>JAZKJV010004188.1:0-179896 GCA_037367405.1 Ottelia alismoides | reverse complement strand
TATACCTTGAAGGTCACCGGAAGTCATCAGAACCAACTTTAACGCATTTATATCTTCTCACCATATTTATCTTTACATAGTATTAAATTGTCATATTTTCCTAAGCTCTTACTGCATTCGCGAATCATTTAAAAATTATATTTCTTTCCTTCTTATAAAAACATCTGCAAACAATATTATTCTTTCACGAACATCTATGTATACGAAATCAGTAATCGCAATCAAGGTGATTTTTAATAAAACATGCCAAGTGGAGTTAAAACAAAATATCGAACATATATAGTAAGCAGCACAATCCTTATCTAATATCTATCGTTTGGTCCAGCATGCAAAATGATGTATTAATAAATATAAGCCTGTGGCATGAAGGTCAAACTGACAGTCCCTTACAGAAAAAAGATCAAAATTCTAAAATTCTAAAGATGTTATCGATTCCAGTTAGTTTTCCGGTCAATAATCCTGAATGTATTCCATGCAATTTTGGTCGCAATAATCTTGGTCACAAAAAAAACTCAAAATTCTAAGGATTGATAATATATATAGATCTCTCCATTAGACATGGATTGTGTGCAGTGGGAAGCCCAACAGAGTGTGCAATAGCGGTTTGAGCTGCTTCATTTTGATCGAATGGTCCACACAATTTAGTTATCATCATTTGAGAGATTATCTGTAACGTCCCGAGTTTAGCTCCTTGGTCCGTTAACGGAGCGTTACTGGCCCTAACAACCTCTTGGGATCAGGCCCATACGGACCCGATTAACCACCCCCAAAATGCTTAAGCCGGGTTGTTCGGTAGTAAGCTCCTCACTATTTATCCCACCTGAAAATTTTTGTTTTCCACGGTATGGGATCTTGTTTGGGGGTTTTTACGTTATCAACATTTACAAATCTAGAATTTAAGGTTTGTATTTACTAATGTCGTTAAGTAAATAAGAATGCATGCAAAATGTTCCATGATCTGCAGCATAAGTTCGAATGCCAGAATTGGTCAAGACCCCTACGTTTGTTTTGAAGTAAAGGGTGATGCGGAAACAATATATTTGAAGTGGATCGCTTCTAAAAACAAATGCCACCGGACAATATTTATAACTTATCCGCACTTTGACAAAACCCACGGGGAATTGATTATCTCTAATTTTACAATTTTTTGACAAAGTCAACGGAGGGAACCTATACTCCCAAAGTCGTGTTCTCTCCCATAACGAATTATAAAAGGAGATGGGATAATTTGTTGGGTAAATTACAAAAAAAATACTCAACTTTACATCTATTCTCAAATTGACTGATTTTTATATTGTAACAAATACGGGGACTCAACTTTATATTAACGGCAAAGGTCCTAACGATGTTAGAGTGGAGGGGGGGGGGGGGGGGGGGGGGGGGGGGGGGGGCTAATTTGTGTTGCGGGATGAAGAGAATACCCTCGCATGTTCGGATCCTTCATTCACCTTCCCTATTCGTTCCACCATCTTTTGCTCCCTCCCATCTCCAGTGAGCTTTGAAGTAAAGAGCGAGATGATAGCTTGGCCCTGCTCTCATATCGCAGCGAGGATTAGAGCAGAGGGTACGACGAGATCAGCTCTGCTGGTATCACAGCCTAGCTCCACCATGCGAGAAGCCTCCACACCACCGTCATGTAGAAGGAAACAACCCCGGAGCTCTCTAAGATCCCATCTACAAGCTACTTCAACCATCCGTAGATCCAGACTATGTTCAATCCTCTTCTTCCTCCATTCTTCTCTTCACATCATCCTCCTCTTTTCTCAATGTTCTCTGATTTCTCTTCAATTTTGTATAAAAATAAATATAGAATCCTTCGGTAATCCACCAACCCATCAAAACCCAACAAGAGACTCCATCAAAATCCGTCGTGCGTCTATATTTATGTGATTTCTCATTTTCTATGTTTAATAACTAAAAAAGTAAACTATAAAAATTCATTAAAACTTTGAAAATACATAAAAATCAAATAAAATCATAAAAAATCCAAAAGGAATAATATTGGGTAAACTTTATAGTATATTACATCATACCCAAAAATCAAATAAAAGCCAAATATAAAAATCTTAAAATACATCAAAACGTCTGAAAATCGTAACTAATTCTACAAGAATAAAAAATAATTATAATACCTTGATAAAAAGGTATTTTAATTCTCTATACAGCAAATATAAAAACAATAATTTTTTACATTGTTTAGTGTTTCTAAAATAAAAAATGTTTCCTTGTGTTGTATAAAAACATTGTTTTCTCTTTAAATCTAATATAAAAACTAAAACAAATTCTAAACATCTGTAAAAATAGTAAAACCATTTTAAAACATAAAAAAATTTCTCTGCAATTTTGGCATATTATTACCATACTAAAATAACAAAAAACTCTTTCATTCTTATATACAAATACCTTTTATAATTCATTTCAAATATTAAAAAATCTAATTAAAATATCAAATAAATATCAAACAACGAACAAAAATCTAAAATCCTAAACTCATCCAAGGCACTGAAAGATAAAAAAACTGGAAAAAATATAAACTCATACCTATACATATCTATTTATATAGGTATATAAAACAACATGAAAACAGCACAAGAAAACATAAAACCCACACAACACCTCGCAACGATCTAAGTACATTTCCATCCCAAAGAGTAGATGTCGATCCTTATCTTGTGTTCTTCAGCATATGGCCATTTGATTCTATGGGTTAATTATGCTGTAGTGCAGAATACGATGACGAAGCACGTGTGCTGGAAAACTATAAATATAAAATTATCTATATTATTTATTGATGTAAAGGGAGGTCACACGGAACCTCGCAACGATCAAGTGCAAGATAAAGCACACACAACACCAACGTCGTCGTCGTCAGCTTTTATTTACTAGTAGAGATACACATATAGTAGGGATGTCGCATGCTTGGCTTCTCCATCCACTGATCATCTAGTAACACCACTGCCTGCAGCGTCCGTAGAACCATCCGCCGCAGCAATAAGGACGATGAGGAGGAGGGCACCATCTCACGCAGCGTCCGTAGTACCACCCTCCGCAGCAGTGTGGCCTCCCGTACCGACCACCATACTGATTCACCGGAAACCTCATCTGCATCCAGACACCAGAATTGTTTAACCATCACCACCAGATATACATATATATATCACGACCAAAGACATCTATTTATATATATACAGCGAAGAACGTTTTATTTTGATATATATTAACATCTTAGAAAAGCTCACCAGCAGTCTCTCCATCCGTGGCCTCGGCAGAGATGGTGGTCATGAAATCCGAGGAGAGGAGCAGTAGCCCCAGAAGGGCTGCCAACAGATACACCTGCTTATTGGGGGCCATCTATATACTCTCTCTTGCTGTATTGTTCTGCTCGATTGTGTGGAAGGGAGCAGGTGTACTCTCTATTTATAGATGGATGCATATCGCGTCCATCGTCATGGACGTATTAAAAAATTATCCCATCCCCATTAGTCAACAGTTGCACACTTCGTCAAAATCCTTTTGATTATGTCCGAGCACATCAACTTGGTTCTCCATCAGTCTATTATTGCCGACACCTTGAACAACTACAAACTGCTACCTACATGCATTAAACAGCTACAGATGTTTTCTTATTATTTATAAAAGTTGCAGCTGTTAAGCTTCTTATTGCGATTTATCGTGATTTTGTGTGTATACTTTCCTATGTGGACTTTCTCATGAAAAATATAATAAGAGATATATTCCTCTGTGGAATTTGTCAAGGGTTCTGATAACAACTTAATATTATTAGTAAGCATATGCCCTGTGGCTAAAAGGTGGATGTTATCCACTAATTTTTGTATATCTGTACGTATATAGACCTATGATAGTTCATCTGATTAAGGACTCATCTGAGCAGGGACGAAGTCAGAAATTTTTACCTTGGGTGGCATTATTTACCCACTTTATGCTATCATATTTGTCATTTTAGGTGTCTTTGTTTGTTGATCATTAAGTTTCTCAATCGGTCATTGCGAGATGCTATCGATCATAAACTTTCCAAAAGTATATATCATACATACAAATTCTTGTCGTGCTTATAAAGCAAGATGAGCATGCATGGAATTTGATCGGTCTCAATACCTCATGAGTGAGTTCATGTCTTCCGATTCAGTAGTGAACATGTATGATCCTTTTGGGAGATCGTATTTGCTCATATGCCCTCATATGCACACCAACTCGGTGTATAGACCTTGAATAGGTCATCAACCTATCGATCTATCAAATATACATACTCAGACATATAGTAACACATTTGTCTCCGATCAGAAGATGCATGCCTATACCGTGACAACAATAAACATAGGTCTTGGTTATCTCGATCTCGATAAGTCAACACTTTAACCTAACTTATTTAACACCTCCGAATCTATATTCCTATGCAGAGGACTTGCATCAAAAGATCGATCAAATATCAGCCTTTAGAGAAGAATTGTCATCTTCTTCTCAGGCTGGAGACCATCTCTTAACAATTATTTGGTGATGCTTGATGAGTCCTCAATCTAACTCAGGGACGAAGCTGGACTTTTATACCCAGGGGGGGCTATACGAATACTAATACTAGATTAAATGTTATAGAAATGCCATTTTTATATTTTCATAACATCTTAGAAAATATATGATCAAGTTATTGAATAATAAATAACTTAAACTACATAAGGTAGGAAATAAATATTTTTATTAATACTGTCTCGAAAGTAAAATTTTGAACAAGAAAGAGTCATTAAATGTATATTTCTAAAACTACTTAATTGTGCCCGTTGCAAGTCGTGACTTAGAACCAAATCCATTAGTAATTGATCCTATCCAAGATATGATTTTTATTTAATTATGTAGTGCATTTTTCTTATTTACAAATAGCAATATTTTTAATTAGATTCAAAAAAGAGAAACATAACTATATGAGTAATATTTGAATGACGAATACAACCATATCATGACGATATAACCATACTTTAGCAATTCAGATTAGATTCCTGAAATCTAATAATAAAAAATTAAAACAAAATATAGAAGTAATTACAAGTGAACAAATATATAATTTTTTGAGGTGATAAGTGAAGATTATCAGAGTTTAAATGAAAAAAGTAGCCGGGTTAGTTTGACGAGCATGACAGCTTGGAAGTAGAATATCAAAAATACGACAATTAGGGGTGTAAACAAACCGAACCTACCCCAGGTTCGGTTCCTTTAACATTTTCAGAGGTTCAGGTTTGATTCGGTTCGATAATGAAAATGTTGTTCATGTTCGGTCCACCTTTGATTCATAAAGGTTCGGTTCAATTCGTTTAGGGTTCAATTAGCAGTGAAGCTCCTTGGAATCTAAGTATTTTGGGAATGTGGAACGATCAAAGCCTTCGGTGTGTCTTGATCAATAGTCGTGAACTTTTATATGTATACCTTATTGAATCACGGTGCAAATTCTTCGTATATTTTTTTGAGGAAAAATACCAATATAAATATATAATGGGGTTGTCCCTTAGGGAGAACTAACATGGCTCCTCCCACCTTATTTTTCTCATTTTTTTATTTTTATTTTGAAAACTTCTTCAGTGAATATTCATCGCTATATCCCTATATTATGCTATTCAAATTTCATACAAAACAGAGAATCCTACGACCTCAATCCAAACAGTTATTTTTTAACAGTAACAGAATTGCTAAAAACGAACCCATCTGGATGGAGGCCGTAGGAGTCTCTGTTTCGCATGAAATTTGAATCGCATAATATAGGGATATAGTGATGAATTTTCACGGAAGAAATTTTCAAACACTACAAAAAAATGAGCTATAGTGATGGTTTTAAAAAATCCGTCACTAAATTAGCCGTTGTAAAATATATAATGATGATATTATTCGTTACAAAATGAGTTTTTGCATTCAAAATTACCAATGGATATCATATCTATCGTTATATCATTAGCAACAGTGTACATAATGACGCTTATTCGTTACTATTTCAAATTTTCATTAGTCATCGCTAAATTTTGAACTAAAAAAATAGCGACGATTAATTGATATTTTGAACAATAGCAACGGATAAGTGTAACTAAGGACCGTTGCTAATGATATAATGACAAATATGATATTCTTTGCTAATTTTGAGTACGAACACTCATTTCACAACGAATAATATCATCATTGTATATTTAACAATGGCTAATTTAGTGACGTACTTTTTCAAAACCGTCACTATAGCTGAATTTTATTGTTGTGAAAAAATTAAAAAAAGGGGGAATGGGGAAGGGTATCCAAGTTAGTTCCCACTCAAGGGAATAGCCCCCATTTTACCCATATATAAATATATTGTGTATCGAACTTTTACCGAATCGAACACGAGCGAACCTACCATTTCGATGTTTGATTCATTTAAATAAACAAGCTAAACGTATATCAGGGTTTGACACATTTATTTTTGAACCGATATAGATCTAACCTTTAACGAATCGAGCCCGGACAAATATCGAACTCGAGATTTTTCTGACACTGCAAACAACAATGGTATCGCGGATTGTGATTGTATTAAGTGTGGCATTGAATTTATTGTATATTGTATATATTACTGAAAAATGAAATTATGAAGATCAATGATAGTAATTAAGAAGGTTAAAAGTAAAAAAAGATTTCATTTTGATTTTATTCCAAGTCTGCCCTCCAATTGGACAGATTAAACATGTGATTATTTCAATTATATCTACTCTTCTCTCCTCTTAGTTAGCCATACATACTCTCGTTTCTAGCCCTCCCTAATTTTTCTACTTTTTTGAGATCGGGATTGAATCCCTAAATTTATCATAGTCTTTTATTTAACCCTACTTTTTCCCTTTTTTAACATGGATCAAGAGTGCTTGTTCTTAATAAATATATAGAATTACCAAAGGCTGGAGGGCTTAGCACCCCCCCTCCGCCATTGATCTAACTCTTTAGATATCATCTATGCACCAACCTCCATGATTCAATATTTGAATCAATGGACGTACATCATTAAGATGACCATGGTACATAACTCTAATTGTACTAAAGAATATATTATACAAATTAGTTATTCTTTATTTCAGACCAATGAGTGAATTGCAATAATATTTATTCCATAATGACTCGTCGTGGGCTCACATGTCCAATAGAGGTGTTTGTGGTGGAAGCGATGGATTAGGGTGGAGGCAGGTTTGCAGGCATCGAGGAAGGTGAGGTGCATGGGAGGAGAGGGGAGAGGAAGGAGACAGGGAGTGAGGCATTGGATAGGAGGGACATGATGCCGAGGAGGGTGGAAGAGGTAGTGGAGATGATGAGGGGGAGACGACGAAGGCTTGGGGCAGAGCAACGAGAGGGCAGGCAACGGCTTAGGGCGGAACAATGGAAGGGAGGAGGAGGTGGAGGGGGCGAAGGAGCAAGGGGAAGGGGAGGCGACAACTTGGTGTGTAGCAACAGGAAGGGAGGAGGAGGTGGAGGGGAAGGGGAAGGGGAGAGAGGAGGTGGTTGATGCTACTTTTATAAATTTATTAAACAAAGATATCGCTTCACACATCTTTTTAACAAAATCCGCTTATATTTCATGGGTAAATAGATGTGGGTTAACTAATAGTCTGTGAGTTAAATATTAGCAACTTTATATAGTCAAGTGAGAAATATCGATATTTTAAAAATGTAGAAGATAATTTACAAAATTTATAAAATATGTAAGGTAAAAATCCTTTTAAAGTACAAACATTTTATCCTATCTTATAAACATATACAAGACAGACACCTTCGCAACATTAAAAAACTAAGGAAAATAGCCCCGGCCACACATGGGCGTGTGTAGCTGACAATGACATTAGTGACAATGGCACGAGGGTAAATATAGATAATGTCAGGGAATAAGCTACAAATATTCCAGCATGTGAGTCAGGGGTGGACAATGGGGCGTCGTGGATATCTGATGAGCACCGATGGCTATCTAATCTGACAGCTGGCGTCCGGCGTTTTTGATGACTCTGACGAGGTCAGTTGAGCGTGATCGCAGGGCCTTAAAGCCTCACATGGTTCCCCGGACGCGGGAGGGTATGGTTAGAAAATTCTTGCGACGAAACTTTTAGTTACGGGATCAAAGCTCAATTTCGTAGCCACAAAGCCCACATATGTAGGTATAGTTTTGTAACCACAACTTGTTTTCCTTGTAGTGTTTATCAAAATGAACGGATCATGTTGAATCATGTAATTAAATCGATTCAATCGGTTGATGATACCATTATTATTTAAAATCAGATTAAATCGGACCAGTGAGGAAAAAAAGTGATTAAACAAGGTAATCAGACCGATATGAAATAATATATATATGCACTTACATATACTTGAAATATAATAAAATATATAGATAATGTATATATTTCACACTGTGCATAAACTATTTTTTAGTATGCACCATCGAATGTCATATATATATATTATTTAGATAGTTGTTTTATAACATAAGAGTAGTTTAATTATATTTAAAATCTATTATAAGCAAAATGTTATATTAGATTAGTTAGTTAGGCGTTTGAAATTGGTAGCCAAAGGTCATGGATTCAACTCTCACTACTAATATTATTTATAAAAAATTAAAAATTAAATACCGTTCAACTTTAGTTGAAGCTGGTTAAACCAGGTTAAAATAATAGGTTAAATTATACGGATTGTTTAAAATTTAATATTCTAACCGAATCGGTAAGAATCGATTAACTAGACCGATCTAAGCCCGATTTAACGGTCGAAATGGCCGGTCCGATCCGATACAAAAACACTGGACACATTGCACCACCAAAATTAAATCCTCATGCATGTTCGAGCCAACCCAGCCAAATTGGCGGCAAATCAAATCTAAAATTTCAAAAGTAACTCAACGATTTCAAAAGTAACTCAACGATTTCAAAAGTAACAATCATCGTCGTTTTCTAAATCACTTTAACGTTGATAACAACTCAATTTGTGTTCTTGCCTGGTCTTTATTTGACTCGGATTCGGATCTGATGTCATTTGATTCATATTCGGATTCACTATTTATTCAATCGGTATTTGAATTTATTTTTTATTCGATCTGTATTCGGACCGTTCTTTATTCGTTCCATATTTAAATTCAATAAGTATCCTATTTGAATTCGTATCCATATTTTTAAGAATATGGTTTTTCTTAATACATGTCCGAATAATATTTGCATCCGTAATTATATTCGATAGAGACGGTGTGAATATAGATATGAAAATATTTGTATCCGATCCGTATACGATCTGTTTTCATCGCTAGATGGGTAGACCCATGACTACATAATGATGGATTGGGCGGGCCACGAGCTAACGGGTCGTGCATGAGGACGTGGATCAGTTTGCATGGGATTTACTGGTGGAATGGTAATTCCACTGTTCTTATTGACAATCTTGCTTGTTTGTGCTTCTAATATTTTAAAGTTTTTTGCCTTATTTTGAAACCCCACTTTATGGCTAACTTATAGCTTAATCGTACCAGAAATTAAAAATTCGCATGTGACGTACTGTAGTTATTTAAGGGTTAATTGATCCATACCCTCCAAAACTTATCTACCGATTACGCGTCTTTATATACACTACACTATCATATAGATGTGCTTACACATAGATGTAAAAAATGCGTGGACATATTATTATTCGCATACATATGAACCTATACAGTACTGCTGTGCTGTCCATCCATAACTTACTTTCTGCTTTAGAAAATCCATATTTCACAGTTCCTGCGTACTTGTCGGGCCTTATTGGCCCTTGAATATCTCTAGTAATTGGGGACTTGTTTTAATAATTAGTAAATAATTTCTTATGCCAAGCGATAGACGAAACAATATATTTGAAGTGGATCACTTCTAAAAAAACAAATGCCACCAGACAATATTTATAACTTATCCGCGCTTTGACAAAATCGACAGAGGATTTTCTCTCATTTTTTCCATTTTTTTGACAAAGTCCACGGAGGGAAGATATACACCCAAAGTCGTACGTACTCTCTCCCCTAACGAATTATAAAAGGAGATGAGATAATTTTGTTTACTGAAGTCCATGACGATCTATAAATAGAGACTAGAGAGGGCACCTTCTGCTTCCTTCCACACAATCGAGCAGAACATTACAGCAAGAGAGAGAGAGAAGAGATCTTAAGAGTATATATATATATGGCCCCCAACAAGCAGGTGTATCTGTTGGCAGTCCTACTGGGGCTACTGCTCCTCTCCTCGGATTTCATGACCACCATCTCTGCCGAGGCCACGGATGGAGAGACTGCTGGTGAGCTCTTCTAAGATGTTCATATATATCAAAATAAAACGTTCTTCGCTGTATATATATAAATAGATGTCTTTGGTCGTGATATATATAGAAGTATCTGGTGGTCGATGGTTAAACAATTCTGGTGGTCTGGATGCAGAGGAGGTTTCCGGTGATCAGTACGGTGGTGGGTACGGGAGGCCACACTGCTGCGGAGGGTGGTACTACGGACGCTGCATGAGATGGTGCCCTCCTTCTCATCGTCCCTACTGCTGCGGTGGATGGTTCTACGGACGTTGCAGGCAGCGGTGTTACTAAATCATCAGTGGCCTATTATATATCTGTAATAGTAAATATGAACTTAATTGAAGACGACATCGATGCTGCGTTGGCTTTATCGTGTACTTGATCGTTGCGAGGTGTCGTGGCCTCGCTTTACGTAATAAATAAACGAGTTTTATATCTGTATGTATTGGAGCACATGTGCTTCGTGGTTTCAGCATTAAAAAAAATTGGCCGATAGTTAATCCGATGTCGATATGCCAAAGATATTAGGGATCGTCCGCTCGACTTTGATCGAGCCGTTTACACCATTTTGCATGGTACAGACCAACAAAAAGTGTTAAATCGTGTAAACCGTGGATTTGATATTTTCCCTCCCTGTGGATTTGATACTTATTTCTTTGATATTTGATACTGCGAAAGATTCCTTTCTTAGTACATACATGCAAATCACGTTTTTGTTTAGATCATATAGAGACGTAAAGCGTAAGTATCCATGTAAATCTTCCTTTGTTGCAATGCTAACCCAAATTATATTACCTTAAAAATTTTAAAATACATAAATAAGAGCCTTAAAATGTACATGTCATGTGAAATTGATTGAAAACCATCTACTAACAGTATTAGCAAGTTCTTAATCTCATATATATCACTACAACAAAATTGAGCTACAGTGATAGTTTTTTTCAAAATCTGTCACCAAATTAACTGTTGTTAAATATATAACGAAGAAATTATTCGTTAAGAAATGAGTTTTCGTACTCGAAATTAGCAATGAATATCATATATGTCGTTAATATCATTAGCAACGGTTCACATACTAACGCTTATTCGTTGATATTTTCAAACTTCAAATTTATCGTCACTACCAAAATATTTAAATATTTCCACTTAAAGGATAAATATAGAAGAAGATTTTAGTTCCCTCTTCCATAATATCTCTACCATCTTGCAGCTCCTATAAATATCACCCACGAGATCTTCATTTGAACAGTACAAAAAGAAAAAAACAACACATCCACTACCACCACAATAGTCTCTCAAGAGTCCTCTTCCTTCCAGGTCTTATAAGTCCTTCTTTTATTATAAATATTATAAGTCATCTTCATGAAAAATTTAAGTCCTGTATTTAAGTTCAAATTCTTAATAAAAAGAAGTTCTTGAATTCACATCTACCTTGTGCGTTGATTCATATTATCTCTTCCTAATTTCTTCCTAATATTGTAAGTCATCTTCCGTTGCCATAATATTTATGACTAACAAATATATTCATCGTGCTTTACTTTAAAAATCCACTTACTTTCAAACCACATTTTCCCTTGGGAACTTCACAAGCTTAAAGGTATGATTGCCAAACAAAGACTGCATTCCTTCTTGTATATCTTTAATTGACTTTTCTTTCTTCATATAATGCATAGCCTCATCATAGTAGTATGAAATGTCACTATTCGGTAAAAGAATGTAATCATTTGCAAACTATTCTTGTAGAGGGGACATCTCACCCTCATGGATTAATGAGGTGGAATTGCATTAAAGGAAAAGTTTTCCTTTTCAATACTAGTAGGAACATCTATCATGTTAGCATCACAAATCTAACTTAATTTTGAGGATTACATATCCAACATTCAACATACAATCTCACCTTTTGCTAAAATTTTGAGATGGTTTCACCAACTCCACTTTATAATAGCTAAAGTATACAACATTTTCATTTTATTTTAGATTTTCATATATTTTCAACATTGATGTTAAACGATGATATGATCAATATGTTATATAATACAAATGCTCGTGTATCTTTGTCAATGCTAAATTTGTTCTTAAATAGAGATGAGCATTTGATCGGGTCCTCGCATGCCATGTTGAGAACATGCCGAAATTCATTTAACATAGTGGGCATTGGATCGTGTCGAAGTCTAGAAATTCTTTAAAGTTTAGACCAAGCGTCGACCCAACATAAAATCAATGGGTTGAGTAGGCCTAAACAGAACTACTTATATTTATGACAACAAAACCCGATGGTCTCTGAAATTCTTCAATCAATGCTAAAAACTTCAAAACACACTCTTTTAATTCTTTGTATCCATGTAGTATTTTCATATAATCTCGTACTGAGGACTTTAGAGAAGTGTTTACTGTAGATTAGTAATTTATTATAGGAAAGATTTTATAACTGGAGGTTCATTCAACATAATGTAAATTTTCACATTAACTAGGCTTTTTTAGAACGGATGAAGAATAAAATATTTAAATGATTTTTCTAAATAAAAATAAAACATATATCACTTGCATATTATATTGAGCCAATGAATTGGACCAATCCTAGTCCAACCTCATTCCGAGCCGTTACTACAAATCATGTGTGATTATATTTCGGCCCAAGCCCAATATGTTTTTACTTTTAGGCTTGGGCCAACTGGGCTACGATGACTGGATTTCGAGATTGGGTATGGAAGACATAATTCAATGTTGTAAGG
Organism: Ottelia alismoides; assembly: GCA_037367405.1. Classification (NCBI taxonomy): domain Eukaryota; kingdom Viridiplantae; phylum Streptophyta; class Magnoliopsida; order Alismatales; family Hydrocharitaceae; genus Ottelia; species Ottelia alismoides. The sequence goes on along the minus strand of JAZKJV010004188.1, from coordinate 166,856 downwards.
TTGGATCCACGAGAAATGCTAAAAAAATAATTAAAAAATGAACAACAAGGAGGTAAATTTACAGAAAAGAAATAAAAATAATAATTTTAAAAAACATTATAAAATAAATCCGTTATGACAACAGATATCTGTGGTACCGGGAATTTCCGTCACCACAAATAGAGCAAAAGTTTTGTTATAATTTCAATTGATTTTTTATTTGAGTAACTAAATATAATGTATATAAGTACATTTATAAGATATAATAATATAAAGTATATGGGTCATATGTGGCTGCCCCTAGGGGCAGTCAACATGGCTGCCCCCGCCTTATTTGGGCAAATTTTTTTATTTTTTTTGAAAAATAACACCATTTACATTCATCCCTATATCCCTCCTATATACCATTCGAATTTCGTCAGAAACAGAGACTCCTACGGCCTCCATCCGGACAGTAATTTTTTAACGGTAACAGGATTTTTTTAAATCGATACCATCGAGATGGAGGCCGTAGGAGTCTCTGTTTCTGACGAAATTCGAATGGCATGTAGGAGGGATATATGGATGAATATACATGGTTTTATTTTTCAAAAAAAAATAAAAAAAAACGCCGAAAAATGGGGCGGGGGCAGCCATGTTGGCTGCCCCGAGGGGGCAGCCCCATTCTTTCCAAAGTATATAAGCTAATGCTATAAAAAAGAAATAAAGAAGAGATTTTTACCCGAGCCTATAAACTTACCCATTACCTCCGCGACCTTTGAAATAATGCAATTTCTCTCTCGACGTCGTAAAATTACTCCATTTTACCCCATGAACCCTTTCGTTAAATTTAACTTGACTAGAGTAAATACATTTGATTAATCTAATCAGAAGAGCATTCATCATATTTTATCAAATATTTAACATAAACTTGTGACATGAAAGCAACGCCGGTAAACACAAGCTCTAATATTGTTTATGCAAAAGACCCACTACATATAAAATAATTAAATCACAACGGAAAGGACATCACATCAATAAAAAATAGGGATCGTTCTCTCCAGCAGCATGTGGCGGAGGAGATCGATGGCGTGGGAGCCTCTGCCATTAACGCATGCGACTTCCAGGAGCAAAGATCCCTCTCAAGCATTTCGTCGAACAACTTGCGTGCACTGTCAAGCCATCCGCACCGCATTTAGCATACATATCAACGAGGGCGCTTGGCTACGAAGATGGAAACAGATGAGAGAAAGTCCCGACGGGTGAGCGGACGGTGATGCAAACCTGCGCGGGAGAAGGAGTCATTTGGTGTTCCGAGAGGAGGTCCCGAAGTACGAGGTGTTGGTGGTGCAAACCTGCCGGGGGGGAGGAGTCATTTGGTGATCGGAGAGGAGGTCCCGATGGGTGAGAGGGAGCTCGGAGAACACCATGGCCGCCTCGCGGAAGAGGTGGAGGTCGGCGTGGCAACAGGTGCCCACTGCGTAGAAAGGGCCGGTTTGTATGTCGCACGAGAGAAACGCTACAAGATCTGCAACACCACACCTAATATATATTAGGGACTCGTCACTTTTGTATATTAATCACACAGCAGTACACTCCAATCCCGATTCTTCGATATCAGATATTAATCAATTAATTTGATTCGTCATCAGATATATTGTTCGATTGCATGGAATAGTTCTGCATCCGTAACTTTTCAAAGGCGGAGGAGGGAGGTCGCTGGGGGCTGAGCAAGGGGAGGAGGAGGTCGATGGAGAGGGTGGCGGTGGAGGATCAAGGGGGAGGAGGAGGTCGATGGAATCGGAATAGGGGAGGAGGCAGCGACTAGGGAGGAGCAAGGTGAGGGAGGGGAAGCAGACGACCACGGAGAAGATGGAGTCGGCGCCGAGGCTGGGGGCGGAGCACGGTGAGGGGAGGAAGAGGAGGAGGGGTAATGGCTGAGGAATAAGGGGAGGGAAGAAGAAGAGAAGGGGAAAGAGGTCGAGGTGGAGAAACTATTTTTGTAAATTTATCAAATAAAGTGAGTAATTTATCATTTTTTAACGGAATCTGATTAAATTTAATGGGTGAATCTGTAGGAGTTAACCGCAGATTTCGATGGGTAAAGATTAGTAAGTTTACAAGGTCGAAGGAAGAATTAGATTGTTTCAAAGATCCTGGAGGTAATTGGTAAAGTTTATAGGATCCACTGAGTGAAAATTTTAAAGGGTAAATTACAAAAAAGGGACTGATCTTTATACAGATTCCCAAATAAGGGACTAATCTTTAGTTCGTAACAAATAGGGGACTAAAATTTCACTTAACGATCCAGTCCCCTACTCCATCAATGAGCTGTTCAATCCATAGATGAATTTGACGAAATTACCCCTGGAAGGTGAAAAACCGGTACTTGCATCTCAAATAGGAGATACCGAAGGATCACCCCCAACCTCTGCATGTGGATGGAGCCATTTCTCAACACACGTCATGAGCTCATGGTGGAACAAGTCCCCCGCCTCGCCATGAGGGATGCGGAGCAGGTCATCAAGGAATAGGGGCGACACAAGTCCGACATCACCCACCTCGTCTTCTGCACCACCTGCGGCTTCGACATGCCCAACATCGACCTCCGATTGACCAAGCTCCTCGGCCTCCCCTACACGATCAAGTGGACCATGATGTACAAGAAGGGTTGCTTTGCGGGAGTCATGTCCCTCCGCATCGCCTATGATATCGTCCAGAACAACCAAGATACCCATGTGCTCATCGTTTGCATCAAGATGACCATGGCTGATTCCGAGGCCCCAATGAGAAGCATCTGGACAACCTCATCGGACAGGTGATGCTTTGCGATGGTGCCAGGGTTGTGATGACCGGAGCCGACCCCATGGCCGACTTGGAGAAGCTCGTCTTCGAGATAGTGTCGGATGGGGCATATCCGTTCCCCGTGACGCGCTCGGCATGGATTCTCTACCAGAATCCTAGGCATGGATGAGCATCCGATGGAGTAGAATTTGCATCAGCTCCCTGTTCAAACCCACCAAAAAAATCGATTTGGTGCAACGATGTATTAGAGTTGACGAACGGACAGTGTTGGTGGCGGGAATTTATAGATCTAGAGGGAATGGGATGGGAGGAGGCCTTGGTGGCACGCGGGCGGTGCTGGAGGAGCTTGGCGGCGGTGCACGACCGTGAAGAGGGAAGAGAGAGAAGGCATGAAAGAGAGAGAGGTAAACAGAGGAACTTCTTCGGTGAACAGGGGAATCTTCCCTATTTGTTTAGGGGTAGTAAATTTTGGATTAATTGGTTCAAGAAAGTTGGTCAGAAAATTCAATAAATATCATCACTGCATTCGTAGCATATGATATATCCGTCAAAATGTAAAAGATTTTTAGATTTGGAGCATGGATGAGGGTGGGTCTAGGAATGAGAAAGAGAGGGAAAGAAAGAGAACATGGGAAAAGCGACTACCTGGGTGTGGTTCTCGCCTAAAGTTTTGGAGGTCCTCGCTTCCGAGCAGTCGACGAGAGGCTGCGAAGCTCTAGCAGATTCGTGAGGTAGCTGCGACGGTGGATGGTGTCACTGGATCTCGCCAAAAAGTGGAGGGGTCTTTGCTCGACCCTGAGCATTCTCAACTATTACTTGAGAGTCTGGGAGCTCTCCCCTTCTCTCCCTCTGGAGTGGCGGATGGATTGCAACGGGATGGAGGAGCTCCTTTTTAAAGGAGGTTGGAGAGTGACCGAGATTGAGGGGAGTGGCTGTGCGACGTGGGTGGTGAGTGCGCCGCAAGGTAGTTGCGCATGGGAGTGGGCGGGAGGCGGGTGCGGTTGTGCGAGCGGTGTGCCCCCCTAACTGGAGCTAGAGGAACCAAAGGACGAAGGACGCGGGGGGCACGCAGTGGAGGAGAAGCGGCTCTTGCAGGACATGCCAAGGATGTGGAGGCCGAGGGCCTCCTTCGCCGGATGTTGCTCCTCTCGTCAATCCGTCTAGATCTGGTTGTACTATTCATATGGGAGGGTAATTTCGTCAAGTTCATCCATGGATTGAACAACCATTGACTGAGTAGGGACTGGAACGTTAAGTGAAATTTTAGTCCCCTATTTGTTACGAACTAAAGATTAGTCCCTTATTTGGGAATCTGTGTAAAGATAAGTCCTTTTTTTGTAATTTACCCAATTTTAAAAAAATTACATAAAAACATCATGACTTGTAATGATATAATCTTTGCACAAAATCTGTTGTCAAACTAAAGTATTCAAAATATAATTACAACGGGAATATGATTACGGCAACTACTGCGACGACGAAAAAATTTCCATCACCACAACTTACTCGTCAATGAAGTTAACTTGTTACAGTGAAGGTTAGAGGTGAAGGCATCAGCTCCCCAGCTTCTGATTCATCGAATTTTTTTTGAGTAAATTATACAAAAGTTACTGAATTATACATCAATTTCAATATTATACATGAATTTTAAAAGTAATAATATAACACCAAATATTTAATATTTCTCTCACTATAATTTTCAGCTGTTGTAATTTAAGATAATTGATGCACTGCATTGAAACCTGTTGTATAATTCAAGGATTTTTTTCATAATTTATCCAATTATTTTTTTTGGTAAGTAAGTAATTTATCCAATTATTTTACCATTTCTTCATTTTTACTGAAAATCACAAGTAGGAAAAAAAAGTAAATTGGAATTGTCCCAGAATTGACATTTAAGGAAAGCCATGTCGGATAAGGAACCTCCGGTCAACCCATATTTAGGTGGCGTTGACGAACCATTTACAGCCAATCTCCAGCAATATGTCAAACCTCCTCATCATATAGTCAAAATATTCCAAAGAGTTGACGGGAATTTCTTTTCGCCCGTATATTTAATTTACACGGATTATATGTGTTCCATAATATTAGCACACCCTTAAAAAGTAGTATATTTCCAGCTGGATTCGAATCATATTGAAATGGACACCACGTGTGTATATAATATATATAGTCTAATTAGAGCAAGATGGACCTAAACTAACTCATTGCACGGAGTTTACTATTGCACCTGATGATGGATAATAAGGTTTTAGAAATCGGACCGGAAATCAAACCATATAGGCATATGATTTGGGTTGATAAGCCGACGAGATGATGATGTTAGCGGTTCATAAAATTGTAAAAATTAAATCATTGTATTTTTTATTTGGTTCATATGGTCCAACCGATTAGACTGGTATTTCATAAAAATAAATGGGAATAATGCCACATCATTTTTTTAGCAGATTTACACTTGTGTCCTTTCAAGATTTTCTAACAACACTTATACCTTTATTTATTTACAGTTGCATATGTGTCATTATATTTTTACAAATCTTAGAATAGTGGCATTTTCTATATTATACAAAAATAAGAACAGTGTTGTATAATTTTAAAAATACACAGGCACACATATAACTACTAAAAATTTAGTATATAAATGCTATTTGAAAAACACGAAAGGGTGTAATAAATATATGTTATCAAATTCATATAAATATATACATATATATGTTGTATAAATTAGCAAATTTAAAACTATTCAAACTTTAATTGATGACAAATGTTGTTAATTTATTCTTCTCATAACATGATTATGACAACTTCTTTATGTGAACGACATCTTTTATTGCTTTTGGAAGAAGATAACCTCATGCACAATGTAGGAAAAAAGATGCATTACTCACGAGGCAGCAATGGACAAGCGATATTGTGTTCGCACGCGTGGAAGGAGAAGAGAAAGGAGTAACATAACATGGATTAGATTAGAATGAAACTACATTATGAATATTTAAAAAATGTATTTTATTAAATTTATTTTTATAACAAAAATAGATGGATAAACCGGTGGTTTGGTTAAACCAGATCAAGTGGTCCAGTTAGGTTTCGGCATTTTTTTAAATTTCTAAGTCAAAACTGGGTGATTCAATCGTTTTATTTGCGATTCTTCATTTAACCGGTTGAATCGATCGTTTGGAATTGATTTTTAAAACCTAGATTAATGGAGCTAAATAGTAGAATATTTAAGTTTAAGAACATTCCAAATTCGTATAGTACGTAATTTTTAAAAAATCGTGTAGATTTCTTGTGTATACACGGAAGTCGTGGGTATGCGCTGGTCCCCTATTTAAGCACTTCGTTGAATATACATAAACACGTTTTTTTCTAATTCTTTTCCTACTTAGATTTCTTGAAGGATTGAAATGAATGTTCCAACAAACGTATTTACCAAACTGCGATATTTTCGTAAGCTCTACATACACATACGATATCGTAAGGTGCACGGCGAATAGCAGCATGCACTCCGCATCATTTGACGTACCAAACTCGTCATCATCAACACGTCACATAAGATTTGTATTTTCTGTGATTAGTGCATGGAATGGAACTAATCTGTTTCCTAAGACCATGTGACATATTTAAGTCAAACGCAGGAGGAGTGTTCTATCTAAACTTCCTTTTAGCCCGATGAGAAGCATGGAACATGTGATGCCAATGACATGACCACATCTCTGTCGTTACCGTGCAGAGGACGGTTGTAAAATCATCGATCATTCGAGCCACTTGATTTTGATCGAACAGTTCATATGAATTTCTACAATAAAACTCCAAAAACACTGATTTAATACGAACCGTTCGATCAAGATCGAGCAATCTGCTGCTCCACATCCAATAACCTGTGACGGCAACCCGTCCCATCTCCTTATCCACTGGACGGAGAAGACAAAATTAGAGAGTAAAAAACCGACGGCTCCACAGCACATTGTATTCAAACGTTATATAATAATGCCAATCAGATAATTGACCATGCAGGGCTCTTGTACGTATATCGTCACAAGCACTAGGTACATCGTAGAATGAAGGATGGACAAAATTGGAAAAGGCACCGCAATAAATTGTATTTTATAGTAATATTTATTTTAATCTTTCGTTAAATCGTATGTTGTTATATTTATAGAGATGAATATTATCGGTTCCTGAATGTTTTTATACATAATAGAATTCAATAATTCCGAGCTCCTCTGATGATTCTATAGGGCGCGACTGTCGCTAAGCTGAACATTTCCTCGTTTCCGTTACAGTGCATCTTAATCTGAAGTTTCATGGTTATTGAAAAAATCCCATTAAAACTTGATCATGAGACAACTTTCTTTCTCAGACCAAGTCTTGGATTTCACACTAGACCACTGCAACCTCTGGAGAAATCCACATGAAGAGGGCATTTGCAATGTCATGTGGAACATTCCTGAGAAAACTCCCCACGCCAGCCCGCCACCAGATGTAGACAGTCTCATGTGCGAGCATGCGTATAGCAAGCAGATCGGAAAATCATCCCCCGCGTATATATATGATGCACTTTTCCTCTTTCTTTCGCATAGCTGGTCTATGGGTGGGTGGACTAGTATATCTGACTTTCGACAGTCGATGATGGATCATGACTCCTTTTGACACAAGTCATTACTGCTCCTTTACCCAGCGGTTTATTTATCTACCTAGACCTAAAAATGAATTGAGAGATTCCTCCTTCTCATCTAGATATATAATATGAGAGGGTCTAAGACATCAATGAGGCTAGGAAAGGTAGGTTGGAGAGTTTCAAGGCTATTTGCTACGCAGTATGTCTGCCTATCTTTGCATGGTGGAATTCTTCCCAAATCAATTAGCCAGTGACTTTTCCTAAGCCCAGACCGTAAAATAGTCCAACCTGAAAAAAACCCTAATTATGTCGAAACTCACTGTCAAGTCACTTTGACTCATAGATCGACCTTCCTCTAGAAAAGTGCAGGTAGCAGCCATTTTGATGTCACGGACCCTGAAGAAGTCCTTTTCCAATGCTCCTAGCCTAGATTGACTTCTACATCAAAAAAGAAAGGGACTACTTGGAAAGAATTGAACGAGGAGCCATATGAGGTGAAAATCTCATGTATGATTTTGAATGAGAGAAAGAAGTGAGGAATCCTCTTTTCAACTCTAACTCTCCCACTACAGTCGTTGCTTCAGCTTCAACCACGCTTATTTTCTGTATTCCTTTTTCTTTCTTATCAAACGAATGCCATCTTCTTCTGAAAATCGTAGCAATTCTGAGAATGATATCGAGGAATCTCATTGCTATTAATCAAACAAGCAACGTATGCTCGCATATTTGTCCATCGATCAAATCGGATATGTCATGATTGGAATAATTTTCGGAGACTCAAATGATGGATATGCCAGCATGAGGACTTATATGTTGTTCTATATCTCCATGAATCTAGGAACTTTTGCTTGCATTGTCTTATTTGGTCTATGTACCGGAACTGAGAACATTCGAGATTATGTAGGATTATACATGAAAGATCCTTTTTTTGGCTCTCTCTTCAGCCCTATGTCTCTTATCCATAGGGGGTCTTCCTCCACTTGCAGGTTTTATTTCGAAAAAATACATCTATTCATGGCTTATATTTCTTGATTTCAATAAGACTCCTGATGAGTCCTATTGATAAATGTATTTATGTGTCTGTATACTTTTTTCGACTAATTTGAAGTATAATATGAGATAAATGCTTATGCTTCAATAAATCTCATCTATTCAATAGAGACATAAAAATGATATATTTATGATGTAACCACTTATCCTTTCATAAAGCCCCTCTACCACGGATTATATATATACACACACATACGAATGATCGTGTGAGAGTAAATAACTGTTAGAGCATAAGAGCAATGATTCCGAATCACTAGATTCTGTCATCTCTCTCCTCATTGATTGTAGGAGGAGAGAGAAGATCAAAAATCTAGTGGTCCAGATTCATTGCTCTCATGCTCTCACAGGATCAGCCATATATATATATATATGTGTGTGTGTGTGTGTGTGTGTGTGTGGAAAAATGGAGTTGCCCCCACCCCTATTTTCTGTATTTTTTTATTTTTTAAAAAAATCACCATGTATTATATATATATCCAATATATTAATCGAACTTTATCGGAAATAGAGACTCATATGCCCTTCTTGTAGAACATGTAATTTTAACGGTCTAAACATTGATGTAATCGACTTGTTCTAGATGAAGGGCATATGGGTCTCTGTTTCTGATGAAATTTGAACGACATATAGGAGGGATATATAGATTAATATACATGATCATATTTTTGAAAAAAAATAAAAAATACTGAAAATGAAGCGGGAGCAGTCCCATTGAATCATATATATATATATATATATATGAATGCTGATCATGTGAGAGCCAAAACATGTGAGAGCATGAGAGCAGTGAATCTTGATCACTAGATTCTGCTCTTCTCTCTCCTCCTGCAATCAATGAGGAGAGACATGATAGAATTTAGTGGTCTAGAATCAATACTTCCATGCTTTCATAGATTTTGTCCTTACAGGATCAGCCCTGTGTGTGTGTGTGTGCGTATAGAAAAATTGTGTTTGTCCCCTTGGGGCAGCCAATATGGTTGCCCCACCCTTATTTCTCACAAATTTTTTTTATTTTTTGAAAAATATCACCATATATATCATATATATCTCGTTTATATGTTATTTGAATTTCATCAGAAATAGAGACTCATATGCCCTCCATCTAAAACATGTAATTTCAACAATCTAAACATTATTGTAATTGACATGTCTAGTTGGAGGGCTTAGGAGTCTCTGCTTTTAACGAATTCGAATGACAAATATGAGAGAAATATAGATGAATATACATGATGATAGTTTTGAAAAAAAATAAAAAAAATGTCGAAAATGATGCGGAGGCAACCATGTTGGCCACCCCAAGAAGGCAGCTCCATATATATATGAGAAAAAGTATCCTACTCCATGGAGTAGGTAACTTACCTACTTCATTTTCATTTTTCATCATATTTTTTATTTTTTAAAAAATTCTTCCATGGATTTTTATTTTTTATTTTTTGTCATTTTCTATTTCTAATGAAATTTTAATAGAATGTTGGAGGGATATATATATGAGGAGTGATCCTATGAGATAAAAAAATGTGAGAGCATGAGAGCATGCATTCTGGACCACATTATTCTGTTTTCTCTCTCCTGATCTTCTCTCTCCTGGTTGGATCATGTGGTCCAGAATGCGTGCTCTCATGCTCTCACAGGTTTTGGCTCTCATAGGATCACTCCTATATATATATATATATATATAGATATATATATGAGGAGTGATCCTATGAGATAAAAAAATGTGAGAGCATGAGAGCATGCATTCTGGACCACATTATTCTGTTTTCTCTCTCCTGATCTTCTCTCTCCTGGTTGGATCATGTGGTCCAGAATGCGTGCTCTCATGCTCTCACAGGTTTTGGCTCTCATAGGATCACTCCTATATATATATATATATATATATATATATATATATGAGGCTGGAGAGGCTGCTACATGTAGCAGCCAACGTGGCTGCTAGAAGAGAGAAAGTCGGGAGAGAGAAGATAAAAACCAGTGGTAATTTTTCATCTCACCATCTCGCCAAAATCCCATATCATAGGATCGACCCTATATGTGAATTAAATGTATCCCATATCATAGGATCGACCCTATATGTGAATTAAATGTGGATGCCCCCCCTGGAGGAGCTAACTTGGCTCCCTTCACATCATTTTGTCGGTTTTTTTATTTTTTTAAGATTTTTTCCGTGAATTTCATCATTACATCCATATATTATGTCATTAAAATTTCATGCAAAATAGAGGCTCCTACGACCTCCATCCAGACATTCATTTTATAACGGGAACAGAATTTCTAAAATCAACTCCATCTGGATGGAGGCCGTAGGAGTCTGTTTCGCATAAAATTTGAATGACATAATATAGAGATATATTGATGAAAATCTACAAAGAATTTTTCAAAAAAAAATAAAAAAATAGGAGAAATGAGGCAGGAAAACCAAGTTAGCTCCCTCCATAGGGACAACCTTATTTTACCCTCCAAAGCGGGGGTGATGTAACAAGGGATGTTTAGAAAGATATGTCTTGTACAAGGTTTGCAAATATGGCATGTCGTATTAATTCGTCCAGGTGCTAAATTAGCTAAAGGGATACGCAAGTAATAACGCAGTGCAGGGAATATACCAATTGTGCGGTTCACAATATTTTAAATTGTTGGGGTCAAAGATTTGGTTTCCATTACGTGACCCAACAAAATCCAAAACATGGCATGACAGTGACATCCTATGCCAATGGTCAAATAGAAAAAATAATTTCTTAAAAACAATTAGACCTTTGTTTGTCTAATAATCATGTTTTAAGTGATGTTTAACTACTCCAAGGTGTTGGGGATAGAATCACGAGTAACCCTTACTTGCGGAAGTTAGAGATGAACCCGAAGATCCATAATCAAGATGGGTGGCAAGCATTATAGTTGGTGATATGCGATATCTCCTCATATTGTCCCACAAGCTAAGTCCTCTTGTGTGTATCAACAAAGAAACACCACAACATAAGAATAACAAGAGGAGAAGGCGAGAAATCCATCCAATGGAGGAGGAAAATCACCCAAGAAAGAATGAAATCCACAACCCCCTTCCAAAGAGAGCTTCACTGGACCCGCACATGGACGATTGGGGTGGAGTTAGGGCACACCAACTCTTCTTCTTCTGTCACCTACGATCTCGTACGAGCCAACAACCATGTGAGGAGGAGGGAAACCAATGGAGACCTTCACTGGACCCGCACATGGACGGCTAGGGTGGAGTTAGGACACACCAAGATGATGTCCTAGCTTTTTTTCTTGTATTTGCTTCTCTCAAATCAGTGGTTCTGCTCTTTAGATAGCAGAACAAAAGGAGAAGAGATCCCCAAGGCAAGTGAGGCCCTCCATAAATGATGGGAGCTTATTTTCGAACATACAATCCGCCACCTACTATGACGTGAACGATATAGCTGGTCATCTACTGTGATTCCAGAGACTCACCTGCTATTACCTAAACGTCATAGTAGATCACATGCTGCCCTTCTAGAGGCCGACCTGCTATGATTTCTGCTTCGGTTAGCCTAACCTGCTAAAACCCCGCTTGTGCATCACCTGCTTCAACCAATGCGGTATGGTGTAACATCACCATGGGTCAGAACCGTAGGTCATCTACTACCAACACAAGGGACATGCAAAGGGACACAGAGAATAAGAAATGAGAAGAAATACACGGGATTTATTCCCTTTTGATATTTTAAAGAAATAATGAATGAATAATTATTTTAAGTAGAGATATAATATACTATGTGTTCATGATATGACTACCTAAATAATTGCGAAATTGGACTTTGTAAAAAAAATAACAGTAGGTTAAGTGTTGAAGTCCAGAGGAAAGAGAAAACACATGTTGGGTTGCTTGTAACAGATGGTTCTTTTGGTCGACTGGAAGTTTTGATTCCACAACCATTTACTTTTGTTTTCTAAAACGCAAAGGAATTTTATCACTTGTGCTCCTCTTACATGTTGCAATATCAGTTATACCTTTATCTTTTTGGTAATATCACTTGTGCCCCTCTAAACTTAGAGTAATATCAGTTGTGCCCCTAAGGTTAGTTGCCGTTTGTATCTCTCCCAAACGGACGTTTATTACAGTGAGATGTGACATTTGGCCACTGACAACAACAGAGCAGGAGACCGTTGTTTATAGTATATTAGTAGGGTTTGTTGGGCAGTTGGTTGGTATTAAATAAATACAAATCAAGTCCCTTGACCGTTGGAAGAGAAGGGTCTATTTAAGAGCACCAAATGCCTTGGCAGTTCCTCACATTGAAGGAATGAAGAACGAGAAATCAAAAAGCTTTCTTTCATGAAATTAACCGAGAAGGAAGTTTACATGAATACTCTCAGGTATTTGTTTACATAGTTGTTACATTTCATGATTCTATTCACAGTTGAAGCTCCCTCCAACAGGTAACATATGCATTGCAATTCAATGGCGTCCGCTTCGCGAAGTTCGACATCATATCGTGGTGATTCTGGAGCCCAAATAAGGTGTCATTGCGACAATCTAGCAGTGATAAAAACTCAGGAAAACCTTGGAGTAGAGGGTTGAAGTTCTAAACATGCCACCACAAGATCTGCAACTTTTTTCAGTAGATGGAAGCTGCACACATGGATCAGTCACCAAGCACAGATCAGATGTTAGCATTAATATCTAGTAGAATTGTGGCACTAGAGAAGCATTTAAGGGAGATGCTTTTTATATTGAAGCTGATACCATGGATCGACATATCGCGATATATCGTCGATATATCGGCGATATATCGGTATCGACAGGTCACCGATATATCGCCGATATGGACGATATCGGATATCGACATGAGAAAATGCCTTGGTGGATACCGGGTTTCGGCGATATGCGTCGACATTGTATCGAAACGATATCGATACCGATATTTCCTTCCTTGGCTGATACTGATGTTTTTGTGTGTTCTTGCAGCTACATTTCTTTATATGAATAAAGGTAGCTGGGTATGGTTGCATACCTCTATTGGTTGTGTATGTGTTCTGCTGCAAGACATAGCCTTGTGTTGTGTATGTTACACATCAAATAGTAGAACACACCAAAACATATCTCCAAAGACACAATATTACAAAACATAGCTCTAAAGTTGTCCATATTTACAAACGAGATATGAAAGTCACTATAGTACGGACATCAAACATTTCAGCAAATACTACAGAAATGAAATATTTCGCTGTATCACTCGATCATAAGTATAGAGCTCTCCAAAAAATAGATCCAAAGGGTCACCACCCTAGAAGGCTCTGTAGCAATCTGCCCGTGCTTCACATCAAAAAACTCCAAGACTTCCATGGCTTCTATAAGTAATTCACACAAAAAAACAGGGGAAAGTCATTCACAGAATAATCAATCAATGAGATGAAATTGGCATTTATATATGATGAGTACCTTAATCGAGTGTGCAATGTGGACCATCTGATGCGGGATCAAGCGATTGGCTTGGACGGCCACGACGCCTTGGCATGCAATCTTCTTGGCGATGTTTCTTTGGTCGAGCCACCGGTCGCTTTGTTGATGCAGTTCCACTACATATTACCAAGTCAATGATGTTACAAGTGTTGAAATTTGATTGTGATGGCAGTTTATAAAGGAAAAAAGACATGTCCCAATGCTAACCTTCTACTTGCCATAGCAATTGCATAGTTAGAGGTTTGTTTATCTTGTTGCTTCTGGGATGGTTGCACTGTCGGTGGAGGATTAATTGGCTCCTTGCAGGTGTTCTTGTGATGCCCATAGCCTCCACAACGTGCACAATTACGACGAGATCTACGTTTCTTAACCACCTCATCCTTGGATCGAATTCTGTTCTTTTTTGGTCTCCCTGGAGGCCGTTTGGTACGGGGTGCACCCACAACATAAGGAAGCTTAACTATAGCCCAAAATTCCTTGTCGGGTAATGGTGCTATGCCAAACTCATAGCACTTCATGTATGTTTGCAAGGTATAATGGTGGGAGATGTAATCCTCCCACCTAACCCCTCGAATGCTGCTGAGAACAGCAGCTGCGTGCCTACAAGGGAGGCCTGAAATCTGCCATCGATTGCATGTACACTTTTGTGCCTCTATGTCATCCACATACCGCCCATAAGGCGTCTCCACTTCTGCCTCACTAGATCGTCTCACAATAAAGCCCTGCAAATCTCTTGAAATCCCCATTACGTATTCTGATGCTAGAGGGACCAAATCACCTGTTAGTTGTGCTGCTCTACATCTTCGTGCGTCCATCATTGTCATAATTTTCTGACGAATCCAATCCACAAGCTCACAAAGGGGAAGATGTATAGCCTTGGAGATCCAAGCATTAAAGCTTTCACTCAAGTTATTGGTTACATAAGCGCAATGCGCGGCTTCGTGGAGCTGGTGTCGGCTCTATGTCTGAGATAGACTCGCTAAATAATCAAATGCTTTTTTTTGATAATTTTTGAATCTCATTCATGTTATGTAGATAATGCCTTCTTTCATAAGCGTGTGCAGCTGACCAAACAAGTCTCTCCAAATCTTCTCCTGGAAAAACTTTTTTGAAGTTCTTGTAGACATGCCTCATGCATGCCCTATGCTCTGCTTCGGAAAAAATTTTCATCATTGCCCCTTCGAGGCCCTTCTGTGCATCAGAAATGATTGCCAACCCTCTTCCACATTCAAACCTGAGCGCTGCATGCAACTTCTCCATGAAATATATCCATGAATCAATGGACTCATCCTCACATATGCAGAAGGCAACGGGAAAAAGGCCATTCGTTCCATCAAGAGCAGTGGCTGCCAACAAGGTCCCAAGGTATTTCCCTTTCAAATGACAACCATCAAAGCCAAAGAAAGGCCTACAATCATTTTTAAACCCACTAATGGATGCCTTGAAGCAGATGAAGATTCGTAGAAATGCATCGTCCTTCTCTGTGACATAATCAATCATAGATCCTGGGTTCCTCGATTTTAATTCGTATACCAAACTAGGCACCTTAGGGTAGGTAAGCTCAACCTTCCCAAAGATCGAGTCGAGTGCAATGTTCCTTCCCCTGTAAACTCTAAGATATGGAATCCTCACACTGAATTCCTCCCATAACCTACCTGAACTATCCTTCACTGACAACGTGGGATTTTCCCTCAACCACTTCTCACAAAATATGTCTATCCATCTTTGCTTTGCCATCCCCGTGTCAACTCTGTTTATACTGTTGCAAGTATGAATTCCCGACAAGGTCTTGATGCGGAATGTGGCTCCTCCTGCAAGCCTAGAAGCATGGATGCGCCACACACACCCATCACTGGCACATCTTGCTGTGATTCTTGTAGGATCAGACTTCACAAACTTCACTTTGAATTCGTTCTTAAGGCAGTATGCAGCAAGTTGGAAGCAAAAGGCCGCATGATCTTGAAAATCACTGCCCACTTTGAATTCCTGGTTCTCAACTTCGAAATTTGGACCCTCATAGTCTTGTATGTCTTCGTTCTCTAAGTCGAAGGCATCGTCACTAGCAAAACTAGCATAACTACTTTCAGATGTATTCGGTTGAATTGGCAATCCATTCGTCATCTGAATCGTCGTCAACACTGAAAACATCATCAATTCCAGGGTTTGCATGAAACTCCTCTTCCAAGCAGTGCCTTCTCTTTCTTGAACCTGCTCTAGTGGATTTTCTTCTCTCATGTGCAGCAGCTTGAGGGGCCTGCTGTCTTCCAGACCTTGGTGTCTTCTCTTCTGGCTTCTTTGTATCGGATTGTGCTGACTTCCCAATACCAGATTGTGCAACATCTTTCTTTGATGTTTCTTCTCTTTGTGCCTTACGTCTTCCAGACTTTGGCGTCCTTGAAACCACTGCTTTGCGGAGCATTCTAGGTGTCTTTGGTGTTCTTGCATCAACATGTGTCCCACCATCAACTTCTTCCTGTCCCAAATCTTCCATAGTATTCACCCCAGTGCTTTGCGCACGAACCTCTTCATGTGGCAAGTCGCCTTCCCCCCCCCCCCAATATCACCCCCTGCTCCCCCCATATCACACCCTGCCCCATCCATATAACCTCCTCCCCAGAGAGCATCGAAGAAGTCATCGGGGTGATCAGACAACCTCAATTGTTCTGATGGTGTATTGGATGATTGTCCCTGTCCTTGGAAGTCTAATTTCCTCTTCATCGATTTCTCCACCTTCTCGGCTTCAAAAGATGAGAGTGCACCGATGTCGATGAACCCAACAATGAGTTCCACATCACTTCCATCCATGTGACCATTGAACATACTCATCATGTCTGCTTCATTTGAGAGATCAACGAAACGGCTTGCTCTCGACTTTGGGTCTTTGTATCGCATTGATAAGATAGAAGAACTGTCCCAAGGAACAATCTTCGATATAGTGTCGATCAGGTCAAACCAGCAAGTGAAATCGGGGTCGATTCCAATCACCTCCTCCACAAAAGTCCACATATTTTTCACCCCGACATCCCTTCGTGTCCTTAAACCGCCCGCTGTATCTCACACGGACCGTCAGCACACCTTGTTCTCCATTGTACCAAACCATCCTACATTCAAGATCAACAAAAGAAATGGTGCACCATCTATATGCGTATAACTTGAATTCGAGAATATTTGCTCCCAATCAAACCCAAAAAAGTATGATCAAAACACAAAAACCATAGAATCGAAAAATCCTAAACCCTAATGACGTCGTCAATACGATTGCAATGAGAAGCTCCTCCACTCGATTAACGTCGTCCATACGAAAAACCCTAAACCCTTACTAACCTGGAGAAGGCAATGGAGAAGCTCCCCACTCGATTACAACCGTCAGTATGAAAATCCCCACCCACGAGGAATCGATCAGCTTGCGGAGCTCCTCAGCGTGGTACGGAAGAAAACGGGAGAAAAAGGTTGAGCTTCTCTCGGAGGGAGACAAAAGGAGACAATGGCAACGATGGCATGCGGATTTTGGGGGAAAACGGTTCGTCTGAGTCCTCTTCTCCTGCCACTTGCGCAAGGTTAGGACACGTGGCACCTTAATTTCTCTCGTCTACAATTTTGCCTCGGGAATCAAAGGAGTTATCACACTTGAGTCATGTCTAACCACATTTAGACCATCCCCAATAACGGCGATGTTACGGAGGGGCACATTTGCTTATGGCGAAACTTTTGAGGGGCACAAGTGATATTACCAAAAAGATAGGGGTATAACTGATATTACAACATCTAAGAGGGACACAAGTGATAAAATCCCAAACGCAAAACTCACGGGATCCTTCGAGATCATGTTCAATGAATGGCATTTATCTTTTCCTTTTAAAAAGAAAAGGTTTGAGCTCGATCAATCCATCCAATGCAACCGGTACTGGCTCCTGATGCTTCGCAATGCACAATAGTTTAATCTATCCAACTGCGCCATGGAGTCCTAGAGCCACATCTTCTTTGACTGGCAGTTCTCTTATGGTGTCTGGGCCAAGATCTGCTCTGCCTCTGGGGTGCTTTCTTCTGCACCTCGAAGCCTTAATGAAGCCTTGGATTGGACTAAAGCCACTCTCTCCGCTAATTCTCGGCAGCGTTTGGGAATAACTCTTGCTGCGACGGTCTGGGAAATTTGGAAAGAAAAGAACGGACGATAGGCATCTGGCAGGACCTCCGACCCTGCTACTATTGTAAACTCTGTGCTTAGAAACTCTGCTAGTCTCAAATGTTAACTATGGAAACCCCCCCCTGTAACGGCTGTCATTTTCCTTGTATCCCAGCCATACCTTCCTTTTAATTCCCCCAATTAATAGCATGATTTCATTCTAAAATTAAGGATATTATTAGCCAATTGATTATCCTATTTAGGGGCTTAAAAAGCCAAGGGGTCCTCCCACCCACGTCACTTGTCCTTGACAAAAAAATCAAGAGAGAGGGAGAGGGAGAGAAGGAGAGAGGGAGAGCTAGAGAAAGGGATTTCTCACAAGAGAGAGTTGTCTCGTCGCAGGAGATATCGACGTCGACTCGGTAGAAGAGCACGTCGGCTTGAGAGCAAGGAGAAGGGCGTAGAGATCTCGTAGCTTGCATTTCGTCGGCCTTGAGGTATGTGTCGAACACATAGGATCGTTAGTAGTATTTGAATGTTGATATTGGATTTGGTTTGAAAATGACGGAACATCTCACGCGTTAATAATTTTGATGATTACAAAAAAAATGGTGAATTCAGAGGAATATACTAAAATTATATTGATGATTACGAAACAACCGTTATCTATATTTCTCACAATATCTATAAATTTATTATTACAGCGATGATTGTATCTTATCCTTTGCCAGATACATTAGAAACAGTATCATTTCTGGGCATATAACACCACACAAATCATTGCTATTTTCTGATAACAACAATTCTATTGCGAATCTATTGTGTTGTAATTTTTATATATAATGAGTGATTTCCCGAATAATCTGAAGTTGGATCAAGTTTTATATACATGTTTCATAATACACGGAAATTTCAGTTGTATGGCAATAACAAGCTAAAATTATATTGGAATTAGATTTCCATATATTGAATGAAGAAACGTACATATGCCTTTGCCATATACATGATTAATTAGATGGAGTTATACGAGATGTAATGATAGTTTTATCTTAAGTTAATGATGAAATTATGTCATCCAAATTTACTTTAAGGTAAACTGAGTATATAGTGGATTTGTATTTTCCGTCCGAATAAAATAATAGATGAAAACATTCACGTCAAAATCAAAGTTAGATTTCCTGTATTGCAATTCACCTTGACATGAAATCACAAGTAATTAGATTTGGAAATAGTGTTAGCATATCACAAGTTACGCACAGATTGATTGGTTGTAGCATATTCTTTTCATAAAATGCATCGTTTAATAGGAAGGTGAATTATTAATTGTCATAATTAAGTTATTGCTATGTTAACGTCATTGACTATTATAGACCAACGAGTTATTGTGACTAGCGAAAATACGTATCCACGATGCAAAGAATAACCAAGGACACCCGCTAATCGTTAATGCCAACTAAAGCTGACAATAAAATAGCGTTATTAACTCGAAAGCTATTCTCAATATAATAAAAAGATCAGTTGATGGAAAAATGAAAGTAGGTGTAAATACATATATGATCTCTTTATTTTGTACATTTAAGACCTTTTCGGTTAGTGGAACTGAATATGTCACGTGAACTGCCATTGCATGGAAATGAAGATTGTATTTATAGAATTGAAATTTCCTTAACATGTAAAATGGCACGATTATGATAAGCGGAGCTAAGTGCTACACCTAATGGTGGGAGCCACCTCTAGAGTCCAATTATCGTAGGCCCAAGGGGCTACGTCGCAAGGGGCGTACGGTTCAAGAAACCGATTGAGGCAAAAGATAAGTCCTCTAAAGTGTAGCTACACTGTCATGTATGTCACGAACCGCTTGTGCCAGCGGAAAAGCCACCAAAGCCAGCAAAGCCATCAAAGCCATTAAGAAGTAACAATTAAGACAACTTTAACCACTAAACAAACAAATGGTATGTGTACAGTTTCTGAAATTGCTAAGGCACATGTGTGCAACTATGGCCAAGTAATGGCATTATGCAAGTGTTATGATTGTTCTGGGGCATATATGCAACTACAGAAAAGTTCTGAGGGTATAAGTGAAAATTATGAAAATGTTAAGGCGTATATGCAAATGTGACAAACTTTATTGGTATATATGTAATTATGGCTTTAATGAAAGTCTTCACAAGGAATACCATTGTATGCATGTTTAATTGAATTATGAGTCTCATAGTGAAAGTATATGAGAACAAGTTAGTATCGTATGCAATAAGATAATTATGCAAATCATATAGTTGTGGATAATTGATTGTATAGAAGAGATTATGTTTTAATGGTTTAAAGTTAGCATAGGGAGACTTGTTTTCCGCGCTAGCCGGCTTGACCCCAACTCGGCACATACTGAGCGTTAGCTCACGACATGTATTGTTGTTTTTTTCAGGAGAGCACGAGCTGTAATCTAACTTATAGTTCAAGGCAACTACCCATCTTTGTGAAGTTGAACCGGTACGGACCATTGATGGATTATTTATGGAAGGATGTCTTTATGCCCACTGGAACTTTGAATTGCTAGTTTTGTTGTTGGTCCTTTTTCAATGTTACTCATGTTGAACTTGTAATAAGAGAACTTTCATGTTGACTGGACTTTAGTCAAATATTGTATCTCTATGCTTATTGAATACCATGCAAGTTTCCGGTAACGGTTCGGTCGTGCGACCCAATGTTGCATGCTTCCGCCGGTCGTCCCGACCCGTTCCGTTACAAATGGTATCAGAGCTAGAGTTCCTCTGGGCATAGGATATCCACAACAGATAGTGACCCAAGACTGACATGAATAGAGTCAAGCCTATGTATTACATGCAACTAGTTGACCCTTTGATTTCTAAAAGAGGATCTATCATTATAGAATTTAGGTGATCCGAGAGCACGAGTTATCGTTGAATAATGAGATTGCTAAGGACACACGTCAGTAATTATTAGAGTTGATAACAATTATGACTCGGCAATGAAAATATCATGCACAAAACTTTGGTGGATTTATACTGAAGGTCGTTATTCTCAACAATCCATTCATCCTATAGGGTAGACATGGTATGGAAAAGTTAAGCATTGGATTGATGCATTCAATAGAGATGACTTTTGAAATTACATACTACCACAAGGAGAAGAATAATTGGGATATTTTATCTAAAGGATATGGCAAAAGATTAACCGACTGAGCATAATAGAATCTACTTTTCGGAGATATTCTCCATTGATTGAAGTGATTTTACCTTAGACGTGGTAATAACATTATCAAAGAGTATGCGATAAAGTTATGGAGTTGGAGAAGAATGAGAATATGATAAGAGAAAACGAGAAGCCAATGAACTATAGTTAATTATTACACCAGATACCCAATTAGCTCCTAGTACATAGTCATCTTGGTTACATCATCAAACTTCCAATATTTCAGATTTCTTTTGGACGTCTTTCCGGATTATCATTCTATCACATCATGAGGATTCTCCACTGTTGTTATCACATGGATTGCATTAATTTTGAAAAGTCCTTATTGAATGACACCTATTGAATTCAAAGAGAATCGATCGCAATAACAATTGGATAAGAGATTTTGTGATTTGATGGTTTCCACATGGAATATTTTTCACCTTGTGAATAAGGAAAGTTAGGTCACATATTATCTGCATTGGTTATTGAACTATGAATAAGGTAATTTTGAGGGATTGATACCTACTATCTTGGATAAATGATTTGTTCATTGATTATGGAGAGAAAAGATATTTTCTGCAATAAATATATTTCCGGGTTACCATATAAGTGGAAGAAAAAGAAGGACATTCTAGAAATAGCTTCCAGACTAAGGATTAGTCATTGTGAAATATTTTATCACGCATTTTGATCTCAAAAGTAATCTTATAGCTTTTACAGAGTTTATGAATAGAGATTTTCGAGAAGATCATGATCATAATTGCGAATGACAATGTTATATACTTTGGTGATCGGGAGAAATACCAATTACATCTTAATGTTGTATTTATAATCTTTTGCCATCATTAGCTCTATGAAAAGTGCTACAAATGTAACATTGGAGTGGACAAAATCACATTCCTTAGTATTATCTTATATAATGATTGATGACATTAAAGATGATGAATTAAGGTGAAAGTTATATTACCTTGAAGTTTGTTGAGAAATATTTTAGAGATTCATGGATCTCTAGGGTGACAAGGTATATTGGTGATTCATGTAGAACTTTCTTATACATTACTAGAATGATGACAAGCTTCATTGGAAAGGATGCAAAGTTTGTAAGTAGGATCATGATTGAAATTTTCAAAAAAAAAAGGAGTAAATGTTGACCATGACCCTGACATGAAGTTTACTGTTATGCATTAGAGTTTTGTAGTTCACATTGATATATCTGACAAAGAAAGTAGGTATACTTTATGAAAAGGTATTGATTATGCATCAAGCCAACTAAGAGCATAAGAGAGTAACTATCCAACTTTCCACTTGGAGTATCCTACTTATGACTTCGAGTTAGTAGTGATAATATTTTCTCTAATAGATTGGTGAAATTATCGATACAACGAGAAATTTTTCTGGTAATCTGAAGGATCAAAGTAGCAGAAAGGATGCGGATCTTTCAAAAATAATTGAAAACTTAAGAAGGAATAATATGATTTTATTAATGGAATCAATGATGATGTGATATACTATTAAAGATTTTGGATTCTTGGTGACAATAAGTTAACGTGGGAGATATTATATGAATTTCAGAGATCGATATACACTATTCATCCATACATGACAAAAATGTCTAAGATATCCGATGATCTTATTAGTGGCCAACAATTAAGATAATGATTGTAGAATTTATTTCCAAAATCTTAATATGTCAATATATTGAGACTGAACATCCGAAAACAACAAGTCATGTTCAACCTTTGGATATAGTAGATTGAAATTGAAGCATATCACATGAATTTTGTTATTGATTTATCTAAGACTAGGATGCACCATTATAATACCATCGAAGTGATTATATACCAGATTATCTCACGTATTGCGTTCGTTGTGATCGATCGATCATGGGTTTGGATGGACTATAAATAGTTGAGAAGCATCGTCATGACACCATATGGATGATTGTTGATCGATTAACCAAATCGGTACATTTCTTAACCATCCGTCTGGATCAATCGATGGATAGTCTAGCTGAATTATAGGTGAATGAAATCGTCAAATTACATGGCATACCTACATCAATTATGTCAGATCAAGACACTAGATTCACATCTCGGTTGTGGAAAGTTTTCAAGATGCTATGGGAACTCAATTGAAGTTCAACACTTCATTTCACCCGCAGACTGATGGTCAATCAGAAAGGACCATCCATACACTGGAAAATATGTTGAGAGTTTGTGCTCTAGATTTTGCAGGTAGCTGGGATAGATATCTTCCATTAGTAGATTTTGCTTATAATAACAATTATCATTCGAGCATCAAGATGGCTCCCTATGAGGCACTGTATGGGAGACCTTGCAGATCACCCTCCTGTTGGAGTGATGTTGGTGAGAAGCATATTTTGGGACCGGAACTAATCGAGATCAGCAAGCAAGGTGTTGAGCTAATCAAGAAGAGATTGTTGGCAGCTCAAAGTAGGCAGAAGTCTTATGCAGATCGTCATCGAAGGGAGTTGAGTTTTGCAGTTGGAGATCACGTGTTCTTAAAGATTTCCCCAACCAAGGGTGTATTGCGATTCGGCAAGAAGGGGAAACTTACTCCTCGATACATATGACCTTTTGAGATTCTACAACGAATCGGAGAAGTGGCGTATCGTATTGCATTACCACCTCAATACTCGAAGCTACATGATGTATTCCATGTATCTATGCTAAGGAAGTACACTCCCGATCCTTCGCACGTTATCGAGCATGAAGTTCTTGATATTCAGCCTAATCTCACCTTTGAGGAGAAACCTGTTCGCATAGTCGATCGTAGAGACCATCAGCTTCGTCGACGTATAGTTCCGATGGTCAAGGTCCTCTGGCATCATCACCAGAAGGAGGAAGCCACCTGGGAGCTGGAGAGCGAAATGCGGAAGAAGCATCCGCAGCTTTTCGGTATGTCCCTTTTTCTAAGAAATTTCGAGGACGAAATTTTTTAAGGAGGGTAGATTGTAACGGCTGTCATTTTCCTTGTATCCCAGCCATACCTTCCTTTTAATTCCCCCAATTAATAGCATGATTTCATTCTAAAATTAAGGATATTATTAGCCAATTGATTATCCTATTTAGGGGCTTAAAAAGCCAAGGGGTCCTCCCACCCACGTCACTTGTCCTTGACAAAAAAAATCAAGAGAGAGGGAGAGGGAGAGAAGGAGAGAGGGAGAGCTAGAGAAAGGGATTTCTCACAAGAGAGAGTTGTCTCGTCGCAGGAGATATCGACGTCGACTCGGTAGAAGAGCACGTCGGCTTGAGAGCAAGGAGAAGGGCGTAGAGATCTCGTAGCTTGCATTTCGTCGGCTTTGAGGTATGTGTCGAACACATAGGATCGTTAGTAGTATTTGAATGTTGATATTGGATTTGGTTTGAAAATGACGGAACATCTCACGCGTTAATAATTTTGATGATTACAAAAAAAATGGTGAATTCAGAGGAATATACTGAAATTATATTGATGATTACGAAACAACCGTTATCTATATTTCTCACAATATCTATAAATTTATTATTACAGCGATGATTGTATCTTATCCTTTGCCAGATACATTAGAAACAGTATCATTTCTGGTCATATAACACCACACAAATCATTTCTATTTTCTGATAACAACAATTCTATTGCGAATCTATTGTGTTGTAATTTTTATATATAATGAGTGATTTCCCGAATAATCTGAAGTTGGATCAAGTTTTATATACATGTTTCATAATACACGGAAATTTCAGTTGTATGGCAATAACAAGCTAAAATTATATTGGAATTAGATTTCCATATATTGAATGAAGAAACGTACATATGCCTTTGCCATATACATGATTAATTAGATGGAGTTATACGAGATGTAATGATAGTTTTATCTTAAGTTAATGATGAAATTATGTCATCCAAATTTACTTTAAGGTAAACTGAGTATATAGTGGATTTGTATTTTCCGTCCGAATAAAATAATAGATGAAAACACTCACGTCAAAATCAAAGTTAGATTTCCTATATTGCAATTCACCTTGACATGAAATCACAAGTAATTAGATTTGGAAATAGTGTTAGCATATCACAAGTTACGCACAGATTGATTGGTTGTAGCATATTCTTTTCATAAAATGCATCGTTTAATAGGAAGGTGAATTATTAATTGTCATAATTAAGTTATTGCTATGTTAACGTCATTGACTATTATAGACCAACGAGTTATTGTGACTAGCGAAAATACGTATCCACGATGCAAAGAATAACCAAGGACACCCGCTAATCGTTAATGCCAACTAAAGCTGACAATAAAATAGCGTTATTAACTCGAAAGCTATTCTCAATATAATAAAAAGATCAGTTGATGGAAAAATGAAAGTAGGTGTAAATACATATATGATCTCTTTATTTTGTACATTTAAGACCTTTTCGGTTAGTGGAACTGAATATGTCACGTGAACTGCCATTGCATGGAAATGAGGATTGTATTTATAGAATTGAAATTTCCTTAACATGTAAAATGGCACGATTATGATAAGCGGAGCTAAGTGCTACACCTAATGGTGGGAGCCACCTCTAGAGTCCAATTATCGTAGGCCCAAGGGGCTACGCCGCAAGGGGCGTACGGTTCAAGAAACCGATTGAGGCAAAAGATAAGTCCTCTAAAGTGTAGCTACACTGTCATGTATGTCACGAACCGCTTGTGCCAGCGGAAAAGCCACCAAAGCCAGCAAAGCCATCAAAGCCATTAAGAAGTAACAATTAAGACAACTTTAACCACTAAACAAACAAATGGTATGTGTACAGTTTCTGAAATTGCTAAGGCACATGTGTGCAACTATGACCAAGTAATGGCATTATGCAAGTGTTATGATTGTTCTGGGGCATATATGCAACTACAGAAAAGTTCTGAGGGTATAAGTGAAAATTATGAAAATGTTAAGGCGTATATGCAAATGTGACAAACTTTATTGGTATATATATGTAATTATGGCTTTAACGAAAGTCTTCACAAGGAATACCATTGTATGCATGTTTAATTGAATTATGAGTCTCATAGTGAAAGTATATGAGAACAAGTTAGTATCGTATGCAATAAGATAATTATGCAAATCATATAGTTGTGGATAATTGATTGTATAGAAGAGATTATGTTTTAATGGTTTAAAGTTAGCATAGGGAGACTTATTTTCCGCGCTAGCCGGCTTGACCCCAACTCGGCACATACTGAGCGTTAGCTCACGACATGTATTGCTGTTTTTTTCAGGAGAGCACGAGCTGTAATCTAACTTATAGTTCAAGGCAACTACCCATCTTTGTGAAGTTGAACCGGTACGGACCATTGATGGATTATTTATGGAAGGATGTCTTTATGCCCACTGGAACTTTGAATTGCTAGTTTTGTTGTTGGTCCTTTTTCAATGTTACTCATGTTGAACTTGTAATAAGAGAACTTTCATGTTGACTGGACTTTAGTCAAATATTGTATCTCTATGCTTATTGAATACCATGCAAGTTTCCGGTAACGGTTCGGTCGTGCGACCCAATGTTGCATGCTTCCGCCGGTCGTCCCGACCCGTTCCGTTACCCCCCCTGCTTTTTTGTAACTAGGGCCCTGAGCCCCATTCTGTTTTTTGTTTACTTCTTTACATAGAAATATAGTGAAAACTTTTCAAAAAAAAATAGTTTAATCTATGCGGGCAACCAGAGAGGCGTTTGGTCTCCCCTTTCTGGTCAACCCTCGTCTCTGACAGGACTAGCTGCTCTTCCGCATACGTGCATTCTCCTGCAGTAATATCTATAATATATTCTAATGATAACAACGCGAGCGACAGTCGTGGAGCCAATAGCAGATGAGAGTCTCCTCGGAAGACCCCACATCGCTACCATACTACGACATCCGACGACGGTCAAAGAATATAAAAATGTCAGCAAAGCACTAGTTTAATCACAAGCAGAGAGAAGTAGCACTCTCCTTCCGGGAAGCCATGCCCCTCATCTCTCAACTCCATGTGTACAAGTCCTACACGTCGCCTCGTACCAATCTCCTTCGTCAACCCTCCCCCCGTGTATATAAACAGCACCCACTGATTGAAACAAACCCATAAATTCATCGCCACCACTAATACACATATCATCGTATACGTACTGTATCCATCATGGGCAGACCTCCTTGCTGCGAGAGCGACGGACTGAAGAGGGGCTCCTGGGATGCAGAAGAGGACCGGATCCTCGTCGCCCACATCGAGAAGTACGGCCATTCCAACTGGAAGACCCTCCCTAAACTAGCAGGTGTGCACCATTGAAGTTAGTTATAGAGAGACAGAGAGAAAGAGAGAGAGATTATATACATATGTATCGAATGGCGCTTTAAGTATATGCTACTTACAGGATTGCAGAGGTGCGGGAAGAGCTGCCGGCTCCGGTGGTTGAACTACCTGCGGCCGGATATCAAGCGGGGGAACTTCACCAGGGAGGAGGAGGATGCTATCATACATCTGCATCAGATACTTGGAAATAGGTGCGTACAACGTTTACCTTCTCGCTTTTTGATAGAAGTAGATTCTAGATTGAAAGAGACGAAGTGAATTATAATTGTGTTGTCGATATATGTAGGTGGTCCGTGATTGCGGCGAGGCTGCCAGGAAGAACAGACAATGAGATCAAGAATGTGTGGCACACACACTTGAAGAAGCGGCTAGCGAGGAACTCATCATCGGTCTCTCATTCTAGCCGAGCACAAAAGCACGGCGGCCGCGGCGGCAGTAGTAGCAATCATGTTACGTTGGCGACGCCCTTCTCCTACAATTCGTCATCATCGAGTACGCTCGCCTCTCCATCTTCCGTTACCGCAGCTTCGCCAGGCCAGGGAGAGATGGGTGGATTCGATGGCAATGCCATCACCGTCGACGAGTACTTCCTCGACGACAGAGTGTTGCCATGGCTGGAAGAATGCCAGAGCGGCAGCTGGTCGACGGAGGATGTGCAGCAAAACAACAGGGAGGAACAGGCAGATGATTTCTGGCTCCGGCTGTTGATGGAAGTGGAAGCCTCTGCTGACTCTCATCAGCAGCTTCCAATTGACCATCTGCTCTTCGCTTGATATCTGATTATTCCGGACACCAATTTGTAAAATTCGGACCTTTTTTATTTATCCGAAATTTTGATTCTTTCTTACAGTGGAAAATAACGAGAGCTAAGAAAAGAAGAGCTCTCTTTCAACGCAAAATTAAGGAATAAATGTCGATCTACGCTTTTCGTGGTTCGGATTTTATTCGAAACTGATTCTTAAGTTCCGGAAGTGAAATGCTTAGTTGGTAGGGTGCGGATTGTCTATTGTACCAACGATTGTAGCAGACTCTGTTGCTCCTTTTGGGGCCGCTCGATCACGATCGAACAGTTCTCACGAAATCCCTCGATCTGAACTTACAAAAAGTGGTATTTTGTGGGAACCGTTCGATCGTGATCGAGTGACTGCAACAGTAGACGATATGCGCTATAGTTGGTAGGGGGAAAAGTCTAGTGCATAGAATGGCACTCTCACACGACAGTCTGTAATAGTTTCGAGTTGGGACCCCATATTGACTAAAATTATTTGCACTGCTTTTTTATTGTCATTTTTCTTTTGAATTTCACGTGTTACCAACCAGCGAGGGAGAGGTGTGCAAACATATATTTAGATATTCGTGTCTGATTTGGAATTTTTAAATAATTATTAAAATTTTTATAATTAATTAAATAGATATCAAGTTTGAATATTTGAAAAAATAGATATTAATCGATACCTTAGGTGTTGATTAGGAGGTCATGCCCAGATCAAGAGACGAGCCCCAAATCTGCACTTCAGTGGCCGATTTGGACCTTATCTTTTTGTTATTTATGTGCATATCCTCACTTTTGCTTCTCCAAATTTGTGAAGAAAAATAGTAAATTCAAAGCCTCCAACATTCCTTTTGTTTCTCCAAAAGAGGTAATTGAACGTAAATGATCCAATGCACCCATTTGGGTCATTCACTTTTAATTGGTTGGAAATCAAAATCTATCGTCGAATTTGTTATAGTCGATTAGATAAAAGTAGGCAGTTCCTCAATGGTTATTAGTGTCAACAACTTTCCATTCAAAAGGGATTGGTGGCGCAGCTTGTTACCTGTCTCCACACAATTTCTATGTAACTTCCATTATTATGAAATTGAAAACTTATCATTGAATGCATTAATGAGTCGACCGATGGTTCAAGGATAGTCGGCTTAATTAGAATAATCGCTTGAAAGTCTATAAAGTTGATTGAGATGAAATTTTACCCCCCATAATAGGATGGGTCAAATGCTTAACATGATTGATCATGCGTATTGTTAATTGACTAACCTGCTTAGGGCTTAGCCAATTAACTTAAAGAACATCTTTGATTTAAGCCGATTTTAATTAAGACTTTTTTACAAGAATCTTATAATAAATAAAATCCAATTATGTGAAACTTCTTTTAAGGAGGATCTTCTTCTACCCTACTTTGTAATCCATCGATTTTGTAATGTAATTCACAGTGATTCTATAAAGAATATCATTTTAGTCCAATGATGGCTTCAATTACCATTGCATAGACATCTCAACAAAAAGTGCATTAGTTGATGTTTCGCAAATTGGAGTTTATTCCTACATTAATATTGAACTTGCAAATTATATTTATACAATGAGAATAATCAATGTCCATTATCAATATCTCAATAGGGCTTGGAGAACTAACATTACCCGCAACTAAATAAGTTGCAATAACCTTTATCATCAACCTCTCCTATGGATATCAGCTTCTGATTCATATCAAAAGTGTTTCTTAAATCTTTTAGCTCTAACTCAGTAGCATTCTGAAAAATAACATCACCTTGATAAAACTAGACGAGGAATCATTATTCATTCTAAGAATGCTAAAATCACCGGAGGTATAAGATATAAAAAAACTTCTGATTTGAAGCCACATGGAAGGTTTAAATCAATGCTGACTAGCCAGCAAGTATCATCTTTAGCGACATTCACCATATACATGTCAGATACAATAACGAATCATGCTCAACAACAATAGTAGCAACATTGTCATCCTTATCGTTCTTTTCTTCCCTCTCCTGTCTTTTCTCTCTTTTGAGTTGTAAGTAAATTTCTTGATGTGGCCGTTCTTCCTGCAATGATGACATTCTGAATCTTTGTATTTAGATATGGACTTGCTTTTACTTTGATTATTTTCTTTATGATTCTTGAGCTTAGTTCTCCCCTATTTTCCAGGACAAGAATATTTGAATATGAAGATCCTTGAAATTTTATTCTCATCTCTTCATCTAGAACACCAACATTAGTCTCCAAAGAAACAATTCCACTAGGTAAGGAGTTCTTGATAGAAATATGAAATGTCTCCCAAGTGTCTAGAAGATTGGAAAGTACCAGACATAAAATTTCTATGTTGAAATTTATTCCCATGTTTAAAAGCTTATTGATAGTCTCATGAAATTATTTTAAATGGCATGGAACATATAAGTACCATTATTATTTTATTGCAGCAATCTCTTATAGTAATAGCAACTTGTTATTTCATGTTTTTCCATGTTATCAATATTCCAGTTTGGATTAAAGTGCGTGCTCGATCATTTTGAATGTAATTTTATATATTTTTATCCACAAACTATCAAATAAATCGGCATGTCTGATCATGCTCACACTCACATTCTTCATTTATCTTGAATTTGGATTTCTAGATGACAAAACCTTAAGGGTGCGTTTGGTACGCGGATTATGGCGGGTTAAACTGGTAGAGGGTAACACGTTTTTATGTTTTGGTATTTGGATGGAGGGTTAAACTAAATGTGGATAGAAGTGGGTTTGTTGTGATATAATTGTATTGGAGTTTAGAAAAATGAGTAGTTATTGCGATGTGATTGTATTGAAGTTTGAAAAAGTGAGTAGAAGTGGAGTAGTTTATAATTTTTATATGATATAATGGTATAATATATTATTTTTTGATGGAATTGATGATGGAGATTTGATTTGTTTATTTTTTTAAAAAAGAAATAAAGTGGAGCCCACATGAAGAGAGAAGGAGTATGTTAAGAGGGGTAAACTCTCCTCTTTGGGGTGTTTACCCCTCTTGCCGAACGCTCCTAAAGGTGCATGACGTTCACAAATATAAGTCTATATTTTTTCATAAACTGTAGTTGGTCATGCTCAGAATGACCAACCTGTTGTTGTAGGATATTCTGCATACTTATCGACCATGTTGATTCGAATGTCACTTAATGGAAATGGATTCATGATATAGATTTGTAGAAAATACAAAGGTGATAAGTGGATCCACATGATATGTCAAATCCAAAGCAACCATAACCACAGATAAAATCCAACCATAAAAAATCAAATGCACTGAGAATTTAAAATGAGGAGAAGATATGGAGAAGATTACATATGCATCAACCACATGTAGTTTGATGTATGTCAAGATTTGAGCAAGGCATGAAATTGCTCATGCTGTTGGGATTGTTAGATTTGTTTCAAATATAAGAAAAGAATATTGGGAAGCAATCAAATGAATTTTGAGGTACTTCTGATATGCTAGCAGCTTCTTTCTTTGCTCTGGAGCAAAAAAGCCCATTCGATTAAGCTATACATATTCAGACATGTTAGGTGACATCGATTGGAGAATGTCCATATCAGGGTCTTTGATGTCTTTGCCAGGTGGTGTAGTTTCTTGGCAATCCAAACTTCAAAAATGTAAAATGTATGGCTTTATCCACTACAGGGGTTGAATTCATTGCATCTACTGATGTATGCTATTGTGGATGAAGAAGTTCATGCACGAATTCTACTTTCCATGGAAGATCAAAGTACATTGATGTAAGATATCATTGGGTACGAAATGCCCTCGAAGAGAAGCAATTAGTTCTTAACAAGATCCACACTTGTGACAATAGAGCTAACATGATGAAAATTGAAAAAGCCATTAACATTTGAGAAGTTTGAAGTTTGTCCATCCCTCGTGGGATTGGAGCGGATCTCCTCACATCGAGGAGAGCAGCAAATGACCTCATATGGGCTAGAGGGGGAGATTTGTTTGTAGTAAGTTGCACTAAGGGTCATCTACTATGAAATTTAGCCCATTGTATTAATGCCATAGCAGGTGGCTTTGATAGTAGTGGAAAGTATAACAGGTGCATCTATATGAGGCGGTACTGCAAGATTTGTGTTGTAGCAGGTGACATTGGTGGTAATAGGTGATGCACAACATGTGACATGTTATGACACTCAGGTCGTAGAAGGTGGGGCTGGACAGAAACTAGTAATACAGAAGGTTGAACATATTGACGCGACATGTGACCTACTATGATGCTCTCTCCCATAGTAAGTCATGTATATTTTGTGATGAATTAAGTTTTCAGCACTTATATGGGAACCAACTGCCCATTTGAGCCTCCACAGCTGGTGGGAGGGCCGCACACTTATCTTGACGATTACTCCATCCTATTTTGTTGCCCTCCAAAAAGTAGAATCCATCATTCGAAGGAAGAACATAACAGAGAAAAAGCCAGGACTCTATCTCTTGTGCATTAACTCCATTCCCTCGTCCGTGCGATGTTGCGAAGAATCTCTTCGGTCCTTTTCCTCTTGCTTCGATGGTTCTTGGTGTGTGCTAAAATGTAGGAGGAGCTACAAGGTGCGATGACAAGCTTCCTTTGGAGAAGAACTACGGATATGATTCTCATTCTTCGGTGAAAACCCTCCATCTCTATCGTTTATCTTGTTGGTGGTATTCATTTTGGTTGATAGGCCAACAAGAATGTCTTGCCTTGTAGCCTTTGTGGATAACAATTATATCACCATTATAGTGGTTTGGTTTAAGTCGTGTGAATCCTGGTGTTTTCTGCGCCGTCATTTTTGGGGGTTTCCATGTTAAAACATGTGTGCACGTGTGGATGTGTTGTTGCTTGTGATTTTCTTGCTCATTACTTGTGGATGTGTTTCATCTTTGTTATTTTGCTCGGTGTTTTTCATTTTCGCACCTCTGCATTATCCATGGGAATATGTTGCCAACAAGAAGTTTAACTCAAAGGCTCCTATGCAAAGATACATGTTGGATTTGAACATGTAAAGATAGAGCCAAATGGCCTAATACTTGCACAAAGACATGGAAATTGTAAAGCTAGAGAAGTAACATGTATATATGAGACAAGACATTACAAATTTACAATAATCATATCCAAGCTCAAGCAATCATGGTCCATAACCCAAATCCATTTATATATTTAACCTTAATTCGTAATTAAGCAATTCGTTTATAACTAACGTTGGATCATCATTCGTACTAAAATGCACAACCTACAGGATCTACAAGTACAATGACCATTAGGGATGCAAACGGACGGATACGAATACAGATATAAGTATTACCGTCAGGGCCGTTCCTAAGGGTAGTTTGTGAGTGCAATGGCTTAGGGGTCATCAATTTTAGGGACCCATTTTTACATGTTCAATCTTTAGTTTAGAAAAAAATAGTATATGTCCTATTGGACTCTTATAGAATCGAATTTTTGGTGAAAGAACTTACCAAAAATGGGCCCTTATAAATCAAATTTTCGATGAAACGGCTCACCGAAAAATGGATCCTTATGGAATCGAAGGTGAACAACTCAATGTTTAATGGGATTCCATAAGAACACATTATTCCCCGAAAAATTGTTAAGGATCCATTATTTTCCTTTGCCTAGGGCCCATGAAATGTCTGGGACGGCACTAATTACCGTATCTTTATCCATTTTTGAATACGAATACGGATGCAGATAAGGATATTGACCGATATTAAAACTATCTTACTATATCCTTAAAAACGGATACGGATGGAAACAGATACTGGTCGCATACAAGTAATGTTAGAAATACTCTATAGAATTAACTTAAATATATACAAATTGGATGGAAAACACATGATATAAATTTACTAAATGTGTTTGTATCATAAAAATTAAACAAATATAATAAAAGAAGGTATAGAATTATGTTATATAGGACTAAAAATAAATCTATAGTGGTATTTATATACGAAAAGGATATATGGATACGGATATAGATGTTTGCGGATGTCAAAACGATATCCATATCTGTATCCGTTTTAAAACGGATACGAATACGGATGTCAAAATCTGATACGGATATATCGGTAACGGTTTGCATTCCTAATGACCATCCATAGTAGCGTATAAAACTATCATTAAAATTTTACAATATTAAGTCACAATAATAATATTATTATTCGCTGATTCACCCACTGAAAAATGGCTTTCAGAAAAAACGGCGTCGAAAGCCAACGATTTCCCAAGAGATCCGAGACGTCAACTGTAAGGAGGTAGGGTACGTTTGAAATCAAAAATAAACGACGGTGCTAATTGAAAATTACCCAACAGATACAGCCAAGTTACAACACAGGGTCGCAATGCAAAGTGACCAGCCAATCAGAGCTCTCCTTCACATTGAGCCATCCAATTAAAATAATAATTGGTGCGTTGTTGCTGGCCACTCGTTCGGATGCGTAAATATCCAATCCGAAGACGCCCACCACGAATTTCCAAGAGACAGCACAAGGAGAGAGATTTAGATTCGATCCACAGAGATGTGCGGCGGAAAGATCATCGCCACCCTGCAGCTTCCGCCTCCTTGGCGCGCGCCACCGCGCCTCGCCCACGAGGCCTTGGGGCTCCAAGGTAAACCCACCTCCCTCATCTTGTCCCCGTTAGCTTCTTCTCGCGGATGTACAGTAAAAGAGCACAGCTGCAGAAGCTGAGGACAAAGCTGAGGTAGAAGGGGATAAGAAGGCTGCCAGCAAGGGTGCGAAGCCTCTCAAGTACGTCTACAGGGGAATACGCCGGAGGGCCTGGGGGAAGTGGGCTGCCGAGATCCGCGATCCTCGAAAAGGCGGCAGGGTGTGGCTCGGGACCTTTGACACCCCGGAGGAAGCAGCCCGTGCTTACGATGCTGCGGCAATCGAGATACGTGGCAAGAAGGCCAAGCTCAACTTTCCGGCTCGCGGCTGCAGCTCCACAGTGCAGCAGCTTCCGGAAGCACCCGATCTCTCTTCTTCTTCGGTGTCTTCTTCTTCGGTGCCGTCGATACAACTCTCACCGATAGGAGATTGGAGTGAGGATGTGGCTGGGATGGAGTGGTTTCTGGGCGAGGAGGAGAGCTTTGATGGGGACTGCTGTTACTACGGTGGTATCTGGAACAATGATCCTTTTCCTGGTTTGTTTTAGGTGATTTAGCTCCACCCTAATCTGGAGTTCATGTAATTAATCGGCTTGAGTTTCTTTGCTTCTGACCATGATGCTTTGATGCGCTTTTAGCTTCAGAACTCTGTTTAACTGCTCAGAACAAAAAATAAATACTAGTACTGCCAAGCAGCTCCTCGTTTGTGATCTTGTCATCTTTCTTCTTCTTCTTCTTCTTGTGAGGTCAGTGATTGCAGGGAAGATAGCAACTTCAGCTAAGGATGAGAGCATAGGAAGTACTATAATTAGCAGGGGGAGTAAAATTGTTACTCCAACTGAGAATTGATGAAGGAAGACAGATAGGAACGCTGAAATTTGAACTATCCAGCATTTCCTTTCTTTCATCTATTGGGTGGCTTATATGGGAATTTTAGTTCGTCATAGTTTGTCTAGATCTGATTTTTTTTGAAAAAAGATTCAGTATGGAAGCATGAGAATAGGAAGAGAAAATAGATTGTAGATCCTGTTACAAGTGGAATACATGTAAGATCGATGACTAATCCTCCATCTAATGGAGGATAAAACATGACGGCAAATAATGAACTACTTCATGGAGATGATGAACTCCGGGAATGAAAGAAGATACGTTGTTAAGAGGATCCTTATGCATTAAACAAAGATTATAATCACGCATGTATGATTCATATAACAATTGCAAGATGCACGCAGGAACCAATCAAATCATTTATACATCATTTTAGGGCGAGATCCATGAAAGACAAAACAACAAATAAACTGCGGCGAACAAGATAGAAAACAAATTAGATTAGAGATCCCTGAAGTGTCCATTACGGACTGTTCTTAGAAAGGATATCACTCACACAATACTAGTGCGAAGGATACTGGCGATTTGCTCACAAGATACGATGGCACACGATCGTCGTTTGAAGCATACTGACGAGATCATCACTGAAAGTACCTCAAAGAACTGAAGATGAGAGAAGAAGAAATCACAAGTTGCAATTGTGGTGGAACATAAAGCAAAAGATGGCGAGAGTTTTCTTGTGAGTGAAGAAAATGACGTCTAGGGGAGGGTATATAAAGACTTAGGGCGTGACTTTTTATCTTCCGAAAATGCCTCATCAGATTATGAAATGGTGGCTAGATCAGAGTCGTTGGAGTTTAGTCGAATTCCCTCATTATAATCGAATCATAATTAATCTGTAGAATTAATTTATGTGACACGCTATTGAGACCCTCATCAAAAATATCGAGATTCGAATTGACTCTCCCGAGCCAGAACCGTAGACAAAGCGGAGCGCGCGCATGTGTGGTTCTCCATTCCTCCTCTCTACTATTTCTACAAGAGTTGCTGAACTCATAAATAAGTTCATCGAAATTTTAGAACTACTAGATGTGGTACAAATCTTCCACCCCAAGACTCACCTTCTTTCAAATTTTGGAATTCCCAACTTTCCGTCTAATATCATTTGGTTTCAAAATTGAAACTAAATTAAAATCCAACGTAATTGCATTGGTTTACTAAATTAAAACCTATTTACGTTATCTTTAAATACAATAAGATAAAGGCTCGAGAAAAAATCCACCAGTTTATGCATACATCTCTAATCATGGAGAGCCTAACTTTTGATTCTAGATGAGACCACCCTGGTATGCATATGAAGGCATCATTTCTTCTACAGAGAAGCAAATGGATATTGAGGAGCTGGTAGCCAAAATAGATATCACATGCTAGGCTTTTGAATTTACTACTTCTATTATAAGGAGGTTGGTCGATCAAAACTTAGAAGGTGTCATCTATGCATCAAGAAGATTACCATCTATTCGAGGGACATGATGAGTCACCTTGAGGAATGCAACAACATAGTCATGGTCAAAATCATGCGGTCAAAATCAATTGGGTCATGTATGAATAATCCTAAGGGTCTATTGTTTTCTTTGACTAATGCATATATGATTCGTTACTTTAATAGGTAATAAATGAAGAATTCGATGCTTAATGATGCACATTAGCTTCACTGGAAATAAAAAGCATTTATGCATAAAACACCAAAATAACAATAACAATAATATCAAGCATTTTCCCACATTAAGTAGGGTCAGCTACATGGATTCTTTACCTCCACTCAGATCTATCTTAGGTAATTATTGGACTTATCAAAAAAATAAGATCCCTTATTTAGTCCCATTCCAACAAATCTTGGGCCTTCATTGCCCTCTCTTAGCAGACTAAACATCCCAGAACTTGCATCTCCTCACCGATGCATCAACTGACGTTCTTTGCAAATGGTCAAACCACCTTAAGCAATTTTCTCGCATCTTATCCTCGTCAGAGTTATACCAACTTTTCTTCTGATTGCATCATTTCAAATATGATCTTTACATGTGTGTCCACACCTCCACCTTAGGATTTTCATTTTCGCTATTACCATTCTCTACACGTGACTATGTTTCACAAGACAACATTCAAATCCATGGAGCATAACATGTTTCAAGGCTACTTTGTGAAATTTTCCTTTGATTTTTAAAGGAATTTTCTTATCACGGAGAACAATAGAGGCTCCTCTCCACTCTAGCCAATCTAAATTTATTCTATTAGTAACATATCCATCAATTTTCCCATCATGTTGTGAAATAGATCCCAAGTATCTAAAAGAATCTCTCTTTTGAATGTTATCGTCACTAATCTTTACATTGATTCCTTCACCATTGCTTCCGTTAAAAGTACACTCCATATATTCAGTCTTAGCCCTACTTATGCGAAATTCTTAGTTTCCAATGCATATCTTCAGACCTCAAGCTTCTCAATCACTCCATCTCCAGTCTCGTCAATCAACACAATATCATCAACGAATACCATACACCAAGGTATCTCATTCTAAAAGTGACACTCAACTCGTCCATAATCAAAGTAAAAAAGAATGGGTTCAAAGCTGAATCTTGATGCAGACCAATGCTGATGTTAAAATAGTCAATCTTTCCAGATTGTATCCTTACACAAGATGAATCCCTATCATACATATCTTTTATGAGGCTAATGTATAGGAGAAGTTCTTATCTCATTTTCAAAACTCTCCACAATCTCTCTTGTCGACAAAATCATAAGACTTCTCCAAATGAATAAAAATATTATGGAGTGTCTTCCTTTTAGCTCTATAAATCTCCATTGTTCTCCTAAGCAAGTGGATGGTTTCAGTATTATAGCGACCTAGCTTGAATCTGAATTGGTTTCTTTTACTTTGGAAACGTACCTCAACCTACTTTCGATCACATGTTCCTAAATTTTTATAGTGTGACTCATTAGCTTGATACCTCTGTATATTGAAAATTTTGAATGTCTCATTTGTTCTTATAAAGAGGCACCATGATGCTTCTCCTCCAATTTTCATGCATTTTCTTACTTCATCACATAACATTGAATAAATTTGTAAGTCAAGTTAAACCACGCTCACCTAAACTCTCCAAACTTCTTAAGAAATGTCAACAGATCCTACACATTTCCCAGGTATGATAACCTTCAAAGCCTAATCTACTTCCTTCATTTGTATTCTTCTATAGCTTGCACGATGAAAGTAACTTTCACTACTAGCTAGATCTCCTAAAGTGATCTCTCTATTTCCTTCCCTAATGAAAAGCTTTTGGAAGTACTACTTCCATTTAGTCTATATATCCTTTTGAGTAACATGCATGTGAACTTCCTAATCCTTAATGCATCTCGCTTGAGAAAAGTCTCCGGTCTTTCTTTCTCTTGCTTTAGACAACCTAAATATATCTTTCTAACCATCTTTAGAGTCGAGATTTTTGTAGAAAATATCATAAGCTTTTGACTTAGCTTCACTTACAGCCTTCTTTGCTTCCTTCTTTGTTATTTTGTAGTTTGTGTCAGTTTCATCTGTTTTATCCTTAGACCTATCTTTAAAGCATGCTTTTTTTATTTCGAACTTCTCTTGCACCCCTCCACTCCACCACCAAGCTCATTTTAGCATGGAGCTCCTACCTTTGACTCTCCTAGCATCTCTTTGGTTACCCTTCAGATACAAGATGCTACCACCTACCACATCTCGTTTGCACTTCCGTTACAAATCCCAAGATAAATATTTTAAAACCTTCTCCATGAACCTGGACTACTTCAATTGAGGATTCTACCATCTAGTTCTAATGCTATTGGAAACCCTCCTTTTCTTTACCGATCCTTTTATTTGCACATCCATGACTAACAAGCGATGTTGGGTGATCAAACTCTCTCTTGGGATTACTGTGCATACTTTGCAACACAATCGATCTCCTCTCCTACGTAATGTAATCTATCTATGTTCTTGTCAAGCCACTCTTATAAGTAATTAAATGCTCCTCCGTCTTCTTGAAGAGTGTGTTTGATATGAAAAGATCATGAGCTAATACAAAATCTAGAATGACATTTCCCTCTTCATTTCTAATCTGAAGCCATGTCTCCATGAACACTAGCATACCATGAAGCATCCTTTCCCACATGTCCACTAAGATATCCACTTAGGCAAACTATCTCTCTTTGTAGGTTTCATTGCGTAATCTTATCCTAATCCTTCTAAAAATCTTGTAAATCCTTTCATCTAAATTGATTTGCGGTGCATATATTCAGATGATATTCAGAATTTTTTCTTCGAGCATCAATTTTAGCAAAATAATCCGAACTCGAATCTTTGCACCTCAACCACGTAATTCTGCAAATTCTTATGAACAACCACTCCAACATCATTTTTTCCCTTATCTTTACCTGGATACTAAAGTTTATAGCATGTCTTCTCGATCTTCCTTGCTTTCTCTCCAATCCATTTTGTCTCTTGGAGACATAGTATCTGAATCCTCTTTCTTTCCATTGTATCTACAATCTCCATCAATTTGCCAATCAAAGTGCCAATATTTCAACTACTTACCTACAACTTCCTTTGCACCCTCTTTTGGAATAACTTCTTTACCATCATGCGAGAAATTTTGAACTGCATCCGGACGACGATGTAGTTGAACTAGCTTATTTACTCACATATGTTCCTCATACGAGAACCCTTGCGATTTTGAACTACATCCGGGAAACGATGTAGAGACCCTCGCTAACTTCTCATTGCATCCGGGAGATGCAATGTGTCGTTAGTTGGGAAATCTCGATGCAAGTTGAGAAAAATTGTTCCTAATACATGTAATATATTTGCGGGGAAGAATATGATTTATGTTTGAACTAAGTAGTATGTATTCAAGTGTGTCTATTAATGAATCTTAAGATGAGTGAATCTTAAGATATCAAAGGTGTGGCCTAATTTATGATTGGGCACATTTAATATGGCCTAGGTTTGATTATTTGAATCGTATGCCTTATCCTAAGTTTGCCACTCAAGTCGAGTCCTCGAAGGTCCTCGATACCACACAAAGGTTAGAAAAGGTTAAAAATATCCTTTTATATGTGCAAGCTCTCAATCAAGAACCGATGTAAATACCAATAATTAATTACAAATTAAATACAACATAAACTACAATAAATGGTTATTACAACACAATTACGATTAATTAGTCAAACAACATTCTATCTTAATCTAGCTGCCTTGGACTCCTCAGCTCGAGCTCCAAGCTCATAACCTCCACGTCATCTCAAGTTGGCTTCACGGGCCTTGTCAAGAGCAACAGAGGATTAGACAATTCTAATGCTAATTAGCTAATTAAATACATTCATTCATAAAATAGAACAAATGCATAAACAAGTCGACACTATGAAATACTTAATCTTAATACACAAAAAATCATCAAAATAAATATCTAAACCTAAATAATTAACTAATAAAACCGTGTCACTAGCAACGACTTCATATAGTGAATCAATAAACTACTATTTTAAAAGTTATTCGTTGTAATACGACCATTAGGCTATCTATCAAAACCGAGTGAAATCTCTGTGAGGACCGACTCGGGTAATTTTATCATGGGAAAGTCTCGCGTCGAACTCAGGGACACGAGTTATTTGATTGATTGATCTAGTGCTAAATATTTAATTATAAATATAAATATGGAATCTAGGTCAACAAAATAAGAAGAATGAATTTTTGTTGATAATTTAGACGCAATTATTTAGAATGCTCTAAAATGATATGACAAATGCAACAATGCACAATGCAATTACTACCCAACACAACATAATTACAAATATGATCCTGATTTTGTGATTAGTCAATATGAACTGCTTAAACATAACAATAACCAATTTTTTATTCAATTAAGAAACTCAATTGATATAAATCATTTAATGCACCCGTTATCAAGTAATAAATGTTTTCAACATATGATAGTACCTTAATCTAAGATTAATCAAGAAATTGTGTTTTAGAAATAAGTGATTCAAATATTCTAACTAAATTATGTTGATTTAAGTCCAATTAGGGTGTCAATGATGTGTTAAAAATATTAAACATGCAAACTAGCCTATTTAATCAAGATTTAGACATCACTACACTTCTCTATATTTTATTTTAAACATTATATATCCAATTAGAGAAAGAAGTACATCACAAGAAATATCTTTGAAAGACCTTTAAGACTATATCAATTTCATTAAATTTGAATATTTGATTCTCAAGTTATTCAATTTAAAAATAAGGGCATAAATGCAAAGAAACTTCAATTACAAATATCTAAAGTCTTACAAATAGGTCCTTGTAGGGATTGAAATGCAAATATAAAAATTTGCACTTAAAATTTGAAGGATGCCCCTTACGCGGTGCTATTTCTGCAAATAGGGAAAGTTACGAAGTGCAGGACACAAAAGTTCCTAGTCACGTGAGTTGAATCACATGCGCCTAGGCTCGAACAGGGGCGAAGGCTCAGAGTGACATGGTGGCTCCATATGGCTCGCAAGTGGCTCGTATGGACCCGAGGTTCGAGTTATGGAACGGTGGCCTGGCTTGACAGTCGGATTGTATTGCAAAGATCTGATTGAACGACTACTGCTATCTGACGTAGCTCAACCCTCCTCCATGTGTGGTGGTTGCGGAGTTTGATTTTGTGTGAGGGCCTCGCTTCTCCTTCGTGATCCAAAAAGCCTCCTAAAGGTCATGACAACTGTGGTGACAATCAATGAAGGAGGTGGTGGTCCTGCAGTGCAATTGGTGTGGATGAACTAGCTGAAAAAAGCTTCCTTGTTAGAGGCTATAAGTGAGATCACATGGAAGTACAAACCTTCTATCAATGAAGAATCAGAGTAACTGCAAGAGTTAAGAAATAGTTGAAGCACAGAAGAATAGATGGGGGTTGATCTAGAGGTGGATCAAGGCAGAGCCCTAAGTTGGGTTCTCCTCTTTGCGAGAGGTGAGATGGATCAAGGTGGATGATATGATTTAGAAGGGAGTAGAGCAATCTAAATGGTGTGCGAAGAAGATGGAGTTGTGATGGAGGTGCAGAAGATATCTTATAAGTGATTGGATGTGTGTGAAGAAATTAGAGAAAAGACAAAAAGAAGAAGAATGATAAGAAGAAGAACAATGATAAGTGCTTACTTGGAGATCGAAATGACACACTTAGGAAGAACTAGGGAGGTGATGGAAACGAGCATAGAATAGAGCTTTGAGAGCTCTTATCTTTGCTTCACATCCTGGGTTGGAGGACTAAGCTCGAGCAGCGGAAGAGTATGCTGCAACTTGGTAGTGCGATCAAGGATCTCGCTTGTAGGCCTATCTCCATTGTCACTCACTATGAAGGTCTCTCCCTGTCACTAAGGATGAGTAGGACTGAGGGTAGGTCTTGTAAGAATGGCGGATATCCTCGATGGTTGCCAGAGGAGGATTTGAGTGGTTGAGATAGGTGGTTTGGTAGTTCATGGAGATGTTTTCAACCATCTCCAGATGAAGCATGTGAGGGCAATGAGAATTAAGGGAAAGTCAACATGGATGAGGGTGGTTAGGACTTCGTCCTAGTTATGTTAGTTGATGGAGGGGTTGCTCGAGGAGATTGGGAAAAATCGAGAAGGCGAGTGGTTGAGCAACCGACAATGATGCGGGGCGAAAGGGTGCGAAAAGGTTGAAGGAGATGCAACCATGTGATGAAGATCAGATGACCCTGATTTGGGCGCAATGGAATGGCTCTGATCGCTCTGATCATGATGATCAAACGATCAATGGAGAGGTGGATGTGATTGAGCTATAACCGTCTGATCAAGAAGATCATACAACCAAGGATGTGTGCGGGGGCTAAAATAGAGTTGGCTCCATGGCTCACTAAGATTGAGCCATTTGACCTAATAAGATTAATTCAAAATACAAAAAATACTTGTGAAATAAGAAAAAAATAATTAGAGCATAATTAGAAAAATGTTCAATACGAAATTTGTAGATCTTTTTAAGATCTACAACTTTCATGTAGAACTTGAAACCAAAATATGTCATATATATACTACAATATTTTTGCAAGTATTTTTAATGAATTAAAACACATGTTTTATTTTCTTTTATTATTTTTTTGTATTTTTTATTTATGAATAATATAGACTATATTATTTATAACATTAAACTAGTTTTAGTTTGATCTTTAATCTAAATAGAACACTTAAAATATTAGACAGAATAATGTAATTATTTATGTAGAGTAATTAATGTTAATTATTTATAGTGTTATTTATTAATTTGAATTAATTGTTAATTACAGTTAATGAATTGTTCGAGTAAGAGGGATAGTAAGTGTAAATAAAGAAGATAAATCTGGGATTTGTCACATGCCGCAACGAAATCTAAATGTTTACTTAAATCCAT
Source organism: Ottelia alismoides (assembly GCA_037367405.1). Taxonomy (NCBI): domain Eukaryota; kingdom Viridiplantae; phylum Streptophyta; class Magnoliopsida; order Alismatales; family Hydrocharitaceae; genus Ottelia; species Ottelia alismoides. Next base: position 122,677 of record JAZKJV010004188.1, on the reverse strand, counting down.
GTTGAAAAGAACTGAATTGTTTTGAGATAAATTCTTAAATAGTGTTCCTAGAATGAACATGATTTATGAATTTGTCTCTCTTGCGCTAGTTGTCGACTACCTAACACGCAACTCTCCTCAATTTACCCAGGCTTGAGACCGATCATGGATGAGTTACCAAAATAACAATAAAATGAACTTAGATATAATTAAATATAATGTCTGCATTCAAGTTGGCATACATTTTTTCTTGTAAAAATCGTATACGAATAATCTCAGAAAATCTATTGACTATTAAATATAAAAATATGACGGAGAACATAAGAGAGAGGGGGGAGCCTAAGGGAGAAAAGGAGTCCCTATCATGCATTATACAACACACCTAGTCAAATATTGATGTGTGATTATTAGATGTGGTACTATGTTTGGGGTGCTACACCCTCCTCCCCTCCTCAAACCAACACAAACATATGTACATGTACATATGCATACATAAGAATACTTGTTGGATTAAGATATTATTGGGGGAGAAGTGGGGAGCAGTAGTTATCCCAGGACAATCATGCAACAACAATAACTCAGTGCACGGTAATTTCAATGTGGAAACCACTCTCGATAAAATTTATGATCCAAATCTTTCTGACTCGGGATTCCCATCATTTTTGTCAACTAATCAATTCATTATCTGAGTTATTTATACATAGATAACTCAGATAGTTACAGTAACACGTCGCTTAACATCAATGAATTTTCCATGACATCAATGAGTTATTTAATACAACGTCACAAACAGGATAAAAACTTTACAGAAGATTTCTTTTCTTATAATATACCCACATAGTTATCAAAGTTCTAAAAAATAATAATAGATAGAGAGTAAGAATGTTCAAACCTCTGCTAATCAATATGAAGATGGAGTTGATCGTAGGTAGAGTTGATCATCTGTTCTCTAACAAATAATAGAGAATCGAAATTCGAGCCATAACATGATTAGGGATGAGAAATATTCTGAAAGGTTGGTGGAAGAACTTTAGTGACTATAAAAGAGTACGAAGAAATAACTTTCTCTCTTTGATATGTAGTGAATTGTATTCGATTTTTTTTGATATTGAGAGAGGTAATCCATACACACAAGTATATATATAGAGGGGGGTTTTCCATTGAACTTTAAGCTCATTTGGATCGTAATGAGCACACTCGTTTTTACTAATATTTCTATCATTTTGATTATAATATTTATTGGTTTACAAATGTTATACATACATACATACATATATATATATATATCTATATATATTCTTACTATTAGTAATCATTTTCAAACAAAAAAATCTTTCATTAATACGAAATGGTTATATCTTTATTTGTATTACTGATGTCTTTTCTATTCTTACTAGTGACAATTTATGTCAATTCATGATTTGCTTTTTATGAAAATGATTAATAATAATAATAATAATAATATATAACGATTGTAAAGCAATAAGTATTATGCTCAAAATGATAAAAAATATTAGTAAAAATAATTGTGCTCATTACAATCCGAATGGACTTGGGGTTCATTAGAAAAAATTCATATATATATATATGGATTTCGAATGTGCCCTGAGCTCATTGAGGCCTTAGTGAGCATCGACGTAGGCCGTCCATGTGTACAAGGCTGTCGATTTCGGTCACCATTTCAGTATGGACCAAAACAGAATTTCGATGGAATTATGGTGGAATTTCGACATGAATTTCGGTCATTTTGGTCATTTTTGTACTCGGACCCCATATTTCGGTCATTTCGGTCGAATTTCGATTTCGACTGGATATCGATATTCGATAGAAATTCGACTGACTTTCGTTGAAATTTGAGGCCATGCATGTGTATGATCGATTGAGAGGTCACTTATTTCGAAGGATGATCGATTTGGAAGACGATAACATGGTTTCCATTTTATTATAAATACTTTCAAATTATAATGTTTTCTTAAAAAGAGAGAGTCGGTTTTTGAAAGAGAATATTTCTATTTAATGATTATGTGCAAAAGAAATGATCAGGAAATTATCTCCACATCCATTAGTTGAGCATCAGGGGTGTTCAATCCAATGTCACATGTATGCATCTGTTGCTCCCCCTCCATCCTTCAATCGATGCTCTTGGAGCTCCGATGAAGGTACTCGATCTTCTCCATGCTCTTCTATGGCTGGTGGAGATCCAAGAGGCTTCCTGGAGGCTCCGCGATGAAGTGCGTGCTGAAGTGAATGAAGGGCAGTAGAGCGGAGAAGGTGAGTGCCCTAATTTGGTTTTCTCTGACGTGGTCGGAGAAGAAAGCCTAGACGTAGTGCCGTGGATGACGGAGATTTGGTGAATATTGAGGAGGGATCAATTGAAGATGGGGGTGTTGGTTAGTGTCTAAATAAAAGGAAGAAAGCAGAATTTAAAGCACAAAGAAGGGTACTTGGAGCATTGAAAAAGAATGAGGCAGAGCAGAGGCTTGGGATGAGGTCTAAGAGACCTCGGGTCGTCGCTGAACTCCTTTAACCACATGGAGCAGCTCAGAGGGCCATGGAGGTGACCGCAACATGGCCAGAGGCCATGCGTCCACACCAGGAGGGCTCCTCTATGGTCGGACCTCAATTGAACCTCCCCTATCATGGGGAGGAGAAGAGGCTTAGGAGAAGACTGTTCAAGGGTGGATATGTAGAATGTGGTCGAAGGAGGTGATCTTGAAGGTGTTATTCAACGGTTATAAGCGATGGATCATGGTTTTGTAACTATCAAGCATTGGAAATGGAGGATTGGACGTGGAGCATTTAGGGTTGTGCGTGAAAGGAGGAGGTTAGGGCTAAGCATGGGAGCGGTCAACGAGGGAGAAGGATGTAGGAGATTCTTAGAGAAAATGGGGGGAAAACAGTTGTCGGTAAGGTGTCATTTGATGAGCGTGAAATTCACCTCTTTAATAATCGGTAATTGTAGTATAGGAAGTGAATTTCGGTCGATCAAAATACCACAAACTTTGAATGTTGTGGAGTATTTTTACTTGGCAAGTGTACCAAGGTAACTCAGGGAACGGTGATTCTTAGTTGCGTGGTCTTAAGTCAAATTAAATAATTAATTAGTGCTTGATTAATTTATGCATTGAGAAAATTTACAATGCAATGAAATGCAATTGAGATGCAAGGAAATATACAGAGACAGTTGTTCAGCATAGGATCTGTGATTAAGATTTCAGCTTCAATATATGTTAATCAATAACCTCGACAATTATCACAGATCAAAAGCTAAAGTTCAAGAGAAATAATCAAAGCGTAAATAAATAATCTGGGGAATCTGGGCTCTGTTAAAAATTCCTTTTAATTTTCCTGTAAATTAATCCTCAATCGATAACCATCCTATTCGAAACATACAGGGAAAATATTTTATCAATATTCCTTTCTGAAACTCCTGCACATATTAAATCCTCAATAAATAATTATTAAAGTATGCATCAGGATTTATTTCCCAAGCTTTTCTCAATGGAGTCCCTGCATAAATATCATCAATTTCTCTACAGCACAACGATGTTAAAATTGAGCATGCATGTCAAATTAGATCCTTGAAGAATAATTATCAATAAACCACCTTAGATCTGTTCACAAACTATGCTAAATGGTAGAGCATGAAAAGAGCTTCAAAATGACATATTATATGCTAAAATCGGAGTCCGTATGAGAAGATATGATAAAATGAAGTTTCAGGGACTAAAATGTAAATAAAATAAAGTTTTTCTTTGCAAGAGGTCCCTGGGAGGACTTATCTGTAATTAATAAAAACTTGAGGGGCCCGGATGTAATTTATCCCTGGCGGGGGTATTTTTGTAATATCAGAAACATCCAGAGACCTTTCTGCAATTCTTCCACTGCCAGGAGGCTCGGGTGACGTGGCTGCGGTTCGAGCGGCTGACCTCAGGTTTGGGCTCCGAACCAAAGGCTGGGAAGCCAAACCAACGGCTCGGAGGCCAAAGCAGAGGCTCGGACCCGAACCTACGGTCGGATGGAGAACTCAGGCTCGGTTGGCTGTCGAGCCTAGGTGGCAATGGCTCGGGAGCGAGGCTCGGGGGCCAGGCTGTGAGCCGTTGGATCAAGGGTTGGCTCTTGATCCAACGGTGCCTGCAAGTCGGCGGAGGCGTGGCGCGAACGGAGGCGAGGCGGTTGGAGAAGCCTTGCGGCGGAGGCGCGGGGGCTGAGCGGTGGGCAGAGCCGACGAAGGAGCGCGGTCGGAGCTGGTCTCCGCAGTGGAGCTCAGGCGAAGCGGAGAGGCGCATGCGGAGCTGGTCTCCGCGGCGGAGCGGAGGTGGAGCTCAGGCGGAGCGGAGGGGCGCATGCGGAGCTGGTCTCCGCGGCGGAGCGGAGGTGCGCAGGCGGAGCTGGTCTCCGCGACGGAGCGGAAGTGGAGCTCAGGCGGAGCTGGTGCCTGATTGCTGAATTGGTGGCAAACCTGCGAAGGAAGAAGAAGCTACAACGAAAAGGGGGAGGGTTTGTGTTGCCTGAAAATTAGAGAGGGCAATTCGCCTCTACTCCGATGATGGCCTCAACCGCAGGCGACGAGCGGCGAAGCTTACTACTCCGGGAAGGAAGCAGCAGCACGAGGATGTCGTGGATCACGCTCAGGTGGAGATTTTCGCCCAGAATCGCAACTGCTGTCACCAACCACGATCTCAAGCTCCCAAGATGGCGGATGGCGTTTGGAGCCGACGAGGGGGATGCTTTATATGCGGGGTAGGAGGGCGTTACGCGAAGGTGGCGCAGGTGGTATGATGGCCGCGCATGGCAGCTTTGATGGTCGCATGCAGCATTATGCGCGAAGGAGGCAGAGAGCTGGGGTCGTTGGGGAAGAAGTATGGCTGGAGAGAGAAGAAATGGGGTGCCACATGGCACACCCAAGAGCTGCCACGTGGCGCCCCCAAAAAAATTTCAAAATTCAAACTAAAGAAAAATAGAAAAGACATAGAGAATGACCTCGGATTGAAAATTTTCCTTCACAAAAGTTGTTCGTCTTGTCGAGATCTACAACTTTCATGAAGGACCCGGAAGCAAAAGAGGTCATCTGTGAGAACTGGTATTTTTGGGTGGTTCTCCATGTGTATAGAAAACCGGGTTTTTGGCATTTTGTATTTTTTTGGTGGTTTTAGAGAGGATAAAAATTATAGAAAAATACGATAAAATACAAGAAAATTAATTACACATTAATATTTTTTTTTGAATTTTTAATAAATAAGAAAATAGGAAAATAAAATAGAAGTCAGAAACACTCAACTTTTGTATTGACCGACAACGGACACTTGGACTTGGTCAATTTCTTTGATTTCAGTTTTATTCTGGATTTGGATTTTTATGTCGCTTAATATTACTAACACATGTATGGATGCTAATGATGCTCTGTTAATGATTAATTACAAGTGAATGATGGGGGAAAGAGCCTAAATGACCAATTTTAGCATGATGAATACGAGATTCATCAGGTGTACATGGGTGAGGGTACCGTTACAGAGGTAGATGAAGGAGATCAGTCGTTGGATCTAGCAACCCAACAGTTAAAGGAGGGGCGCTGAGGTGCAGCTCTGATATGACCTAGTGAGATCAAACGGTGGGGAGCAGAGCGCTGGTGAACGATGGAGTTGGAATCCATCAGCGTTGTCGGACGGCGGAGAAAATAAGCGAGAGTGAATGAAGAGCAGAGCCACATGGGCGACCTCGGGGTCCCACGTGGCCCAATAGGAAAATAGCAAAAATAAAAAAATAAAGAAAAATACAAACAAATAATTACAAGCTTCAGATGAAAAATTGTAAAACATGAATGTTGTAGATGTACAAGTTTTATGTTGAACAAAAAGTCAAAATAAGTCATATGTACAAAATAATATTTTTGTAAGTATTTTTAGGGATTAAAAATACTTGTTTTCAATTTCTTTTGCCATTTTTTTGTATTTTTAATTTGTATTTAATGTCAAAACAAATATACACATCAATTATCTAACTTTTTGAAATTTTGTATAATTAAGAAATACAAAAAATAAAATGCAATAATAAAGATAATTATATACAATAATTAGTATTAGTTATAAACAAGGATTACTTTGTTGATATTTGTTAAATAAAGACTGATTTTATTGAACAGTAGTTCAAGCAAGAAGAATAATAAATAATAAATAATAAATAATACATAATAAATAATATAATAAATCACATATTTATCACTCGGTATTTTTCTATTATCAGATAAATGTTGTGATTGTGCAGGCTATCATTGATTCATTAAGGACCATGTGCAATCTCCAGCTGTATGTTGCAGGATAAAGAGCAGCCTCCCTTGTCTTCATACAACTTCATCTCCATGCTCCCGCACATGCCTCCCTTCAGGAGGTCGCCGGTTTGAGAAGCTGTGGTCAAACCAACAAAACTTAGATGAAAATCCCCAGATAAACCGCTCATGCATGTGACAGAAGTCACAGAAGGACACATGCAACGAGGTACGGTGGACATTCGAAACTCACAGACACAGGTACCCACAGCATAAGCAAAGCATTCGCAACAACAGAAAACTGGAGAGAAAATCCCCAAAAAAGAGAGGAAAAACTCTCCGTACAGTACAATATGAACGTACGTACATAAATAAGTCGCTGCTATTTTGAAACAGTCCATCTTATGGTAATTGAAAAAATAAAGGACTTTTTACTCTGGTGGCTGTAAAATATCTGAGGATCTCAGAGATCCCCATTAATTTATGTACATTCTTTCGTGCCTTAAAACCCAGCAGGTAGATCAATTGCACTGTAGATTCCATGCACGAACATGCCATGTCTCTTGGATTACCATCACGTAAACAGAGAAAGAATCTGCCAGAACAGAGGCAGACCAACACTGAGGAAGAGGATCCTCTACTTTTGTGATTTTGATTCCAAAATCCAATACTCTTCAGCTTATGACAGATGCTCGAGATGGAAGGCCATCACTCAGATCTCACCACTGTCCCATTAGCACGTCCATTACCAAATGATCAACCCGACACAGTATATTGCCCTGGATGCTTCCACAAATCCAAACACAAACAAGAGATATGAGACAAAGGAGACATCTACTGCAATGTCAGGAACACAAGCTCCACTCCCTGGCTGATCCACATCTCCAGTTGATCTTACTATTAAACTTCTCCGGAATTGAGATGCTGCACCCCCAAGACCACAGAGGATTGATTCAACGCCCATTTATTGAGCAATGCTGAGAAGCTTTTCGTACAAATTTTCGTTGCATAAATGCATGCATGCAGATGCAGGACCACAATCATCATTTGCCGTTTCCATATGGTCAGCGCATATAGCTGAGATCCTTCCAGCTTAGCATATCTCCCCAACCAATCATTACAGTGAGGGGTCTCCTCACTCTCAACATCATCTCCACCAATTAAATATCTAAATTATGTGGCATATAAAACCACACGCAGCTCACCACCTTCTCCATCCCATATCCGCAACATCAATCACCAATCTAAGCTTCGACCCATGAAGATGCCCACCTGCAGACTCTTTGGCGCGCTCTCTGACGCAGCAAAGCCCATCAAGAGGGAAATCTGGAGCTCCAAGACATACGAGCGTCTTCAAGGACAGTGCAACAAGGAGCGTATCCCCAGTGACGTACCCAAAGGCCACCTACCGGTATACGTAGGCGAAGAGCAGAAGAGATTCGTCATCCGGGTTTGCTTCCTTGAAGACCCACTGTTCTTGGATCTGCTCGATCAAGCTCGGCGAGAATATGGCTTCCGTCCTAACTCGAGGCTGTGCATACCCTGCAGTGTGCAGCTTTTCCATAGTGTTCTTCGTGATATTGTAGCCCATGAACATAGGAAGCTCTGCCCTTGCTTGTAGGTTTGTCTCGATCGTTTTTGCTTTACCACACAATCTGTGATTGTTGTGGACATTTCCAATCATCCTTCCATGTACACCTCGCCATGTATTATAAACCCATTCTTTTGACAATAGCTGCTGAATGTGCGAGAGTGGTGATTGTTGTGGACATTTCCGATCATCCTTCCAAGTACACCTCGCGATGTATTATAAACTCATTCTTTTGACAATAGTTGATGTTGAGTTTGTAGGGAACACTTTAAAAGAGATTCCATCTTTCCTTGATTATGAAAAGATTTGAGATAGAAATTACTATGTAATTTTCATGTCAACTAACATTCCTAATATGATAGTGGATTAAATTAGTGCTAATTTAGTAAAATGTACATCATTGATCATTCTATATTTAGGTATATGCCGAGTGGTGTTCATAATTTTTTAGAAATATTTGATGGAATAAAGGTTCGTCTTTTGAAATATTTTTTTATCAAAGTATAAAATATTGCGATATTTTACAATTCAATGTTATAATTAGAAAATCATAATAACTGATGTTTACAAAAAAAGCCAACATCTGGCGAAATTTGTGTTTTTGTCTAATTGTATTTTATGTGCAGCAATGTTTCCTAATATATAGGGTGCTTAGGAAATGAGCTAATTAATTGATTTACACATGGTAAACTTTTCTAGGATGAAGGGATTTTTTGTTACAACTAATTTTCCTAAGAAATCGGATAGGTTTAAATACGAACAAACTAAATATGATAGACATCATATACCTGCTATTTTAGGAGGAATTAAATGTGTGATGTATTCGTTAAAAATTCAAATTAGAAAAATATACATCCTAGAACATGTCATGTTCAAAAAATACAGGTCTAATATTAGTATTTTCATAATATCCTATTTAATTATGTTTAGTTTCATATTCAACTATCATTTTATGAGAGAAATATTTGTACCGTGGGATTTTTTTATAAAATCCATGGTCTATTTTGTAAAATACATATCAATTTTATAAAATGAAATGCTAATACCTCATTTCTTTTTCACCCAATATTCTGTGGGAGCAATGTTTGTAAGCTGCATTTTTTTAAAATTTTGGGATCTCTTTATAAACTGCATATGATTATTGTAAACTAAAATACATGTTAATAATGTATAAAATATTTTTGTATTTCCAACCAATGTGTTTGTGCATATCATATGTCCATCAAAATCCATTATCCATTTGTAAAGTTTGTGCGTTTTTTTGTAAAATCAATGCTTTCATTGTAAAATTTATATCTTGATCTGTAAAATAAAATGCTAGTTAATAGTTTATCATATTTTCTTCAGAAAAAGTAAGACAACTGATATGATTGTAAAATATGACAGCGGATTGTAAATTGTATGGAGAAAATGCAATTAGAATGTATTCAATAAGGAAATAATGGATTTCTAAACAAAATGTTGGTAGAAATACTTGTGGTAGTGCACATATGGCATGGATGATAAACATTTGTGATGGTAGGAAGGCAATGTTTCATATCATATTATCTCTCCGATTCATGTAAGAACCCAAAACAAGCTTATGCTGCTGCATATGTAAACCCAAAACAAGCTTATGCCGCTGCATACGTAGAAGAGTAAATATCCGAATAGCAAGATCGATTGCACTCTCTACATATCTTGTTGAAGAAATCCTAATCGCTAACCCTTGGTTATGGTAAGACCAAGCTTTTGGAATGACCTCCTTCCTCAACTCACACCTCAATTAAGTATGCATCTTAATCATGACACAAAATATTACACCTCAAAGATCTCCATTCAAATCCATCTAATTACACCACTGCAACCAATCAAACTTCCATACTACTCCCGAATCCCTCTCTCCCTCCCATCATCTCCTCATCCACATTATAAATTCAAAGCATATTAATCCTTCCAATCCACTAAACATGAAACTGCACAAAGCAATAATGGCGAAGAAGAAGTTGAGAACAAGGTTGTAGAATATCAACATCAAGCGTGCTGAGAAGGAAAATCTTGGCACGCGTGCTTTTCCAAGCATCACACAAACCTCTTCATGCAGGCCAACAAACTCTCTACCCTCTATGGTATCGAGGTAGGCATCGCCACCTGGTCCTGTGCTAGTGACACCTTTTTCTTTGGTCACCCCTCCATAGACTCCATCATCTCCTGCTACCTCTATGGTGGTGGCAAGGGAGGTGGAAAAAGCAACGCCACCAGGGGACCTTGCGAGGATTATATGAATTGGGGAGATAATATCGATGAGGGACGGACCTTGAAGAAGATTTCTCCGACCCTAGAGCGACCTCCATAAGTTTTCTCTCCTCCAACCTTGTTGGGGATTACTAGTGGAAGGGAGAGGAAAAATGAAGAAGGGAGAGAGAGGAGAAGGACAGAGAGAGAAGAGAATAAATATATTTATTTTATTTTATGGTTCTTCCTATTAAACTTGATTGTTTGACTAATAGACCTTAATGGTAGGGTTGACGATGTAAAAAGGAACACGATTACAAGGATCATGATGCAATTACAAAGATTCTAGGAGTTTCCATGTACTGGGCATGTTTACAGCGATCATTGTGTTAGATATCCCTTATTAGTATTTTCATCTTATCTCTAAGGAAACAAAAGAAGGTTAACTTCACATATCTTCACCTTTTGAAGACAATTTCATTTATCACTAATTATTGATTTACTCATGACTAAAAATCCAATTATTTTTTAGTTTCTCGTTTTCTAATATGTCTCTTCAAAAAAACCTATGATATATCGGATTTATATGCCGATTTTCAAGAGACTACTACAACTTCTTCTGTACCTTTACAAATAATACGATAAGCATGATGATCTTTCAAACGCTCTATGACAAAAGATCCGATTATTCTGTATGATATGTTGTATTTGCGATGTCTTTGGTATAATGGATTTGTATGATGATATTTCAAGTGATTTTCTTTCTGGTCTTTATTTTTTACCGGAATTTCTGGTTTAATGTTACCTTGTTTTGTAAACGTGGGCCCCATGTCTTTAAAAAATCTTAATGGGTTTACCTGTTCGCTTGGGAAATAACACGGCCGGACTTTAAAACTCCTAAGATCCGACCCGCCAACCGAATCTAAAGTCCCGACCGGTGTCCTCTTTCACACCGGCCACCGCGGCCTCGTCTTCCCTTCCCCCCTCCTCCGTGCAACGCCTCAATGGCCGACGATGCCACTATCGCTGCACCCGAGCCGCCGGAGCCCGCCGAAAACCCATCTCCCGCACCCAACAAGCGCCGTCGACTCGATCCAGATCTTACTAGAGTCGCCGAGATCGTGATGGTGCTCGCCGCGATGTCCCACATGCGCGGCGGCCGCGATCCCTCCCCGGCGGAGAAGTCCCTCGTGGCGGAGGCTCGCCGGAGGCTCGTGTCCACGTGCGAGTCCCTGCGGCCCAACGACCTCTTCACCAGCGAGGCCGCGAGGATCATTGCTGGAGATCTAGGGTTTAGCCACCAGATGGGCACTCGCCCCTCTCGCAAGGTTTCCATCGCCGATAAGGTCGCCATCACCAAGAAGAAGGTACAAATTGCCTCCCCTCTTCTTCCTTCTCTGGTTCCGTTAGTTTTCCAGGAAAAAAAAACCAATTTTTGACGTTGTTTTTGGAGGAAAGATGTCGGAGGCGAAGGAATTCATGGTGCAGTCCTCTCCGACGTACACAGTGCCGTATACACAGGCGGCAGGTGTTGCAGGGAGGACGGACTACCGTGTGTTGCCGCAGCAACCGGCGGCTCAGCGGGCTTTTGCCGAGAAACCGAATCCGAATCCACAGTTTTCTTCGGGTTTCCAGACCGTGTCGCCAGTGGGGCATTCTGCCGCGGTGGGATCCAATACAACATGGAAGCAGATGCCTTTCGGCGAAGTGCAGCAGCTGCAGCACCAGTCTGCTGCACAGATGAGAATGCCTGGTGGTTCTCTCGGAAAGGATTCTACTTCGTCTTCTGGGTCTGTTCGTGTGGAACCAGTGCATTTCCGGTCGGATCCCCGGCCTAGCGGGTCATCTCCAACAGTCCAAGTTCAAGGTAATGAGCTCCCCACTTCTAGTAGAATAACATAACATATTTTGGAAGCTCTTAGAATCTGGTTTGAATATGGTTACCGTTTGCAAGTTTGAGATATGTTTTCATGGACCACAGCGGGGTTGTACGTAAATATTAATTTGGTTTACGAGCCTTGAACCTTGTCTTAAGTTGGTTTAAGTGATTGGAGTGTAATTGTTACTCTCATTTAAGTGGGGAAAGAATTGCTCTTGAAACATGAGACTGAAAAGACAGGGTGTGTTTCCTAGAGCAAAAACTTGTTTTATTCTTGGTTATAGTAAACCAAGTTCAGAACATGGTGTTTGGGTACATTCAAACAAGCTCATCGTTGGTTATCTACCAGGTCAAATTAGAAAATACAAAGACACCAATTAACAATTGTAGCACTTGCTTCTCTCAAGGGAAACGTAAAGATGATTTTGCTTCTGCTTGGATTACATAGAATTACAATCAAAAGAGATATACCGAGGTAATGAAAGAACACACTGATTTCAATTGGAGGAGGCCTTTTAGTTTTTGAGAAGCTGTGGACAAATAAGGGGCATAAAATGCTAGCAAGGAATTGTGGGCTTCTAAATAGAAATATGGATGTCCTTTTTTGAAGTTTTTTTTAGAAAGGTCCTTTTAGAATGAGTTGTATTTTTTTTGAGAGGATAACGAGATGTAATTTGAACTCAGTAAAGTTGAATTCATCATGACATCTATTTTAGACAGGATGTCGAAATTGACATAAAGATGTCTATTTAATTGTGACCATTATGCGCATACAAAAATTACACATTAGAATTTCTTTTATGAAGCAGGTCATTCTATCCATGTATATACTATATATAAAATGGTGTAATAAACTGTTTATTCAATGACACACATGTATGCAGCAACTTCTCCAGTAATTCATCTTCCTGAAAAAAGTGGAAGTGTTTCTTCGATGGTCTCGACTTTTACAACAGTAAAGTCACCAGCAAATATCCCAACATCAAAGCCTGAGGTTCAAACTCCAGTCAAGGTTGAGAGTTCCCAGGCTGTTCACTTGTTTCAAAAGCCAATTGAAGACCAGAACACCAGAACTACTACACGGCAAGTTGTAAAAAGAAATGCTTTTGCCGCAGAACATTTTTCTCGAAGTGTGAATGTTGTGACTTCCCATGTTGGAAACAGCATTGAGATTGCCAAGAGCATTCAAAAGTTTTTGCAACCGATGTCTATTGATCCAAGTCAGAATCTACCTTCAGTTGATTACATGTCTCATTCTTTGAATTGTCAGTTTTGCAAGATTAGCATCACTGATGTTGAAAGCCTGCTTGTTTGCGATGCCTGTGAGAAGGGCATACACTTGAGATGTCTCAAGTCCCTAAACCAGAAAGCACTTTCAGATCAGGATTGGCACTGCCCAAGATGTCTTCTTGCTAGCAATGGGAAGATCCTGCCTCCAAAATATGGTAAGGTCACTAAGATCAATGTTGCTTCAAAACCTTCTTCTTCTGAGAAGAAACCTGATATTCCTGATCCCAAAGGCAGTCACCAAAAGTTTATTACTGGCGTTAAAACCAGGTCTTCACATCAGGTGCACATCCAAAATGTGAATAATAACTCCTTGGAGCAAACTAGAGATGTGCCAGTAATTAAAGAAAATGACGATCAAAGTGGAGATATTTCCTCCAATAGCATTCGATCCGAAATGGGGAGTTTGTTAGATAAGGAATCTTGTACAGATCGGACAGATGAAAAAGACAGCTCAGTTTATGATTTCTCTGGGACGACCTCTGGCATAGAAGACGAACATTCTCGTAAATGCAAAATGAGCGCCGGGCTGATTTCGTGCAGCTTGAAAGGATCTGATTTTGAATCTGCCTCGGATCTAGGAACTGAGTCCACTCCCGGGTCCGAAGATATGCCTAATGATTGTGGCAGAGTTTCTGATCAGTCTGAGAAAGCAGATGTAACTCAAATTGATGATGGCGCCAGACTTCCTCTCAATTCTGCATCCATGGACAGTTCAGATCATGAAAGTTTCAGCTGTACAGACAAAGAACCATTTAGCATATCCCGATTAGAGGATATATGTGAGGAAAAAGTTGCTGAAGACATTAAAGAAGAAAATTTTGTCAGCTCTACCTATCTGAACACCTCAAATCCCGAAAATGTCCAGCTCACTGATAAAATTCAAAGCAACGAATCTGGAGTAATGATAGATCGGATAGTTGCCAATGATATGGCAGACAGAATTGGAGATACCCTTCCAACTATTTCTGCGACTAATGAGTGTGGGGATGGAGCAGATGATTACAAACTGCACCCACTTCGTGATTTGCATAAGGTGGAGTGGGTTGGCGAGGCAATTCAAAGTGCTGATCATAAAATATATTACCAATCTTGTCGTATTAATAATGTAATGTACAATTTACAAGATCATGTTCTTCTTCCAGCTGACAATTGCAAGTTTTACGCATCGAAGCTTCAGGCAAGTACTCTTCACAAATGCCCTGTATCAGTTGTTTAGTAAAACAGATGTTTTTAGGTAGTTTTTCCTGCATCTTGAAGAACAACAGTGTTGATATTGTTCTTCAAATTATAAAACTATGTTTTGTCAATATGAAGTGTTTAACTAAGAGCATCTGTAATATAGGCTTTGTGGGAAGATATTGGCGATGGATCAAAATGGGCTACAATGAATCACTATTATTTTCCAAATGATATATCCGAAGGTGTCATCAGGCCTTCTACCTTAACGGGAATGAATGAGGTGAGTTGTGAGAGTGGTATATTTCTTCCTAATTTTTATAAACATGTAAATTTCTCCAGCTTACTAGAGATCGTCTAACAGAAACGCGAAGGGTTTAATTAGAAGAGGTAATTTGAAAATGAGTGGAAAGCTTGTGCTATGTAAATTTATATAATACCATAGTTATGTTTTGTAGGGATGTAAATGTCTTGATATGGATGTAGGTTGTATTATATTCTTTTCTTTCTTAAATCTGTATAAGGATACGGTTATTAGTCTTTCTCTACTGATATGAAAAAAATGCTATTGCATCTTTTGGTACTAGTTACCACTATGATTATATGATTAGTTTAACTAGATTTGAAATCTATGATTAGGTATGTTTGGAATTTGATTTTGGTTTTGTGGAAAGAGAGATTGTTTTTCTATATTATAATTGGGTAGCTTATCCCCCTTTATATAGGGAGAAATTGGGGTTAGGATTACATTCTAGAGACATCACAAATAAAATAATAGACGAAGTTATCCCTGTAGGGGTTTACAGCAAGGTTCGAAATATTGATATCGATAACATATTGGTTAACAACTTGAAAAGGGATACATCGGGCTATATTGACAATATTGTGGAGATCTTGGAAAGTGATTTTTTGCAAATTAAGATCATCCTAGCTCTTAAACAATGAATAACATATACATACACACTTATATGCAAGAATGAGACACATTTAACACATGAATACACGTTATATCGCACATATCGTTTCTGTCAATGTTGACTGTTGATTATTGAGAGGTATTGGAATGGAAATTATGAAATTTAGACAATAACAATTTAAACATATAAAGGGAGTGTATTTAACACGTTATCTTTTTATCGCATTGCATATTCTGTATAAAGAAAATGCTGAGTTATATTGAAAATCAAAGAAATAAACAAATAAGCATGGTAATATATAGTTTTTGTAGAGATATTTCTATGTTTTTACGTATCTTTTCGGTATTTTATTTCTTTATGTCTATCTTATGTAATTTACCCGTAGGTCTCTCCTCTATATAAGAGAGCATAGGGTTCCTAGAATAAACATCTCTATTATTTTCTTCCAACATGTTATCAGAGCAACATCCTAGACCGGAGCTCGGATACCCAAAACCCTAGACCCCACCTTCCAGCCCCGCGCCCTCGCACCGACCCTGCATGCCCCCATGCTGTCCCTCACGCATCCTTGCGTGCTCCCGCACCTCCACACGCCTCCCTGCGTCGCCCCCAATGCCGCCCGCGCCCTGCATCGCTCGTACTCGCTTGCTTACCCCCAGCACGCAACACACCCGTGCCGCCTGCGCATTACTTACACGTGTTGCCTCCGTGCATAGCCCGCGCGTGTAGCTACACGTGCCGTTACTTGCACACCTATGTTGGTTCTCTCCTTTGGTTGATGGATTTGAGTGCATAAGTTTACATATGCATTCAAATGCACATATGTCTGTGTAGACATTCACTTCTTTGGTCTTCACAAGTCCTAGTCTTCTATCTCTGGCATCATGCCTGAGAACAAAGTAGATGTACTCGCCACAGACGCTTTCAGAGGTCCAACGCCTATTGTCGACATGGACAGGACAATCTATGAGCTCTGGGCTATGCAGTTCATGAGTCTTATGAAGTCAAATTATAAGAGACATATTCTTACCGAGGAAGAGTCGGTAGAGAAGACTGGAGTAAATGCCTCATTGGAGGCAGAGGACGCTTATGCCAAAGTATGGCTCTCTGGTACATTGACGATTGAAATCGCCAATGATGTGCTACGTCAGCCTACTACTAAGGCGATGTGGGATATCATCGCAACAACATATTCTCAGGCAAGGAGTGAGACGAAGATCCTCCAACTCCAACATGATATATTGACTATCAAGCAGAATGGACGACCCTTGTATTCGTTGTATACATCCTTGAGAGAGATGTTTGAGAAGGTACACAGTTTCATGCCTCTCTGTGCTACCCCTGAGCATCAGAAGACATATAAGAATGCTACCATGGTTGGTGTATTTCTAACTGCTCTTGATCCTAAATATGATGCTGATCGCTCCCAGATCCTCGCAAATGCTACAAATCCTGGGAGGAAGCCTTCCGCAGGCTCAACAGGATTATTGTTCCGTGGACCACGAGTAGTCAAACTTCCTCAACGATGACATCCTCCCGAGATAGAGGAGGCTCGTCTACTTTTCGTGGATGTGGACCCGTGGTAGAGGGGATTGAATCCGTCATCCCTGCACATTTTGTCATCGTCCTGTCCATTATGAAGATACATGCTATTCCAAGCATGTGTTTCCTCCATCGGCCCGGGTAGTGGACCTTGTTGAGTCTCCTGCAGTTCCTACTTCAGATCATCGGTTTGATGACTTCGTCGTCAGAATAGGGACATTATGTCTCCTTCCACTTCACCATCTCCAGTAGGCCATTCAGATGTTGCAGCCTTTGCTTCTACTAGTACCTCTGCTACAACTAGCACCTCAAGTACTTTTTCTTTTACATCTTCTCTTGGACCTGAGATTACAGAGTGGATTATGGACTCCAGTGTGACACATCATTTATGTGGAGACAGACAACAACTTGCGTCATATAGACATGTTCCTCCAAGGAGAACAATTGTGATTGCTGACGGGACTCATTCCCCAATCACAAGATAGGGGGAGATCACTTTGATGCCCTCTATGCATTTACAGAATGTGCTACATACTCCTGTTTTCTCTTTGAACTTGCTTTCTATTAGGTAGATTACAAAGGTTTGCACTGCTGAGCTATTTTTGACTCACCATCTCTTGTTTTTCAGGACATTCTTACGGACAAGGCCTTAAAAGTCGGATTTCGATTTCGTTTCGTTAAGTGACCGAAACGAAATTTCGGCCGAATTTCGGTCGAAATTCGACCGAAATTTCGGTCATTTCGGTTGTTTTTTGAACTAGCCCCCCCTAAATTTCGACCGATATAGGCATTTCGGTCGAATTTCAGTCACCCAACGAAACCGAAATTCGACCGAAATTCGGCCGAATTTCAGCGAAATTTAAGGCCATGCTTACGGACAGAGTGATTGGGTGTGGCCTTGAGCAGGGTGACCTTTATCGCATGGTTCGGACTCCCTATGCAGGCGTATCTTCTCATTCGTCTGGACCAGTCTCTCCGTTGACTTGGCACCTTCGATTTGGTTATCTACCTCTTCAGAAGATGTGTCCCATGTTGCCACATATTTCACATGGTTCTTCCTTCCAGTGCGAGACATGTTAGTTGGGAAAGCATCATTGGTCTGCTTTTCCTAGTCGTTAGAGTAAGAGCAGTAGCTCCCTTTTTGAGTTATTTCATGTAGACATTTGGGGTCCGAGTCGTGTTCCTGATGACCATGGACACATGTTTTATCTTGTGACTGTAGATGATTTTTCTCGGTTGTCATGTAAAGTGTAGAAACCTCTGTGAAATTTGTGTGAACTGACAATGCTTTGGAATTCTGTACTCGTGCTGTATCTCATTTTTTTCATATCGTGAGATTATTTATCAAACATCTTGTGCTTACACTTAGCAAAATGATGTTGTTGAGAGAAAGCATCGTTATTTTCTTGATGTTACTCGAACTCTTCTCATTCAGAGTCGTATCCCACATTCGTTTTGGGCTGACGCGGTTCTTACAACATACTATTTGGTGAATCGTGTGCCATCGTCTGTATCGGGTGAGAAAATTGCTTTCTCTATAGCTTTCCATGAGGAGTTATTCTCACTCAGTCCTCGTGTGTTCGGCTCTGTTGCGTTTGTTCGCCAGTTGATTCCATGTCTTGACAAGCTCTCCCTTGAGCTGTTAAATATGTGTTTGTTGGGTACTCCAGGATCCAAAAGGGATACCAGTGTTATGATCCTTTGCGCGGAAAATACTATATCAGTGCTGATGTCACATTTTTGAGTATGTGATCTATTTCTCTCCTTCAGGTGACAGGTTGGCTTCATCATTCTTAGATGATGAAGTTTACATGCCACCCCCTCCTACGGGCTATTAACCACCTTCTCCACCACCATTGCCTCCATCCTCTCCTTCTACCCAGTCGAATGTGCCAACTGTTCCACCATTACCTAAGTTCTGTGCCCGTCAGGCTGCTTCTGCTCATGGTTATCGCCTGTCATCCATTATGCCCCAGGTTTGTTTTGATAACTTGGTTTCTAATGATGGGTCTGGAGGAATATCTGTACAGGAATCTTTGCATGAGAATAGCCAATAGATGGAGGAGGTTCCCAATGACCCGGATATTCCTAATAAAGTGTAGAAACCTCTGTGAAATTTGTGTGAACTGACAATGCTTTGGAATTCTGTACTCGTGTTGTATCCCATTTTTTTCATCTCATGGGATTATTCATCAAACATCTTGTGCTTACACTTCTCAGCAAAATGATGTTGTTGAGAGAAAGCATCGTCATCTTGTCGATGTTACTTGGACTCTTCTCATTCAAAGTCGTATCCCACATTCCTTTTGGGCTGATGCGGTTCTTACAACATGCTATTTGGTGAATCGTATGCCATCGTCTGTATTGGGTAAGAAAATTCCTTTCTCTATAGCTTTCCATGAGAAGGAGTTATTCTCACTCACTCCTCGTGTTCGACTCTGTTGCGTTTGTTCACTAGTTGATTCCTTGTCTTGACAAGTTCTCCCTTGAGCTGTTAAATATGTGTTTGTTGGGTACTCCAAGCCCCAAAAGGGATACCAATGTTATGATCCTTTGAGCAGAAAATACTATATCAGTGCTGATGTCACATTTTTGAGTATGTGATGTATTTCTCTCCTTCAGGTGACATGTTGGCTTCATCATTCTTAGATGATGAAGTTTACATGCCTCCCCCTCCTACGGGCTACTCACCACCTCCTCCACCACCACCGCCTCCATCCCCTCCTTCTACCCAGTCGAATGTGCCAACTGTTCCACCATTACCTAAGTTCTGTACCCGTCAGACTGCTTATGCTCATGGTCATCGCTCGTCATCCATTATGCCCCAAGTTTGTTTTGATAACTTGGTTTCTAATGATGGGTCTGGAGAAATATCTATACAAGAATCTTTGCAGGAGAATAGCCAATAGATGGAGGAGGTTCCCAATGACCTGGATATTCCTAATGAAGTGTAGAAACCTCTGTGAAATTTGTATGAACTGACAATGCTTTGGAATTCTGTACTCGTGCTGTATCGCATTTTTTCCATCTCATGGGATTATTCATCAAACATCTTGTGCTTACACTTCTAAGCAAAATGATGTTGTTGAGAGAAAGCATCGTCATCTTCTCGATGTTACTCGGACTCTTCTCATTTAGAATCGTATCCCACACTCCTTTTGGGCTGATGCGGTTCTTACAACATGCTATTTGGTGAATCGTATGCCATCGTCTGTATTGAGTGAGAAAATTCCTTTCTCTATAGCTTTCCATGAGAAGGAGTTATTCTCACTCACTCCTCGTGTGTTCGGCTCTGTTGCGTTTGTTCATCAGTTAATTCCATGTCTTGATAAGGTATCCCTTGAGCTATTAAATATGTGTTTGTTGGGTACTCCAAGACCCAAAAGGGATACCCGTGTTATGATACTTTGCGCAAAAAATACTATATCAATACTGATGTCACATTTTTGAGTATGTGATGTATTTCTCTCCTTTAGGTGACAGGTTGGCTTCATCATTCTTAGATGATGAAGTTTACGTGCCACCCCCTCCTACGGACTATTCACCACCTCGTCCTCCACCACCGCCTCCATCCCCTCCTTCTACCCAGTCGAATGTGCCAACTATTCCACTATTACCTAAGTTCTGTGCCCGTCAGGCTACTTCTGCTCATGGTCATCGCCCGTCATCCATTATGCCCCAGGTTTGTTTTGATAACTTGGTTTCTAATGATGGGTCTGGAGAAATATCTGTACATGAATCTTTGCAGGAGAATAGCCAATAGATGGAAGACATTCCCAATGACCTGGATATTCCTATTGCTGTTCGCAAGCAGAAGCGGTAATGTGCTTCGTACCCCATGCTTCTCAGGTTTCATTTCATTGTTTGACAGAGGACTTTCAGAGATTTGCAGTGGCTCTATTTGTGAACCCCTCAGGATCCGGGTACCCGTTTACGCCAATTCGCAAGATATCATTCACAATTATATCGCACAAGTTGTAAAAATACAGGGAAAATTTTTTTTTTCGCGACTATGACATTCATTCTCAATACATGACCACAAGTAAAAGAGACAATATGGCACCAAAATTCTTTTCATTACTATTCATATCCATTTACAACATGTACAAGCATATTCCATGTTACAACATATATCCCAAAATGTGATACAAAAGAGAAAACATTTACATCATTATCTGAACAAAAACTGAGACAAAGTAATTCATACCGTCGGGTATAAACTCTGTCTCCAGGAAGCATGTATCACTACTGAGCTGCAGGCTGTTTGCCTGCCACACATATTAGGAAAGAAAAGGCGTCAGCGGTTGCTGGTACCTCCCAAAAACTGATATAAAATAACGGACATTTATTATTTACAAAAGAAACAAGCAGAAAGGCGAGAGCAACTCAAATTAAGATTTAATTCTACTTGCAAATGAAAACGGTTTTTCAGGTTACTTGTAAGCATCTCAAATGTTGTCCCATAACCGGGCATTTCCCACATGTGACATATGTATAACTAGTTGCGTATTCATGAGTGTATGAGTGTAAGCACATATATCATTTTCTTCAGAAATCCCGTTGGTAAGTGAAATGGAAAAGTTAAGATTAGAAAGATCTATTAATTTAATTAAATTCTTGGGTAGAGAGAGAATAGTATTTTGATCGTAACTTCTCCAATTCTTAACTTCAATGATTCATATATAACTCCAGGTAATTTAGATATAGATATGAATGATCTAGATATATAATCGCCAAGTCTGTTGGCGAAGTAACTCAAGCGGTGAAGAAGCCTGCAAATGGCTCCTCCGTCTCGCCCTCTAATTGGAAGTGCGGTCCAATAGAGGGATAGGTCTATTCTCCAACTACGCCACTGAGACGGGTGAGAGAGACTCCCTAGAAAAGTCGCTCTAGAGAAAACACAGCCCGACTAGTACGGGCAACCGAGCTCGTACGTAAAGCTGAAAAACCAGGATCCCCCGCCTGGGCATCCTAAAACAGGGTCAGCGGAACTGGTCTAAAGTCTGGATCCCAACGAGGCGTAAAAACACTGCGAGCTCGCGTAAAAACCGTGCAAAAGACTGGAATCCTAGACCCGCGCATTAAGCGGCCGCTGCCCTAACTGGGCTACCTATCTCCCGCCCAGGTGAGAGTCACCGCGCTCTCGCACGATCATGTGTAGAAGTCATCATGATCGGCACTATAATTATAAGTCATCATTGATTTACCCAGATTTGCGTAACTATACATTTCTTCTCAGTTCTTTTTGTGATTGATTGTAGAGATCTAAGTTCTTTAGTCAACGATCTTATTGATAACATTAATTCATTCTCAATTGTACTTATTTGACTACTTCGTCTGTCTTAATTTCTTTTATAAGATTATAAAGATTAGAGGTAGATCCTTGAATTTAGATGTAAGTTCCATTAGATACAATTTCTCCATTTTTTTTTGCTAAATAGGCTATCTTAAATTAAGTCTAATTCCCATACTAAACACATAATAATTTATAACTATTTTTCCAAAATAGAACGAGGGATACACAAGATTACAATCCAACTGTAGAGAATTGTAGAGAATTATCAAGATACCTTATCATGGATGTATCTATATATCTTATAACCCTTTAATGATTTGAATATATTTAATGTCATCAACAACACACATTAATTACTTCTTTTATAAATAGGTCTACCAACTTATCGTTACGATTCATTTCTTATTTCAAGTGACCTTAAGAGTTTACAGATAACTTAAGGATACGCTAGTTAGAGACGAAATCATCAATCTGGTTTTGTAAGTTATAGACGATGAGCCTTTAGGCTCTAAAAAAAATAACTTGCATAGCTCTGCTCATTCATACTTCTGAGTTTGGAAGGAACTCTCTAGTAAATTACTAAATGAGAAAGCTTTATCAGTATATATCATTATCCATCTAACATTTCTTTGTCAATAGTCATGAACATGTAAAGGTGCATTTAGACATATGGTACATTGTTGTGTACAAACAAATTTGCTCACTGGCAGAATCTAAAATAATAAAAGACAATTGTAGGTAGAGCATGTCTTAAGGCTCTACCTTTGTTATATAGAGTTTCCAGGAGACACTCTCAACATAATAATTTTTCTTTAAATTTCGATACCCAGAATTTGGGTAACCTAAATGTCCTTGACCAGCATGGCCTATTAGATAAGAAATCACTCAGACGTGAAAATTCAACAATAAGGCATAGGCAATTTGTTGAAGAGTTGTAATGTATAATCTTATTCAACGTTAATCAATGTGAAATCTTGTTTAGCTATACGGCAAAGGTAACCTAATAATTGATTCAATTATGTAATCTTGTAAATGACTGGCAATTAAAAAAAAAAACCTGGAGAGACAACTGGTTACCAATATCATATAATATATTTTCGTTTTTTTTTCTTAGTCTTGTTTCCTTCTTCGTATTATGATGTATATAAAATATTAAAGAGAAGGGCTTTTGAATAAAACAGAATTAGGAATCTGAAGTCATTCCTACAAGTCTACAACCGAAGCTAGAAGTAGGATTTTTGACAAAGTAGACTCAAAGAGAATTTAAAAGTTCATGCATAACTTTTGTAATGGCATATAAGACATCAAAAAGAGATTTTTGCATGCATGAATGGTAGCAAGGAGGATGAGAGGAGATTGCACATGTATGGCAGCAAAGAATGGCCGAGGAATGTACCTATTGAAGAAAAGTGGATTGAACTTGCATGCACAACAGCAAAGTACAGCTGCTCCTTCTGCTGTTGAGGATCAAAAGTTTCAATTGTAGCAGTTTGCAAGCCTTTCCAGCTGTAATTGAAGGCTGCAGCTCTTGTTCTTCTAACTTGCGGTAGATTGGATGCTGGATTGTTGATAGGGAACAATAGCCATGGCTGCTTTTGGTGCACCGATCAGTGGAGGTCAGAGCAGAAGAACGGGGGCACAAAGGCTGGAATTTGGGGATTTTTGAGAAAAGAGGGAAATGTTCGTAGGAGTTGGGGAAAAAAACGAAGATGGAGATGGGTTTATATAACCAAGGAGGAAGTCCTTGGAAATGGACAAGTGGAGAGTACCATTATGGCAAGTGTTATAAGAATAAAAGAGAAAAAAAATAATACACTCACGGCTGGCTGGAATGTGTAATCTGTGCACAGTCAGATTTTTTTTTTGCCCTCACTTATTTGAATAATCCAAAGTCCTCTGTATTAGTGCCTCTCGCGTCGGATTACGACGTGAAATATCTCGATTTAATCGTCTCAAAATGACGATCAAAATGAGTATAATATCCATATACTTTCGGTCGAGTTTTGAATACCCGAAATTTTCGGATACGATTTTTTTGTTTAAGATTAAATTTTGTGATTTAAAAATATCAAACGACCTCTGATTGACGAACGGTCGATTCCGTTGGTCTTGTATCGTCGAATCGGATCAAATGACGGTCTCGATTCGTTTTGCGGTTTCCGAATTTGCGTCGCGGCTTTTCACGGCGCACATTACGAAGGAACCGATTTTTGGTTGATTTCGTTCGAACGACTTTTGATTCACTACTAATTGATCGTTTTAGGTTGTTTAGTATTGACCGATAACGTTCTTGGGTTCATTAGACCCAAAATCGGACGACTTCGGGTTTGATTGGAAACCGGATGTTACAATTATAAAAACCTCAAAGGGAGTCTCGTCCTCGAGACTCGAGTTAAGGCTATTAGGTGTCTGGTTGGAATTTCATGTCCATAAAAACCTCAAAGGGTTTTGAACCCATAAAAACCTCAAAGTGAAAACAAGCCATATATTTATAATGTATCTAATTACAAAAGCTTGTTTTGTTGACTACATCAGAAAAGCTGCGGGTATCGTGCCCGCATGTCGGCTTCAGTCTCCCATGTCGCTTCCTTGACGTCGTGTCGGTGCCACAAAACCTTGACCAATGAAATCTCTTTGCTGCGAAGCTTCTTCACGGCACGGTCAAGTATCTGGACTGGCTTCTCTCTCATAAGTCAGATCCGGCTCTATATCGAGATTCTCGTAACTGATAATGTGGCGAGGGTCATGGACATACTTCCTCAGATTGGATAATGTGGCGAGGGTCATGGACACACTTTTTCAAACTTCAATACAATCATATCATAATAAACCCGCCACCAGTTTAACCCTCTATCCAACAAAAAACAAAAATTAGTTATCCTTTACCAGTTTAACCCATCCTAACCTGTGTACCAAACACACCCTAAGGTATTTCTTAGGGTTAGAATTTGCTAGGAATGCGCATATTCTTGTGATGACCCCAAAAAATATGTTACAGACATGCTTGTTGATACATGCACGATTGGGTGTCGACTCTCTACTACTTTTATGGATCCTAGCATGAAATTATATGATGCTGATACTGATGAAGTTGATAAGAGGAGATATAGAGAGATGATGGGAAAGCTTCTGTATGTTACTATTAGCAGACTGGATATTTCTTTTGTAGTGAGCCGAGTGAGTCAGTCCATGGAGCAACCTCGACAAGTACATGTGGACGCTATATACATGATATTGAGATATCTAAAGTCTTCTCCAGATAATGATTACTTTTCAAGAAAAGAGCATCCCTCTCTGTATCTGCGTGTGCTGATGCAGACTATATAAGGTGTCCTAAGGATAGGAAGTCCACTTTGGACTTTGCAATATTTATTGACAGTTCTCTTGTTTCTTGGAAAAGAATGAAACAAATAGTTGCGACCAGGTCAAGTACCGAATCTGAGTATAGGGCTATGGCGCAAGCAAATATAGAAATGATGTGAGTTGGAGGAGTGTTAGCATATTTGCATGTAGATGTTCCTTTACTCATGCAGTTAATGTGATAATTAGACTGCCTTATTCATTGCAAACAACCCCGCATTCCATGAGAGAACGAAATATATTGAGGTAGACTGCTATTATACTAGAGATATGATCCAAAAGGGTTTGATTTCTACCTCTCATATTAGTTCAAGAGAGTAAACAATATATATCTTTACCAAGGCATTACTCAGGGAAGCCATTTCAGAAGTGTTCGTCCAAGCTGAGCATGATTGACATCTATGCTCCATCTTGAGGGGGAGTGTAGAGATAGAAATATGTATCTTTTTGGTTTTTATTTTCTTTATGTCTATCTTATGTAATTTACCCATAGGTCTCTTCTCTATATAAAAGAGCCTAGGAATCCTGTAATAAACATCTCGATTATTTTCTTCCAACAATTTTGAAAGAACATCATCCATAGTAATCATAATTTCGAATAGTTGAAAGCGATTTTGTTGAGATATTTGTATCTCATTATATTTATTTCTTATTTCTATTTTTTTTCATGTACCTCTTATGTAATTTATCCAACGCTTTTCTCCTATATAAGAGAGTCCCAGGGTCTCTATGAATGCACACAATTCTATTTTTCCACACGGTATTAGAACGACGATCCTAGATTATAGCCCTGACCTAAATCCCCTCTCCCCACCCGCAAGCCTCTTCTCGTGCCCTAGCTTGAGGTCATCGTCGCCAACACATCAACCCCATGCGGTTCGCCGCCACTGCTAGGCCGCCTCGACCAACCCCGCCAGGCCGCCTCGACCACTGCTGCTCCGCAGCCACTGCCCAGGCTGCCAGGCAATCGTTGCGGTAACTATGGCTCGCCTCTCTGGCCGCCAGGTTGCCGCCCGCAGGCTTTAAGGCCAAAAATCTGCAATGCACACGGTCTGGTTTTGACCAGAAAACGTGATTTCAAACTTATAAATCATGTTTTTCGGTCCTAGAAAGCAACAAGGATTGAGGAGGATGGTTGTATGAATCTACACGTACAACCACTCCTCAATATGATTGTGTAGACTCTCTCATATTAGTCTACTCCCCGATCGAGTTCCTATTTCTGACTATTGTTGTGATCATGTCAGAGAACAAGGGTGATTTATTTTCATTGTTTGGTGCATTTAAGGCCCTGACACCTATCGTAATGATGGATGGGATCAACTACGAGTTATGGTCCATGCAGTTTCACACCCTCATGTAGTGCAATAACAAGGAGCACATCCTGACTGGTCTAGAGCTGAAGGACAAGACTGGGGCTAATGCTTCTTGGAAGCAAGACGATGCTTATGAACATATTTGGCTATCCGGGACGCTCACCACAGAAATCGCCAATGACATAGTCAATCAGCCCACATCCAAGGCTATGCGGGACATATTAGCTGCCACATATGAACAAACTAAGAATGAGAGCAAGATCCTCCAACTTCAGTCTGACATCTTTTTGACCAAGCAGAGTGGTCGACCTCTCCATGTCTATTTCTCACATCTTCATGGCATGTTCAAGAGGTTCCACGGTTTCATGCCCATTACTCCCAGCTTTGAGCAACAACATGCCTATAGAGATGCTACTATGATGATCAACAATCAATCGTTTGAGTTGTTTCATTTTGACATTTGGAGTCCTAGTTGTGTTCCCGATCATCAGGGACATCGATTTTATATGGTCGTTATGGATGATTTTTTTAGATTATCTTGGGTTTTCTTGTTAAATAATAAGTCCGAAACTAGTCCGGTCATTAAATCGTTTCTTATGGAAACAAAGAACATTTTTCTGCTAATGTGAAGTTTATTCGCACTGACAATGCCTTGTAATTCTCCACTTTATAGCTGTTTGACTTCCTCATATCTCTCGGTATTGTTCATCAGACTTCTTGTGCTTACATATTGCAGCAAAATGGTGTTGCTGAACGCAAACACTGTCATCTTCTTGATGTCACGAGGACTCTTTTGATTCAGAGTCAGGCTCCTCATTCGCTCTGGGGTGATGCGGTTCTCACTACTTGTTATTTAGTGAACCGCATGCCTTCCATGATCTTTGGAGAAAAGGTTCCTTTCTCGATAGCATTTACAAGAAGAACCTATTCTCGCTTACTCCTAGGGTTGTTAGGTCTGTGGCCTTTGTCCACAATTTTACTCCTGGATGTGACAAGCTCTCTCTTAGAGCTGTTGAATACGTGTTCGTAGGTTATTCTCATACCCAAAAATGGTATATGTTTTGATCTTGTAAGGGGGAGGTATTATGTGAGTGCTGATGTCACATTTTTTGAATCTATTATGTATTTCTTTCCTACATATGAGAGATTGTCTAACTCGACTCTGGAGAAGATGTCTTTGTGCCACCGCCTCCTTTACCTTCATCATCACCTCCTCATATTGAGCCACAATCTCCACCACCATCACCTCCTCCATCACTGTCTACCCTGACACAGTTTTTACCACGGTTTTACATTCGCAGGCCATTTACTCACTCTTCTGCCCATGCGCCTTCCCCATCATCCAGCATGCCTCAAGTATGTACTGAACACACTATTTCTGCTGATGACACTGGTGACGTGCTTCTACCACATGGCATTGTACATGAGGAGCTGATACCAGAGTACAAAGAGGCCGTTGATCTTGATGTGCCTATTGCCTTGAGGAAGTCGCGTCGTAACAGTGCCACTTATCCTTTAGTTGCTCGTGTTTCCGTGGATCATCTTTCAGAGGAGTACGCGAGGTTTGCGGTGAAATTCTTTGCTTTCACTATCCCACGAACATACCAGGAAGTAGTACAAGATAGTAGCTGACGACTTGCCATGGAAGAGGAGATAGTAGCTTTGCAGCCTCGTGGTACCTGGAGAGTTGTTTCTGCTCCTCCAGATGCCAGATGCCTCTGTTGTGGGGTGCAAATGGATCTTTACGGCCTGAAGCAGAATCCGAGAGCTTGGTATCGAAAGCTCTCAGAGTTGATAGAGCATCAGGGGTTTGCGCGGTCTACTACAGATCATTCGCTTTTTGTTCAGAGGACACATAGAGGTACAATTGCCATTCTGGTTTATGTTGATGATATTATTGTCACGGGTGATGACGAGCAGGGCATTCAGGTTACCAAGGAGTTCCTAGGTCATCAATTTGTGATTAAGGATCTTGGTAGTCTTCGATACTTCCTTGGATTAGAGTTCGTCACGAATTATAAATCTTCCTATTTTCGTCCAGTAAACAATATTTAAGTACTTCAAAAGTTTATTTAAAATTGTTAAGTAATAAATATTTCTCTAGCAATATCTGATTATGAGTTATTAAATGGTAAGATGAATAAAAATTTGTGATTTTAGGTACAGTAATACCCAAAGGACCCAACAAATTTCTAATTGGAATTGTGAGACTTTTTGATCGGTTCTTTTGTTACATTGTATATTTCGAACCGCTAACAGTTGGATGATGACAAAATTATCAAAGAGTGGCGTTCCTTATTTCGATTCAACAACGTATCTGTTGGGAAAAGAGTCTTCGATAATTATTCAGAAAACCCTAGGCTCTCTTATATAGGGAGAGACCTTAAGGGTAAATTACAGAGAGGTCTATCAAAGATAAAGAAATAACAAAAAGATACATAAAGAGATAATAATACTACGAACTATCTCTACACTCCCCCTCAAGGTGGAGCATAGATATCTATCATGCTCAGCTTGGATGAACATCTCTGAAAAGGTCCTCTGAGCAGTGGCTTCGTGAATACATCTGCAGTCTGATCTCCTAAGCTCACATGTGCAGTAGATATCAATCCTCTCTGGATCAAGTTCCTAGTGTAATGGCAGTCAACTTCAATATGCTTGGTCCTTTCATGGAAAGCTGGATTATTGGCAATGAACAATGTTTCCTGATTGTCACACTGAAGCTTCATAGGTAGGGGCACCGCTACATGTAAATCTTCTAGTACTGAACGAACCCACATCATTTCCGTGCTGGCTTGAGCCATAGCCCTATATTCGGATTCGGCACTGGACCTTGCACAACAGTTTGTTTCTTGCTTTTCCAAGAAACCAAAGAGCCTCCAACAAACACTGCGAACCCTGAGGTTGATTTTCGATCCTTAGGGCATCCTGCATAATCTGCGTCTGCACACGCTGAGATGGATAAGTCTGTGCCCTTTCTGAATAGCAGCCCTGACCCTAGAGAAGACTTCAGATACCTCAGTATCATGTGTATAGCATCCATGTGAACCTGTCTTGGCTGCTCCATAAATTGACTCACCCTGCTAACTGCAAATTGAATGTCTGGACGAGTTATGGTAATGTAGAGGAGTTTTTCCACCATTTCTCTATATCTCCTCTTATCTACTTCATCAGTATCACCATCATACAACTTCATGCTAGGGTCCATGGGAATACTTGATGGTTTGCATCCATCCATGCCAGTCTCAATCAGGAAGTCTGTAATGTACTTCCGTTGGGTCATCACCAAGCCCTATGCATTCCTTGCAAATTCCAACCCCAGAAAATATCTTAGGTTCCAAGATCCTTTGTAACGAACTGACGGCCTAGGAATGCCTTCGCCCTCTCTATGCCCTGAACATCGTCTCCTGTAACAAGAATATCATCCACATAGACCATAATGACAACCGTACCTGCTGATGACTTCTGGACAAACAACGAGTGATTGGCATTTGACCTCTTGAATCCCTGTTCCTCAATCAGGTTGGACAACTTTTGGAACCATGCTCTCGGACTCTGTTTGAGGCCATATATCGCCTTGTGAAGTCTACAGACCATGTGCTTCTCCCCCTTAGCAGTAAACCTAGGTGGCTGCTGCATGTAGACTTCCTCCTGTAAGTCCCCGTACAAAAAGGCATTCTTGACTTCTAGTTGAGATATACTCCAATCACGGACCACAACAACAGATAAGAGAATACCAAGAGTAGAGTGTCTCGCCACTGGAGAGAATGTATCCATGTAATCCACACCATAGGTTTGTGTAAACCCACGGTTGACCAAGCGTGCTTTGTACCTATCCAACGTGCCATCTGCATGATATTTGACTGTGAAGACCCATTTACAGTTCACAACGGATGCATCAGAAGGTGCAGGGACCAAAGACCATGTGCCACGTGACGAGACTGTAAGGCCCTCATCTCCTCTTCCATTGCTAATCTCCAGCAATCATTCTTCAAAGCTTCCTGGTATGTCCGTGGTATATCCACGGAAGACAAGGCTGTGGCAAATCTCTGAAAATCACCAGTGAGACGGTTAAAAGACACCTGTGAAGCAAATAGATAAGAGGCACATTGCCTCCTCTGCTTCCGAATAGCAATCGGAACATCAAGATCATCATCTGCTGTACTGGATGGGCTAGTGTCTGCCTGTACTGAAGGATCCTGCACATGTACCAAACCTGACCCGTCAGTAGTAATGCCATCTGAACATACCTGAGGCGTGATGATTGGCTGCTGTGTAGTCTGAGCAGGACCTGACCGGCGTGTATAGAATTTAGGTAACGGTGATATGATAGGCCGTGGAATGGGTGGAGGCGGAGGTGGTGGTGGTGGTGATGCTGGCGTGGAGACAGGCACAGGAGACAACTCAGGTGTACTCAATGTAGGTAGTTGAGGAACATAGATATCATCAGTGGTAGTGGATGGTACCATTCTGTCACCTGCAGGAGAAAAATACATGACCGACTCAAAGAAAGTGACATCAACACTCACGAAGTACCTCTTAGTCGCAGGATCATAACACCGGTATCCCTTCTGAGTTCTGGAATAACCAACAAAGACGCACTTGACTGCTCTAGGAGAGAGTTTGTCAAGTCCGGGAGATAGATGATGAACGAAAGCCACAGTACCAAAGACACGTGCAGTCAGTGAAAATAACTCCTTGTCTGGAAAAATAAGAGAGATAGGTATCTTGTCACCAAGAACTGAGGATGGCATTCGGTTAACTAGATAACATGCAGTAAGAACAGCATCGCCCCAGAATGATATAGGAGCACAACACTGAATCAACAGTGTTCGAGTAATATCCAAGAGATAGCGATGCTTTCTTTCCGCCACACCATTTTGTTGTGAGGTATACACACAAGTGGTTTGGTGAATAATACCCTTTGATGAAAGAAATAGAGAAAGTGAGCGTGTACAAAATTCAAGGGCATTATCCGTCCGAACATATTTGACTGAGGAAGAAAAAACATTGTGCACTTCATTAAGCAAATTCTTGATCACATCTCCTGCTTCAGATTTATTTTTCAAAAGAAAGACCCATGACACACGAGAGAAATCATCCACTACCACAAGATAAAACCTGTGCCCCTGATGACCGGGAACACGACTCGGACCCCATATATCTATATGTAACAACTCAAAAAGGGAGCTACTGCTCCGACTCGGACGACTTGGGAAGCTCGACCTGTGATGCTTTCCCAACTGACACGCTTCGCATCGAAAGGACGAACTAGGAGAGATCTGGGGCAGAAGACGGCGCATTTTCTGAAGCGGAAGGTGACCAAACCGGAGATGCCAAATGTACGGAGAGATTGGTCCTGCAGAATGAGAGGAGACGTCATCATAGGAATCCCGAACCAGTCGATATAAACCATTCTGCTCAGAGCCACAACCAATCACCTTGCCCGTGAGTATGTTCTGAAAAATGAGAGAAGACGGGTCAAATATATCACGATAATTCAAATCCTTCGTAATCTGATTAATAGATAACAAATTCATTGAGAACTCAGGAGCATGTAAGACGTTCTGTAGCTGCATAGTGGGGGATAGGGAAGACCTCCTCCTGTCCAACCAGGAGCGAATGGGTACCATCTGCTATCTGCACTGAACGACCGAGAGGAATGTCCCTGTAGGCCTGTAATCTACCTCTATCTCGACAGAGATGATGTGTGGCTCCGGAATCTATAACCCAGTCAGATATATCATGAGGTGTTGTGAATGCAGTAGATTTACTTGAGGTGCTCGCAGCGGCGGATGAACTGGCAGAGGCAGTGGCAACAATATCTGAAGAGCCACCAGACGAATCAACAGATGAATGTGGCATAATATATCGGAGACGGGCCACAAGTTCGTCAAATCGACTATCTGCAGTAGAGGGTAATGGAGACTAAGAGTGCTCTGCAACACGTGCCGATGCTGGGAATCCATGCTTAGAATAACATGTCTCCTCTGAGTGTCCTGTGCGGTGATAATAGGAGCATGTCTGACTGAAGCGACCACCCCTTCCCTGGGGTCCACGGCCTTGTCCACGACCACGACCAGAATGCGGTCCACCTCTCCCACTCGAGACTGCCATCGCTGATGGGGGTGGAGTAGAAGAGCTGGAGGAGACTGGAATGCGACTGAGCCTTCTGTAAACATCCTCCACTGGAGGAATAACTGCATCAGGATCTGGGACCGGGCGATATCATACTCAGGATCAAGAGCTGCAAGTAGAACACCCACCATGGTGGCGTTCCGAAACGTCTTCTGCTGTTCAGGAGTAGCATTGAGAGGAATGGTACTGTATAACTTCTCAAACATCCCTCTTAGGGATGTGTATAGGGAATGGAGAGGTCTGCCGCTCTGCTTCATTGTGAAAATGTCATGCTGATGCTGCAACATCTTTGTCTCATTCGCACCTGCGAATATGTAGCGGCAAGAATGTCCCACATTGCCTTGGCAGTGGCTGATGGAGGACGTCGTTAGCAATCTCCATCGTCAATGTACCAGACAACCAGACCTTTGCGTAGGCGTCGTCAGCCTCCCATGAGGCATAGATCCCTGTCTTCTCTGCAGGCTCATCCTCGGTAAGAATGTGTTTCTTACCATTAGACTTCATGAGGCTCATGAACTGCATAACCCAGAGCTCATAGTTAGACCCGTCCATCTTCACTATCGGCGCAGGACCTTTGAATGTGCCGGTGGAGGGCATATCGGCTTTCGATTCTGACATACTGCCGCTTGGAGAAGAACAAGGGTATATAGACACTGTGATGAATGTCTACACCAACTGCATCGGATTTGAGTGCGTATGTAGACATTACGCACTCAAACCCTTATATCGGACGAAGAGAGGACTAGAGCACGCCTTAGAGAAGGCTTACAGCCCTTGAACCGGCTTGTTGGGTGCCTCCTGGGGGTCGCCTAGATGTCTGCGCGACTGGCTGGGACCACCGGGACCTACGGCGGTGGCTGGGACCGCCTGGGAGAGGACCCAAGGCGGCTGGCGGTGGTTGGGAGAGATCGCCTGGGGGTCGCTAGCGGTGGCTGGGACCTACAGCGGCAAGCGGGGACTGCTGGCGGTGGCTGGGATAGCCGGGGAGCCGCTGGCGGCGGGCTGGATGCCGCTGGCAGTGGCTGGGATCGCCGGGGAGGCGCTGGGCGATGGGGCTGGGCCTAGGGCAAGGCGCGGAAGCGGTGGAGAGAGAGAGGCGGCGGCGGAGATGCGCCGAGGAGAGGGCGGCAGGTGGGGAGAGGGAGGCGGCGGGTGGAGAGCCCTAGGGCGGCTCTGATACCATGTTGGGAAAAGAGTCTTCGATAATTATTCAGAAAACCCTAGCTCTCTTATATAGGGAGAGACCTTAAGGGTAAATTACAGAGAGGTCTATCAAAGATAAAGAAATAACAAAAAGATACATAAAAAGATAATAATTCTACGAACTATCTCTACAATATCAATACCAGTATCGTGAGTTTCCTTATATTGGATAAGTGGTACATGATAATGATGCTTTTTGTGTCAAAATTCAAAAGAAAAGTGGAAAAGACCCATATATAGATATTGAGATATCTATAAGTACTATATATAATAATTTTTTATTGTATATGATTAATATGTAAAGATCATATTCCCAAGATCATTATTTGATTATCAATCCAACATCTGATAACGACCTTATTTTGATACTCAAAGAAATCTAAAAAATCCATTTGATCGGGAAAAGAAATTTTGAACCCTTCTGGATCATTCTTGGGTTATTTTTATTCTATAGCTTATTCTATAGATAAAAAGATAAAAAGTATGAACTATTATGTACCAATTTACCAATGGCTATTCATGATTTCATATTGAATCAATATGAAATCTTGGAATGGAGCCATTATGAAGAAGTTTCAGGAGTTACGAAGGAAGCTTCGGACTCATATTGTTCATGGGTTGAGAACGGGAGTTGAACTCTATGAAATTGAATCTCCCCGTTGTTCCTCAATAGCTCAGTGGTAGAGCGGTCGGATGCTAACTGATTGGTTGTAGGTTCGAATCCTACTTGGGGAGATTTAATTAATTCTTAACTAAAAAAAGAAGAATGAAAGGGCTCTCTCTTATTCTAAATCTAAATATAAAATAAAAAAATAAAAATTTAAAATTGACAAAAATATATAAAAATAATATATATATGATTGGTCGTAAGTTCGAATTCTACTTGGGGAGATTTATTAATTATTAATTAAAAAAAGAAGAATGAAAGGGCTTGCTCTTATTCTAAATCTAAATATAGAATAAAAAAGTGAAAATTTAAAATTGATTAAAATATATAACTAAAATATATAAAAATAATATATACATATATATAATATATATATTAAAAAAATATATTATATATATATAAATATATATAAGAGAAATTATAAAAAATATATAAGAGAAATTATAAAAATACAACGAAGAAGAAAAACCTAAGAATTAGATTCGAATTCCAAACCAGTGTAGTCTTATGATGACCCAGAGGCAGTTTGTGACTGTACTACTGGAGACATGTATGACACGGTGCAAGCTTGCTACTACCCCTATGGATCCAAGCATGAGATTTTATGATGATGACACTGAGGAGGTAAACAAGAGGAGATACATGGAGCTTCTTGGGAAGCTCCTCTCTTCTACTATCACGAGGCTAGACACATCCTTTATTGTGAGGAATGTGAGCCAGTTCATGGAGCATCCCATGAAGGTAACTTCATATAGATGTTGTCTATAAAATTTTCATATATGAAGACTTCATTAGGTATTTGTCTTATATTCAACAGAGGTACATCTCTTGAGGTGACAGCTTGTAGAGAAAAGAAATCTACTTCTGGCTTTGCTATTTTTGTTGGGAGTTCACTCGTATCATGGAAAAGTAAGAAGCAAACATTGGTTGCTAGATCCAGTGCAGTGTCTGAATATAGAGCCACGGCTCAAGGGAGCACAGAGATGACGTAAGTTAGATCGGTCTTGATTGATATTACAGTTGAGGTACCTCTTCCCATGCAGCTTCTATGCGACAATCAAGCAGCTCTTTTTATTACCGATAATCCCACATTCCATGAACGGACCAAGCATATAGATGTGGATTGCCACTATACCAGAGACATGATCTAGAAGGGTCTCATATCCGCTTCCCATGTTTCTACTGGAAATCAGACTTCTGATATATTCACCAAAACCCTTGCTAGAGTTCCATTTCAGAGATGTTGTTTCAAGCTGAGCATGATAGACATATATGCTCCGGCTTGAAGGGAGTGTTGAGATATTTGTATCTCATTATATTTATTTTTTATTTCTATTTCTTTCATGTACTTCTTATGTAATTTACCCAGGGCTTTTCTGATCTATAAGAGAGCCCTAAGGTCTCTATGAATGCACACAATTCTATTCTTCCATAGATTTAAAATAGAGTAAATTACACAAGTACCCGAGTTACACTCTCGATTTTAGTGTCATAATTGAACTCTAAAAGTTAACAATGTGATACTCAGTCTTTAATATTTGTCTCAATATGGTTTGAGTTGTGATTTAACATTAGAAAGAACAAATAATCAACTAATTTTCAATAATCAAGGACCACATTAAGACAAATCTTAAAGATCAAGTACCACATTATAACCTTTAAAGTTCAGATATGCCATGGAAATCATGTGTATAGTTTAGGGACTTTTGTGCTATTTACTCTTTAAAATAGATTAGAAACAAAACTTTCACTTGAACTGTTAGAGTATGCATCATTTATCATGTAAGATGGGTAAATGGATCCTTTCAAGATCCATTTACCACATCCAGGAGTTTAGTCTCACATCTACCAGTGGTTGGATTTGGAGGCTCTGTGGAGGCTATATAAGAAGCCCCAGACCTCCTGTATTAGATGTGAAAGTGCAATGCATACATATGTCCCTTCGAGGTCTTTTCATGTGATTTCATCCCGCTCCGTAGGGAGTAGGGTTCCACGTTAAATCCCGGTCTTCATATTTCTTTATTCTATTTCTCTAATACACTTCTGCATTCCTATTTTCTAACATGGTATTACAACGAGTCAATTCTTGAGGTTTTTATGTGTGTTCGTTATTTTATTCGATTCTAGCGTTATTTTAACGATGCCAGTGTTCTTTGTTTGAGATATACGTTGCATCGGGCTAGATCAAGATCAGGAATCTCATGCCCATTACATGCATGATACCATGAAGGCATCATCTTCTTCCAGCTGCAGCACCACTCCAATCTGGTGGAGGTGCATCCATCATCTTCAACAGGCGTGATCCATGCGTAGCCGTATTAATTCGTAGCAGAGGTTCCTTTTTTTCGCATCTCTACATTGTCCATTTACAACAAAGGGGGGTGCATCTCTCTAAGTGGAGTCAAGGCGGCAACCACCTTCACAGCAAAAGGGGGCTCGATCTGTAGACGTCGGGGTTCCTCCCTCCAAATCCAGGCGGCAAGCAAGATGGTGGCGGCAAGACCGTTCTGCTGGTGCAGTCCTTCACCATGTGCAAGCAGCACAATCCCCTTTGCGCCTTCAAGTGGAGGTCTCTCCTTCGCTAGCCCCATGCGATGAACCATCTCCTCCTACGAGAGACCCTCTTCCCTCACGATCCAGGCTATGGCGGCGCGATATTCCACATGCAGCATCGCGTCGTATCTCTTCACGGTGCCCTTCTCCATAGCCATCAAGCCCTAGGCGGCAACCCTCCGAGCCACCTGCTCCAGGCGGATCGCCACTATCATCGTCGACCTGACGGTGAAACTCCCAGGAGCTCCTCCTCTCATGTCGTTCCTCCTCCCATGCGGCACCCA
The DNA here is from genome assembly GCA_037367405.1 of Ottelia alismoides. Taxonomy (NCBI): domain Eukaryota; kingdom Viridiplantae; phylum Streptophyta; class Magnoliopsida; order Alismatales; family Hydrocharitaceae; genus Ottelia; species Ottelia alismoides. The sequence continues at coordinate 85,007 of JAZKJV010004188.1, read as the reverse complement.
CCTCCTGGCGGAAGTCTTTCCAAGCCCCAAGCAGCACTCCTCTCCTCCTGTAGCAACAGACGACCCTCCATCACGTGGCGACGCTCCAACGCCTCCTCGTCTCCTTGCATCGCGCGCTCTGGCACGATGCCACGCCCAGGCGACACCCTCACTTCACAACAGGCAGCGTAACAATCGAAGGAGATGTTCCCGATGGGAACCCTAAAAGGGGTTTTTATTATTTTCCACATGCATGAGTTTAGTGCTACATCTACTAGTGGTGGGAATTGGAGGTTCTATAGAGGCTATATAAGAAGCCCCACGCCTCTTGTATCAGATGAGAAGTGCAATGCATACATATGACCCTTAGAGGCCTTCTCGCATGGTTCCATCCCGCTCCTTAGGGAGTAGGGTTTCACGTTAAATCATGGTCTTCATATTTCTTTGTTCTATTTCTCTGATGGGCTTCCACATTCCTATTTTCTAACATGAACCAAAGAAAATCAAAACCATCAAGACTTAATAGTATCTTGCAGATTTGTTATACTATATCTCTATAATACTAATATTAATTACTCATCAGTTATTAGTGTTTTAATTTACTAAATATTAATATAGTAACATGTATAATATTTGTACAACATTCCTTTGATCAGATCTAGACTTGTTCATCTCCATTGTCAAAAAGGGGGGCGGAGCCCCTGTTCAAAATGTGGATCTCGTTACCTAGTCAACGAACTCGAGGGGTCTAGGAGGAGCATGCGTACTTCCCCTATAGGGGTGCGGGAGCAGCACCCTCGACCCCGAAACAAAATAAGTAAATCATCTTACATTTTTAATTTTTGGAGTAGATACATAAGCAAAATCTCGAACGAAACTACCTCTAAAAATAAAAATGGTGATATCGAGCAAAACAAGTGCAATATCGGTTGTATAAGTTGTTATTGACCGATATTCATGAAATAATACATTGCTAACATTCAGTTTCGACCGATACAAGTTGATATAGTTATATCTCGTGAGATATCGGCCGATATCTTGTAAATCGATATATAGGTGAATATCGAAACCCCTTCCTCATCAATATCGATATATCACGATATATGGCTGATATATCGCAATATTTCGAACATTGCTCCGTGACGGTTCCAACAAGACCATATCTCGTGATACGACATATGGGTCAAAACCTAAGTTTTAGCCATTTGGGTTAATTACTTAAAGGCCATCCAAATCTCCTTTTGACCATGACTAGAACAATTGAACTCTGGTTAACGTGAAGTCGTATTTGTTGAATTGTTTGTCAAACTGGATCGAACAAGCATATGCAAGGCTTGAGCCGAATCGTTCAATATTTGGGAACTTGCATCATCATCTCTAGCCTGAGTTTTCTTGTAAAACATCTTCAATGCTTCTAACAATATCTCAAAACCCTGATTTGCACTGCAATGTCTTCTTGTACTTGAAAAAGGAGCCAAAATGTGATCAAATGACCACTCCAAAGGACCATGAGATCAAATGACTTTGGCATGGTGGCCATCCTGAACATTAGAATGATGTCCACCTTCAACACTCCTCTATATATTGACAATTAAGAACTTGCATGTCTACCAGCCCTTGTCTTTGTTGTTGTTTGCTAAATCGGCCATGACAAGATCCCTTCCCCCCACACTCTTCATGTATGGTCACTTTAGTTAATGGGGAATATTGAAGTCTCCTCTAGAAATCACCGAGCAATCAACCCAAAATCAGGGTCCCCCCTTCAAGTCATTTGGCATCTCTTCCTTGTAGCACCCACCTTTGGCCCATTGACCGAGTCTTACATAATCAAAAGTTATTGCACTTTACAGTGATGGCTCTGTTTTTGACTGAACTCCCCTCTTGGACAGATTCTTCATCTTTCCAAACAACCAGTTGACCACCAGATCTGCTACTGCATTCACTGCCAGAAAGGAAGAGCCCGTTTGCCCCACCTGGCACCTCAAATTGTCATCGCGGGACTTCATGTTGGTCTCTTGAAGTAATACAACATCCACTTCCAATTCATGTATATGCATGCTAGCTTACATTCACAACTTGTAAAATGACATGCATCCACGGAGCCGTAGACACACATGGACAGTCACACCTATAGATAGTTTTGTGTATAGGATGTAGAAAACTGCTGGTTTCCTATGGCATTGAGACCAAAGTCAAAACCCACATCAAATGTGAAGGAGGCATACCTCTCAGCAATCCTTAAAAAATACAAAGAAAACAAAGAGAATACATATCACCTCATCGCAATTCTTTTCCAACAGATGTGAACATCACGGATTAGTTGTGTCGGGGAATCTTATCGAGCAAATAAGGCATGTTCTTGCAATTCCTCCTTGAGCTCGCCTTTTCAGTCAAATTGGACTTCTTCAGATAGCTTGATTTGTAAAGTTACTCATGCATCAGTGTTAAAATATCAGTCCAACTGCATTGGGTTACTTTCCAATTTTAATTCTTACTCCAGTTGGACTTCTCAGACTATATTGTACGGAAGTGATTTTGATTGGGTTGCTTTCCTGAAAACCTCTCAACATCCAGATGGTATAGGTTCTTCAAAAAAATCTAGATGGGATAAGCATCATCAATGTGAGAATACATAGGTCGAGATTTCTGATAGCCGTTAAGAAATTTGTTTGGATTGTTCCTTGGTTTCTATGTTCATGTTAAAGTACTTTTAGTGTTAGTTTTTTGGTAAATAGCACTCTCGGTCCACATATCTAGTCTCCCTATAATTTCATGAGTTGGGTTCATCCACTTTGCTTGGACATAGTTGACATGTGCAGTTTGTAGATGACCGAACACCCGATTTTGGTTCCCTTTATTTGTCAGAGTTTTGCCAATTTTCTGTCCTTAGAACTTGTGTTTCTTTGTGTCAGAAACATTTGGCAGTTCTGTTTAGGTCATTTTCACTATGGAAGAAGCTTACCCTATTTATTATTACTTGTAATAGTTGAATTCTGGACTTTACTGGTGCTTATAGAAGGATGCTTAGTCAATACTGTTATAAAATATGAAGAATGCGCAAGCGGAATGATAAACAGAGCTAAAGAACAAGAAACATAAACATGGGACACCATGATTTTACGTGGAACCCTACTCCATGAGGAGCGGGATGAAACCACGGGAGAAGCCCTTAACAGGGCATGTTTTTCTATTCACTTTCTCAATGAGTACAGGAGGTCTGGGGCTCCTTATATAGCCTTCCCAGAGCCTCCAAGTCCCACCGCTGGTCCATGTGGGACTAAACACTGGATGGGGTAAATGGATCTTCTCCAGGATCCATTTACCCTGCTACAACACAATAAGCGCATACAACTTATACTCCAACACTCCCCTTCAAGCTGGAGCATGCAATGCTCAGCTTGGACAAACAAACAGAAAGAAACTCAACTCACACTACAGGACACTACGGACAATATCAACCCAACGCGCACATTGCTGCAGTCGAGGACGTTGCTTCTCATGCCGTGCAGGTGAGGAGGATGAACGGGCTGGAGTGTGAGTCAACTGAAGACTCAGAATCTGACCATCGAGTCTGAACTTGCGCCTGAAGTCTCCTCGTCGGAGAACTGGGTCTCTCCCATCTGGCTCAGAGAATGGTGCACTGCTCTGGTGAACCTATGATACCACATGAAAAACCCTTGCCCTAAATGGCATAGGGAATGGTCCTCTGCTTTGGAGTCCCTATGGCTCACATGAAAACTCTGGCATGACAACAAGAAGAATGATGGGGACCTCTGACAATGATGGCAACATATGCTCATCTGACAATGACCGCACACTTGTGCGTGTCTGAAACTGAAGTCTCTCTTTAGAGATCTCAAAACTGGGCCTCTCATCTTGGAGTGCCTCGAACTTGGACTCTGACCAATCTGTCGAGTCTGAACAACTACGCATCACACCTGTGGACTCGGAATCTGAACTTCGAGTCTAAATCTTGCGCATAAAAAATCTTCATCTGAAATTGTAGAGTCTAAAAAATCTGACCGGTCTGGAAATCTGAATCTGGAAGATATGACAATCGGGATCTGAATACAACCTGTGACTCTACATATACTCCCCCTTTCTCCCATACTTGTCGGAAAACATGGACGTCGACCAAGTTGGGAGAAGACAACAATATTGGGGAGAAAACATATCCAAAGAGATTCTTGCGGCTTTTCATTTTTTTTAAGCCGTCCATTTTTTAAACACATTTGTTTTTTTTTAAAAATGCGTACGACTTTTCTTTGTACGCGGCCCCTTTTTTTTTACGGCGTACGGCTTTTTCAAATGTACGCGCCCTTTTTTCTCTCTTTTTTTTTTAAATACTCAGCCCACTTGGGCTTTACAAGACTCAAACCCCTATTTAAAAAAACAACCCATTTGGGCTCTCACAGAAATAGCCCACACAACATTTTTTTTATCACGGGCCCACTGCCCCTTTAGGGTTCCCCAACGTGGGTCCGCTATTCAGTGTCCAGCCGCCCTTTAATAGGATTCCATCGGGAACCCTCTTTGCAAGGAAAAAAAACGCCGCCAGCGTGGGGCTTCCGCCGCCTGGAGAAGGGAGGCGCGCCTGTGCGCGCGTAGGACTGCGCGCTGGGAGGTTTTCTTCGTGTGCGCCTTGTGCGCTGCTTAAGCTTTCGCGGTTACGGGTGCGCCGTACGGTTGCAGGTCGAGAGGCTGCATCGCCTGGAGGCGAGCGAGGGCACGCGATCTGGACTTGGAGGAGGCGTGCGCGAAGGAGCTGGCTCCGATGGGTGAAGCTTTCGGGCGCCGCTGAAGCTAGCACGGGAGGATGATGTGCCCGCACGAGGCTGCCTGGCGATCGAGCGGGAGGGCGGCGACCACTTGCTGGAATAGGAAGCGCTCTGTCTGGCGCCTGGTGGATCTGGGAAGAGAGGCTGGCTGGAGGTTGCCACCTGCGCTCAAGAGGTGTTGGAGTGCGCTTCCTGCCTTGGAGTCTGCTGCGAGATAGCGAGAAAACAAGCGAGATAAGGTGGTGCCGCCTCTTTAGGGTTCCAGAAACTGTGCTGGAAAGGATGCGGCACTTCTTATGGCATAGGAGATCAGCGATTAGGGTTCCAGATTGAACCACTTCTTATGGCATAGGAGATCAGCGATTAGGGTTCCAGATTGAACCCTGTGCAGAACCTTGCTCGCCAGATCTTGCATCAAGATCATGAATGCAACTCCAAAAATAGGGTTTCAATAGAAAACCCTAGAACATGATGTTGAACTGGAGCAAATGTGGTTGCAAAATAAATCTCCCGAAAAAAAACTCTCGAATCTCGGAAAAGATAATGAACATACAAATCCCCGAGAAACGAACCCGCTCTGATACCATGTTATAAAATATGAAGAACGCGGAAGCGGAATGATAAACAGAGCTAAAGAACAAGAAACATAAACATGGGACACCATGATTTTACGTGGAACCCTACTCCATGAGGAGCGGGATGAAACCACGGGAGAAGCCCTTAACAGGGCATGTTTTTCTATTCACTTTCTCAATGAGTACAGGAGGTCTGGGGCTCCTTATATAGCCTTCCCAGAGCCTCCAAGTCCCACCGCTGGTCCATGTGGGACTAAACACTGGATGGGATAAATGGATCTTCTTTAGGATCCATTTACCCTGCTACAACACAATAGGCGCATACAACTTATACTCCAACAAATACCACAACACCTAGTCCTAGTCTGTTTTTTTTATTTGCTCAGGAGTGATGTATATGATGCAGAAGTCATGGTCGGTATATGAGTGGGGATGCGAACTTGTTGGATATGGGCATGCATTGTAAAGCATATATAGGTGTCGTCATATCCTTGTCATTTTTTTATCTGAAGGACATGGTGTCATGGTACGGATATTGACAATAACATAAAAAATTACGTTTTTCCTAAGAAGTGGATAACGCAACACATATAAGATATAAATCACTTAAAAAACTTTATAAACATATAAGATACAGATTATATTTATCATTAACAAAAATACAGATCAGGTATGGATGTAACCCACATATTTTTTTGATAACTTTAAGATATGAATCACTTAAAAACTTCAAAAACATATAAGATACAGATTATATTTATCGTTCACAAAGATGGACGTAACCCACATATTTTTTTGATAACTTTAAATATGTGTACTGGATGGGCTACTTATGATAAGATTGCGATATATCTTTGGGTGTATTTAATTCATTAGTAAGTATATTAAATATAGTTAAAGAAGGAGAAAAACGTTCCCGAGTAGTTATGATTGTGTGTATATTAATATTTGTAGATTAAAACTAAAATACCAATACATAGTTTGTGCATTTTTAAAATGATGTCCTTTCTGTGCCTCTGATAATATATGTATATGTAGTAATCTTTGTAAATATGCGAAACTGATGCATATAAATCCATATTCCGTTGAATCTTAAGAGAAGAACAATAAATGAACGTAATTCTTGTAAATCTTTGGTTGTGTGGGGGTGGTATTTGGGTGGGGTTTTTCTGGAGAGAGGGGGGGTCATTTTGACTGGAAACCAATGAATAAAATTAATTTGTAAATGTTATGTTATTTCCAATTGATCTGAGTAGTATGCATTCTGATTGTACACCTTAATTAAATGCAGTAAATATAAAAAATATAATAAACACAAGCGAACAAAATATCAAGGGATTTTTTACCCGGCAAAGCTTGTAATTTTTGCAAATTACCTCTACGACCTTTGAAACAACGTAATTCCTCCCTTAACCCTGTAAACTTGCTCGGTCTTACCCCATGAACCTTGCCGTTAAATTGACACATCTTGAGCTAACTTGGATGGGTTAGAACCGAGTTAATCAAACCATATAACATCTAACGGTTGAAGTTCTTCCTCTCTACCGGTTCCTTCTTCTATCCTCTTCCCTTCCCGTCTCTGATCCATTGACGGCACAACCGTGCAATACAACGACATCGAGTGGGGGCCTTCAGCGGGGACTGGGGGGAGGGCTCTTGCGGGGAACTGGGGGCTTCGAGCGGGGGCCTTCAGCGAGGCGGCGGGGGTTCTTCGAGCAGGGCGGGGGCTCCTGCGGGGGGGGGGGGGGGGGGGGTTGGGCTCCTACAAGGGGTGGGGGGGGGGGCTCTTGCGGAGGCGGCGGCCTGGAGCTCCTGCAGGGGCGACGACCTGCGGCTCCTAGGGGGGGGGGCTCTTGCGGTGGCGACGGCCTGGGGCTCCTGCGGGGGCGGCGGCCTGCGACTCTTGCATGGGGGGGGGGGGGGGCTGGCTCTTGTAGGGGCGGCGGGGACACTGGGGGGAGGGGCCTCTTGCGGGGGCGACGTGGAACTGAGGGAACTCAGGGGGCTTCGAACGGGGGTCTTCAGTCGGGGCGGCGGGGGGTTTTCGAGCAGGAGCCTTCAGTGGCAGGGCGCCCGGGCCGGGGGAGAGGAAGGGGGAGGGGTGCTCTTGCAGGGGCGACAGGCGGCTCTTGCGGGGGCCGGGGAGGGGGTGTTCGACCGGGTGGGGGGCCTTCGAGCGCGCCGCCTGGAGACGTAATTTGGAGGGAGCAACAGTGGCTGGGGGCTCCGGGCGCTACCTGGAGACGCAATTTGGAGGGAGTAGCAGTGGTTGGGGGACTTCGAGCGTGCCACCGACCGGGTGTTGCGCTGCCGAGGTGGAGATCGTGACGGAAGTCATGGAGGAGGAGGGTGATGGCAGTGGAGGTGGTGGGTGTGGGTGATGGAGAAAAGGAAGAGGTTGAGGAGTGGCAATAGATGTAAATTTGATAAATAAAATAGATATAATATAAAAGAATATAACAGAATCATGTTAGTTTTAACGGGTAAATGGATGGCGGTTAACCACAGGGTTTATAGGGTAAGAGTTAGCAAGTTTACAGGGTTCAGGGAGGAATTACGTTGTTTCAAAGGTCGTAGAGGTAATTTGCAAAGATTATAGGGTCTGCCGAGTAAAAATCCCAAATATTAAAGATGCTGATGACCAACCCTGCCTATTATTTCCAGAATTAGAAATTGCGGATATGCTGGACTGATAGGGGCTAGTTATCATATAGTATGCTATTCAAAGTTGCATTTTACCTATACTCTTTATTTTCATATGGTCTTGTGGTTTGTAATGTATATGGCAAGTTTGTATCATTGTTAATTGTGGTTTCTTTCTGACTAGGTGTATGAAACAAATGACTCTTATACAGTAGAGGCTGGTAGGATTCATGGTCCATGTCTAGTTGTATCTTTGATGAATATCACCGAAGAGAGTGAAAAGCAGGCATATTTAGCAGAAAAGAGCAGTGCAACATGTCCCATCTTCTTTTGCAGGTGCGCTAGTTTTTTTTATTTTGCTGTATATCTGGACACACACAATCTTGTCTCTTGTCTGTCATGCTATATCAACATATTATGTTTGTAGTTTTTCAAGTTGAAATCAATCAATATATGCTATAGTTTAGGTTTCCATGACAGAAGACCTCGATCTACATGTTCATTAGTGGCTCCAAAATTATTATAATATTTTATTGTCGAGTTGATTTTGCAAGTGTATTACAAGTAGCTGCAATTTTTTTTCATTTTTATTCAGATGATTTTGAATTTTTCTGAGGCAAACAACTGAACGCTCCCGTAATTATGTTATCTATTATTTTGAAATAACACCTAGTGGCATCCAGTTTAAGTCGAGAATTCAGGGTTTTATTTAAATATATTGGAAAGGTGGTTCGAAACAACTGTGTTCTAGCTATCTTTTTTTAAGTTGGTCTGATTTTACTGTTCAGATTTTCCCGTACTTGAAGCATTAGAAAAACATGCGCCCTTTTAAAAAAGAACTCAGAACACTTTTGTCAAGGACAATGCAAAAGTTGTTTTGCAGCATGCATGGGAAGCAGACATAGCATATAGCTTTTGCACACCTTTTCCAGTTTCATTTTATTTTAATGTTCTTCTTGTTGTGGTCTTCTCGATATAGGTTATTATTAATAAGTTGACAGGTTTTAACAACTTTGTGGGAGGATTACATGGGAAGCTACATATGAGTGGCCAAAGGAAGTTGATTTGAGATCAAGAGGCACTTTAATTTTGGCATTCCTCTAAATTTGTACGGCGAAGCGAAAGAAAAATAGTGCACTGGGGATTTTTTTCGCAAGCTGATGGATTTGACCAGGGGTGTATGGACATCTGCAGGCCGATTTTGATGTATCAAAGGGTGGTCATGGTTTGGTGGCATTTTCTCCCCTGTTTAACCATCTATTTGTCAGGTTTCTAATCCTTGTGGGCTTGCTTGAAGGTTGTAGGGAAGCTAATGCGAGTGTAGATATGTGTGAATAGGCTGAGTAAACTTGTCATTCCTCGTATCATTGAGGCCACAAAGTACCCTACACCCTACCATGATTTCTATATTGTTGGAGGATTAGGACCCCCTTTAATGGTCATCATTCTGATTTGGCTTCTGAGACACAGGAGGATGGTAAACTAATTCTCAGGAGGGGGGTATTGACACGGGTGAGATTTGCTTCCTTTGTGGAGATTTGGAGGGGGACAAAGCATCTCAAGGATGTTAGATCTTACCAGCAGGGAGTGAAAGACTTGTGCTTTTATAATGATCTACGCATTGTTCATGCACATGAACTATTACTTTCTTTAGCATGGCATGCTCAAATATTGACGAGGTTTTGTGAAATATAATGATCTAGGCATTGTTTACGCGCAGGAGCTATTACTTTTTTTAGCATGGCACGCTCAGATATTGATGAGGTATTGTGAACCTGTAAAAAGATATTTCACTTGATTAGCAGCAAGGGGGATTGATATGTTGATGTGTAACATATAAACCACTTCTATTGGTTAATTCTGCAGGACAGTTGTCCTTTGGTTTCTATAAAAAATTGAGTCATGTGGTAGTTGGTTGTCTGAATTCTTAAATTTGTTATTAGAAGGGTTAAGGTTTGATGTGTCATATAATGGGAGATGAGTGATTGGGTTATTATGTATCAAGGGGTGCACTGGATTTTTATTGTGTTGGTTGTTGAAGTTTTTTTATTTGTTAATTGGAAGGGAAAACATTTAAATGACTCGTGCATCCCCCCAATCCCTACCCCCATCCCTCCACCCCCCTTGTGTAGATATTGACCAAGGTTTATAGACAGTGATGTACCACGATGACTAATTCAATTTCTGTTTCATGTTGTTTCGGTGTGGATGACATCACCTTTCGAGTTGATGGTTCTTGAGGAGGTTGCAGGGTAGGGTGGGACCTGTTTATGATTATCTCTCTTCCAAGAATTCCAAATTTAGTTTCCTATGGAGACTAGTGGATCGATACATCAAATAGTAAGAGCTGCATCTGGATATTGGGAGTTGCATCCGGTTCATTTTAAGAAGGCTCTCAACACAATAAAAAAGGAGGTTATGCATTATTCTCCATTTTGGGAAAAGCAACAAGCGTGCACTCTTGGTGCAATCTTTGCGCATTAACATAGTGATTGCTTAAAAATTTCAACTAGGTTTTCTCATTTCTTATGCATGCTCCCAGCTGCTATACTAAATGAAATATATCTTTTAACTTTTAGCAATTAAAAGCTTGGTTGTTGTATATACCTGCTATTAGCTAAGTCATATCTATGCTATTATAGCTTCAAACAGGAAATGGCTTGATTGCCATTTATTTTCCTGCTATGATTCGAGGTAGTGTTGATGCAAAATCTTTTTTTGAGAATGCATTCGACTGAGACAATTGCGAGCAAATATGGAAAACAGAAGGGAACACTTCAAAACAAAAAGCTTCATAAATTTACAGTTTTATATCTTTTAAAGTATTATAATAAAAGGATTTTACCCATGAATCCTATAAACTTTGTAAATTACTTCCACGACCTTTGAAACATCGATATTCCTCCCTCGACCTTGTAAACTTGCTAATCCTTACTCTACAAATCATGTGGTTAACTCCCATCTATTTACCCGTTAATGTTAACCATTTTTTGTTAAAATGAGGTGCATATGACCCTCTTTGTTTACGAAATTTACAAAAGATGCCATTGGAATGCTAACATCAACAATCAACGATGTTGATGTCATCCCCCCTCCCCTAATCCCCTTCTTCTTGCAAACGAAGAGAGCGCCACCTCTTCACTCTCTTTTGCAGTTGATGGATTGTGCCCCGCCTCTCTACTGTCGCAACCAAGGAGGCAGTTGGCCTCCTCCCAAAGCGACCTCCTCCGTCGCTCCATCTCTATAGCCAAATAAGCCATCGTATGCGTGAATACGGAGGTCCTCAGCGACATGTGCCATCTCAGTGCAGTAGCGGTTGGCGTTATGGTGCTCCTGGATGAAGCGTTGGAGCTCTAGGGTTTGGAGGTGGACTAAGGGGGGGTGGGGTGTCGGAGTCGATGTTGGGGTGGAGGGGGGTGGGGGCTTGGGGCGATGGAGGGGGAGGGGCAGATGAGGTGGCGATGGTCTCCTGAAGTTGGAGGCGAAAGGTGAAGTTGAGGTCGGACTCGACGGCAGAGGCAACGACGAGCTCGTGGTGTTGGGTGGAGACGGGGCAGAGGAGGTTGTCGTCACTGTGGCCCCCCATCGGTGGAAATGGGGAGGAGGAAGCTAACTTCAAAGAGGGAAGAGGAGGTAACCGTCCAAGAAGAGAACCTCCAGGCCATGCTCTTCCCCATCTGGCAGAACGACGATGCCCCCATGGATGCAGCTTCAGAGCTATTTGAGAAGGGATTCATCTCGAATTGCAGTTAAATTTCAAGGAGTCTAGGTTGAAATGTTAATACCTAGCATGGGTGGTAGATGGGGACTTCAATATTACTTTGTCGATCGAGTACAAACTAAAGAATGTCGGTGGTTAGGACTTAGGACCATGGCTTCTCAAAGTTCCAAGAACCTCTCGAGGAGTTGCAACTCATACCATGATATCTAATGTGGATCAAAATTGTAGACTATACATGAAACTATACATAATAATTAAACTAGACAAACCATGAATGCTTAAGTGGTAATATGCTAGAAGACCAGCTGATAGGTTTACACACAACCTTGAAAAAATAATTTGGATATGACATGTTTGCAAGAGATGAAGGTGGAGGTGTGGAACACTTTGGAGGCATGCCTCGAGGGTTAGACTATTCCGAGTTCCAAGCGACCACTTCTATTTGGGGTTTTTGGTTGGGTGGAACGGTGATATGTTGGAGCACTGATTGATATTATTGAATCCTGACACTCGTTGTATTTGATGTTGCTTTGTAAGAATGATTATGTCATTTTCTTTTCTCCTCAGTTCTACGATCCGTCTGATTCGACATCTGACTCGCCTGTATAGGAGTTGTATTTGGCATGTTTGAGATTCTCAACCCATCTCTGGCTCATTAACATTGATTTCAACATTATCTTGTTGGTGACAGATCGTTCTTGTGATCATGGTTGGCAGGATCCTAGTTCATCGGCTTTCCTTGACTTTGAGTAACTCCATGTAGTGTTGAACTCTGGGTACACTTGGCAGAATTCTTTATCCCTTTCCCATTTAGATCATTTTGTCATCTAGGGAGGCATCTTGTCCTTACAATGTTTTTTGTTTTGAGCTTGCATGGCTTCTGTAGGAAGGATTTTGTGACCGTTTAGCTCTATGTTAGCAAGGTCCAGCTCTATAGGTTTGCGTCCAGGGACATTGGAGACATGGCTTGAGGGTGAGGGATTGTTTGTGACCTTCCGTAGGGGGTTTAGGCTTGTTGAACGAGCGAAGGGCTCTGATCCAAGCTATGGTGGTCATATAAGATCTACTTGAGGACTTTAGAGAGTTGTTGGAAGAAAAGAGAGTTGAAAGTTCGGAGCATCACAAAGTGCTTTTACAGGAGGATAAGCAGGAGGCAGAGTGGAGACAATGTTCTAGACAGACATGGTTGAAGGAAAGGGATTGAATACCCATTTCTTCCATGTGATGGCTAGTGGAAGAATGTGACACATCTTATCAGGTCTATAGGGGGGATGCATGCAAGTGAAAGGTAAACGAGCCATTGGGGAGGCAATGTTCGACCACTTATCAGGAGGTTAGCAGTAGCGTTCACTTAGAGGGCATGCATTGACTGGGAAGGGATGTGCTACATTTGTTTGGAGTTGCATGTCTCTAGATGTTTTGTGCTTTTACAATGTAGGGATTTAATTGACAGTCTTTTATCTGGATGCAAATGGCTCGATAGGATAGGATGCTCAGCTCTAAGGGGTTTTGGATTCCACCATTGGTGCCTCGTAGAAGGTTTTTATTCTTGGTCAACATCTATTGGGTGGGAAGGGATGTGCTACATTTGTTGGAGTTGCATGTGTCTAGTTGTTTTGTGCTTTTACAATGTAGGGATTTGATCAGCAGTCGTTTATCTGGATGCAAATGGCTCGATAGGATAGGATGCTCAGCTCTGAGGGGTTTTGAATTCCACCATTGGTGCCTCGTAGAAGGTTTTCATTCTTGGTCAACATCTATTGGATGGCATGCCATTGCTTTGGAGACTATTATTGATTGGAAGCATGAGAGAAACAAAGATTAACTATGGAAGGCTGATTTTTCTGAAGCCTATGGTTGTGGAAAATTGGAACTTTATTTGGGCATCTCTATATTAATGTGGCTTCCTAGATGAGTAAAATTTCCTAGATGAATATGTGTATGAGGCTGAATTTTTTCGCAGTGCTAATGAATGGGCATTGGGGGGGCATCTTCGTCCTACTATAAAGGGAGGTCAAGCAAGGTCAAACTTTTTGTTTTGGTGGCAGATGAGTTATCGAGGATGGTTTCTCGTATGGTGGAGGGAAACTTCAAATCGAGCTTTCGGTTGAACTACTTGTTGATTCATATTCTACAATATGATGACGATATGATTTTCTTTTTGAAGGGGAACTCGTGAGGCGAAAGGGATTGGTATGGTTCTCGAGCTTTTTATGATGTTTCGAGCCTCATGCTCGACATGGGCAAGTCTGTTTTGGTTCCTTTTGGCTTGTCAGTGGACATTGTAGCTTGTGGTGTCTTGTTGCCATCATTATTTGGTGTCGTCCCGACCAGCTATTTGGGCATGCCTTTAGTTTACGAGCGGCTTCAACAGTCTGATTGGGTACCTGTGGTAGAGGATCTTAAGCGGAGGCTTGTGGCTAGAGGGCATCTTACCTATCAAGAGGCAGGTTGTCTGTCACTCTTGAAGGTGGTCCTTTCTGCTATTGAGAAATCCTTTGTCATCTCAGATGCTCTTTGCGGGGATTTGTATACATTGGAGACTCTGATACAAGGGTTCTTCTAGTCGAGTTCGAGAGACTCTGATGAGATTCTTTTGGTTGGGTGGAATATGGTGACGCTCTCTAGAAGTGATGGAGGATTGAGCATTCTAATCTTAGAAGCGATGAAAGGGCTCTGGTCAAGTGGGTTACTCGTATCTGGGGCCGTGGCTCAAACCTGCCTTGTTCTTTGTTGAGGAAAAGTTGTGGTGTTCCGGCTGCCCTTTGTTGGCAACTTGGACTGTCTAGTGTGCATTTGAACTTTTAGAGAGGGGTTTGCTCTAAGTTCCCTTATTTTTCACCTTTTTTGAGGCCTGTGTTGGGAGATGGTCATATTTTTCACTTTTGTTGCATGACGGGACAGGTCATGGGACCTTGTGACTGCTTTCCCCGTATGCATGCAGTGGTTGTGGATCGAGAGATGTTGGTGTGCCGAGGCTTGGGATGGTGAGGTCTGGTATCTCCGTTTCCGGAGGGTTCCTCATCTAGGATCATTGGACATGGACGATGGCCTGTTCACAGTAAAGAAGGTTTTTTTTGACCCTGGGATTGTTGTGTCAATTTTAGGACTGATATGGATCTGGAGGGTCGTGAGACTGGTCAAGGTTTTTCTTTGGCTATTGAGTTAGGGTTGGGAGATGATGGGTATTCATAGGGTCAGTCGAGGGCTGGAGGACAGTGACCACCTTTTGTTTTCTTGCATGGCGTCAAGACAAATCTTAGAAGTGTTTGCCTTTAATGGTGTTGATATAGATAGTTCCCACGATTTCTGGGTATTGGATTTGTTTAGTTGTTGGCTTATCATCTGAGAAGGTCCAAACAATGTCCATCCTTAGGGAGATTTGACTTGCAAGATATGGTGCAAGTTTCCGAGGAAAGAGTTTTATCGGGTTTCTCACCAGGGAAAGGGTTGCCAAAAATGGCAATTGTGACCCATTGCATGATTTCAAATTGTTGCCAAAAATTTCTGCAAAGGAGGGCGAAGGTTCGGGAGAGGGATGCGGCACGATTCCTGATGTGGATCCGATGATCTTCGGTTGCAGCAAGCCGTCGTACGCTGCAAACCTTGCTGGGCGAGTGGAGTCGGCTGCACACGACCCGTTTATCTTTAGTTCTGAAACCCGCTGGGGTCTTGCGGGTGCAGTGGTCGTGCCGGATCTTGCAAAGGCGGCAGTCAAACCAGATCTCGCAGTGGATCCGTTTCCCAGACCAGGCGTCGAGGCGTGTGGTCCATCCCTCATGGGGATCTGATTGTCATGTCGGGTGCGAGTGCCTAACAGAGTGAAGGTCTTTATGTGGTTGTTCAAACTTGGTAGGATTCATACTAGAGTCGTCGGGGATAGTTATGCATGGGGGTTTGTAGTAGTGACATATGTGGGATGGAGGTGGAGGACATGGATCATATGTTCTTTTCTTGCATGCACTTGGCAGATGTTTGGAACGGTGCCAATATTCCTTGGCTTAGGGTGGAGGATGTTTCCACCTTCTGGAGTTGCATCTTTCTTGGAGCAATGTAGCGTGATGTATTGTTTGTATTTCTTATTCTTATTTTTATTTTAATGTTTGACACGGTGGATCCCTTCTTGGAATTTCACCCTCTTTCTTCTCAAAAAAAAAGATTGAGCATTCTTTTGTAATTTATTTGCCTTTCAAGATGCACAATTCCTTCTTGTACTGTTCCTAGTAGAACTCATTACTGAATTTTCATTGATCCGTACATCCGAATTGTTTGTGACCAGATAAGTTAATATGGAGTAGAAAGGTATGCAATTATCACATTTTTTTTTCTAAAAAGCTAAACCATGGTATTTACGTAAACACTTCAAGGTTTGTTTCTTAAAGGTGATGAGAATGGAGGTGTATAGATTGAGAATGGGAGGTGGGATGGAGGTGGAGAGGAGAGAGAAAGATACGTGTGGAGGCGTAGTTGATGCTGAGGAATTGGGACTTTGGGGATGTTGAGGCTTGAAGGAATGCGGAGAGTGTCGTGAATCATCCAACTGCATGTATATGGATGAGTTTCCAGTTCTACCATGTATTCCATAGGCTGCACCATCAGAACCATCACGTTAATCAGGTTTGGCCTCAACCGAATTGAGGGCTATTAGAGCGGGATGGATATTATTATCTAGTATATGACCAGTCGATGTGCAAGTTCCCATTAGAAAAAGCTGTTTTCAGCATGCAATCAAAAAAAGAGTGATCCGTCCCATCCGGTGTCATGCAAAGTGCGCACGGGAACAGAAAATAAGAAGAAATTCCTTATTTTTGGCACTGCAGGTGTGTTGCATTGACATAAGTTATAGAACATAATCTTAAAGTGATCTAGCAGATGGATCGACAATCAACATTTTTGACCATGTGGAAACATGACAGGTGTAAAATTATTTGAATTTGTGACATAAGGATGGCATGGCCGATTCATTGCTCACATGAAGGTGATATGGAAAATTCTATTACTTGTATATCGTTGATATTTACTTGCTTTTTTTGGTATCATCAAGATTCTTTACATGAACATGAATCACATATTGGTAGGTCGGTGACATGTTAGATTTTAAACCCCGCAGAATGATTTTTATAGCGGTATATGAAAGCCATTGTTATTTGCTTTTGCCTGCTATGAAAATTTAGTAATATCTGAAGTTGACGGGAAGTTTTTCTTATGCTGCAGGTGGTTTTATGATAAAACGAATGGACTCTTCCAGCCCATTTCATGCTAACTTTTTCAGCAGTTTTTGAAATGTCATTGATCAATTCTCTGTTCATTCTTTTGTCAAGACGCAGTCAGTTGTGATTCTCGGGTTTGTTTATTACCTACACACCTCTATATGCAGAAGTTCAATTTATATGGGTGATCGTAAAACTTTTCTTTGGATCTTCATTAGTGGAAAAACATTCAATGCTATGACTTTAAAGAGTTATTGAGCTTAGATAGCCTATCAAATGTCTAATTTGAGTCATTTGCAGTCTTGTCTTTATCAGCCATCTATTTTCTTTCAGAAATAACATCAAGCTTCTTCGGCTTGATCCAAATAGACATAACTGTCACTATGTTGCAGTCTGAGCGGACACTCACAGAAACTGGCTATGGGTGGGAAGTTGGGAAATGACATGAATATGATCCTTTTATGAAAAGATGATGCCAATACTGTAGAAGTTTTGGATATATTGTGATCTATTTACGATCTCTGCGCAGCTCAATTATACGGTCATTTTCAGTATGGGAAGTTGAGAAATGACATACTGGGTTTGCATTGAGGATTCTCGCGTGGTTGCATTTTGGACGATGGTTATCATGCAGGCTTTGCTTTTTATGTTTTCTTCCCTCGTCTGCATGGATTATTATCGCCAGTTGAGAAAATCGCTGTACATATGAATGCCAACATTCTGATCGCTGATCCTCCGGAGAATCTTTTACATGCTATTAATGAGATATGGTTCCATCTCGTTATGTTGGAAATGCCAATAGAGCTTTTCTTCGTTTCATGCTGACAGGTGCAAGATGGTGGGGGTGCATCGTCTGCTGTGATTTCCCTTGCTGTAACGCAGGGGAATCGTCTGGATGGGAGATGGATGGCCTTGATAAGAGGTCGGGGATAGTGGGCCTCTATCAGGGCCGCCCATCTCACATCCGACGTTTCCCCTGTGTTACAGCAGGGGAAACCACAATAGACGATCCTCTCTGGCATGATGGTAACGAGCGCTATAAGCTTTCCACGTCTCTGGATTCAAAAGGAGAGAGTAAGAAGATTGACGACGTATCTATATTCAGATGTCCATATTCTTTGCATGTTGATCATTATTATTTGTAATTGACAAATTTGACATTATGAGCTCATAAGGTCAGTTCAGGTACCCAAGGAAGTGAACCGACCACCCTTGAAGGAGACTCTAATAAGCTCAAAGAAGTGGTGCTTCAACCTCTTGTTTAATTTATTACTATTTGAAATTTGAAATGTATTGTTCGAGATGGCTTTGTCCACGGGACGGGTCTCCATCCCATTTGATTGTGACCAGCCTTGACCAACTCATCTCATTCCCATAAGTACTCGTATACCAGTATTTATGAGAGCACCATTTACCAAAAGGAAATTGCTTATTTATTAGATAAATGTCACTAATAGGACGGTGGCATGTTTTTGTCATCACTCCATTTATCTGAACATTAGTTTGGTCAATTGCCATTAGGGATGCAAACGGATAGGATGTATCCGTTCCGTCACCGTATCCGTTTTATATAAGTTTTGACATCCATATCCGTTTTAAAATGGATGCATATACGGATATCATTTTGATATCCGCAAACATCCGTATCCGTATCCTTATATCCATTTTCGTATATAAATAGTCAAATTTATTTTTAACCCTATATAACATAATTCTCTACCTTCATTTACCATATTTATATACAAACACATTTAGTGAGTTAATATCACGTGTTTCCCATCCAATTCATATATATTTAAGTCGATTTTATAGAGTATTTCTAACATTACTCGTGTGCGATCAGTATCTGTTTTACATCCGTATCTGTTTTTTAAGGATATGATAAGAGAGTTTTAATATCTGTCAATATCCATATCTGTATCCATATTCGTATTAAAAAACAGATAAGGATACGGTAATACCTATATTCATATCCGTATTCGACCGTTTGCATCCCTAATTGCATACAATTTTGTTACTTAATATTCAAATGAAATACTGTTTACAGATTATATGGAAATGTTTTTTTATTCGTGAACATATGGACACGAATAAACATTGCCAATGTGGGGTATGTCCATATGAATAGACACTGCTAGTCATCGATGATGTATATGATATCATATTCACAGTGATAATGTTGTGTGGACTCGATAATTTAAACGGTAAGGAATGCAGTTGGATATTAATATGTAAACATGTATATATGATTAATTAATGGGGATGTACAAAACAATACGGATAATGTAAACCATACAAATATGTGAAATCGGAAGGAATGCAATTAGATACAAATCCAATAATGTCACATCCGTGTAGATTCATTCTTATAATGATCGAATACAAATAAAGGAGATGTAAATGGAAGAACGATATATAAAAATATATTTGTATTCATATCCGACCACATTATCATTCATTTGATTGTCAGGATGGGTACACCGTACATATATGCACAATACAATTTATATTCGATTGCAATCATTATCATCTTGGTTGGATGATATCATGTATATATACATTGATTTGGGGCATATCCAATCCATTCTCGTATACTTTAATTCAAATTTTGACATTCACACGTCAATTTCAAAATGGATACAAATACAGATTCAAATATCACTGTGTGTGAGCCATTCGATAAATGTAAATTTAATCTAATCTATACAATATTGATTTCCTATAAATATAAATTTAATCTAATCTATACAATATTGATTTCTGTTATTATTCTCGTCTAATATGCATCCATTTCAAATCCCTATTCATTTTTAACAAGTTGGTAATACATCTTCCATATTCACAAATATTTGAATCTTCATCCATATTTATATGTAAGAACAATGTAACATCTATATTGATATTCTTATATAATCATTTGCATCTTTTCAAATAAGTTGGGCAGTGGAAGCTTCCGGACAGGTACCTAGCAGATATACGTTGATCCGAGAAGGTTTTCTTGAATAGGGCACGTGTCACGGTATAGCAGGTACCCAACTCATCATTCTCAAACAGGCACCCATGAGTTTAGGGTCAAAGTAAACGGATCGAACTATGTACCTGTTGACCCGGATATTTTGAACACCCATATTTACTTATATAGGCATCAATGGAACGAATAACCTCGGGGTAGTCCTATTTTTTCTCTAGTTTCAGGGGTCAAAATCAGCCTTATAGCACTCCAAGGAGCCATCGGCCATTACAATCCACAACAGAAGAAGAAACATCATCTAGCTGCAAGTACCCAGTGGTTTGAGGCCATTCTGGATTAATCAAACAGTGGCAGGATGGATGGAAATAATCACTTCTTTATATACATTGCGTTAAAAAAGCCACGCAGCATCGTCTCCACAAGAACAACCTTAATTTATGCAGGTATTAAGTTTGCCAAAATTGCATTGAACAGATAACCAAATGATTGGTTTTGCAGTCTTCTAGATTCAGCAAACTAATCTCTTCAAGAAAAAAATAGTACACCTCACATGCAGAAATTGACACAGCTAACATATTATCACTAATGCAGATGAAACAATAAATGGACATCATGATATGAAAATCATCAATAGGTTTGAAAGCATATGCATGCTCCTCTCCGAAGGCTTTCATAATGCCTCACGATTCTTGGGAATCTCAGCGAACTTCTTCAGCAAAACCGAGTAATCACCAAAACATGCCTCCTTAAGACAGCTTTTGCTGGTTTCCAGCATTATCTAATATCCATCAGATCATATAAAAAGGAGAATCCATAGGTTAGAAGCAGAATAGAAACCTGAAATGGGGAGATAATCATCTCCTAACCTATATTATATACTAAAATGGTCGCAGAAGAAATAACAGGAACCAAGAGATCGTCGACGGCCTAACCCTACATATGTGCTCACGCTCAAGACCCTTATTACAGAAACATCATTTAATCTTCAGACTTCTTTAGTCATTTAACACCATGTCGGCATTATTTTTTTTGCTCAAACTGCGCTCTTCGTTTAAGCTTCCCATTCTATATCGATGAGCCACCTCTTTTCAACTTTCACTCACGAGCTGTTGACCTTGTATTTTAGATAATTATATCCTTGTCATACTCCCTTCACTACCACCACTCCCAAACCATCTCTTAAAACATCCACATCCCCCACCCCTACGATCATTGCAAGATTAAATACTGTCCCATCAAGTTGAAGATACCATGGTGACCACGGAAAGTGACACATGCAAGCAAGAACGTAGTTTGAATTGGAAGGGATGAGCATCCAAGGAGTTTCTATGCTTGAACAGTGAGCAGAACAAAATTAGGAGCATGATCACCAAAATGGCAGCAAATAATACCAGTTTGAAAAGTGAAGGGAGCAATGACATCACGATCTCGCAGCAAAGGCTTCTACATTTTTACATATTCACCATTGATGGGTGTGTTTCCATACTTTGTTAGCATCCCTACACATGGCTAAAACAGTAACAGGTAAAGGTTCAGTAAAAAGCAATTGGATGAGCCCATAAAACTCTGACGAATGAAATGGCAAATCCAAATTAAAGCATGCTGTGTATAAAAAACTTGCCGAATTTCATGGAACAGTAACAAGTTTCAAGTTCAGAGCAATTGAGAAGCAAGGATAACAACAAAATAAAAAAGAGGCAACAGAAATTCCATGGCGTTCAATGATGACGTCCATTCTCTAATAGTTCAGGAAGCTATGCTCGTTTTGGGGTCGGAGAGGAAGGTATTAATCTGAGCATTTGTAATTATTTGGCTTGTGATATAATTCTTGGATGACGTCCATTCTCTAATAGTCATTCTTACACTTCTTTTAGAGAAAAAAAATAAAAACAGAAGGTTCTGGAGTTGTGTAATCTATAGATTGCAAAGTCCAATCCTAATCATTTGCACGGTCCATTTAAATATGGAAGATATATGTAAGATGTAAAGTGATGCCTTTCGCTTTAAAAAGAAATTTGGGTTGATATGTAATTGAAATTGCAGACGTCCAACCCAAATAAACCTCGCCTGGTCCATTGAAATGTGAAAAAATAGTGGTAGCCAGTAGAAGAGAGAATCTTGTCTAGAGAAAAAAAGGTTGGTTTTAAAGTCCCCAGTTAACATGATTACCAAGTGGGTGTTGCAGTTTCTCCAAATGTGGATACCGCTTTCAACTGTTTCAAAGATGCAAATTCTCCTTTTCGATTGTACTACAAACTCGGATAAATTGCTAGTTTTGTTTATCCACTATACGTAAATAGGCATTTTTTTGTTTATCTTATCAAATCAATTCATTAGAAATAACACCCTTCCACAGACACAAACCCTGCAAACACCGAAATACGCTCCTTAAGGTATTGCCTGACTCGCGATAACACAAGGCTGTGCTTTGACTACACGAATTCTTTGCTTCCAGACAAATCACTTTTCGGTCATGCTCGGGCTTAGATTCAAAAAAATCATTAATAGCCTCCCAACATTTAATTATCCTTCCCATCCACTCTAACAAGGTGTTCCTTGTAACTTTCCTACCTTCGAACTAAATGACTAGATGACCTTTGTCGCATGGGTCCAAATCACTTTAAACGAGTTTCCCTCATTTCATCTTCTCTTGGTGCCACACCAGCCTATCTTGTCTAATTCTCTCATTCTCCACAATGCTACCATGAAGTGGTGCTGATCTTGGTGCAACTTTATAGTATTTTTGCCTTTGTGTTTCAAAGATGTTTGCGTATCACAACGGACACCTGAAACTCATGTCATCTTCAACCATCATGGGCTACTTTTATAAATTACATCTCCATCAGCTCTTTCATCACTTTAGAGATCAAACATAGATAATCAAAACATCCTTTTCGAAATACAATGTATTTTAAGCTTTACTTCGATCTCATCTCTATTATTTGTATCATTTAACTTACATTTCATATAATCCATCTTGGATCTAATTAGTCCAAAACCCTTATACTCTAGAGCCAAAGCTGAACAAATATGAAAATTTCATCTCATGTCTCCAGCAAAACAATGTCATATGCAAACCACATGACTAAAGCACTTTCCTTATATGTGCTTTGTTAGCTTGTCCACAATCAAAGTAAAATGGTAAAACGCTTAGGGATATCCTTAGTGCATACCTATATAGATACGAAGATGATATGTCAATCCAATTCAAGTACTCACAATTTGTCAATTTGTTAATATATCTTTGGGAATTTTACACCATGAACCCTAAAACCTTTGCCAATTACCTTCTTGACCCTGCAAACATCGTAATTATCATACTTATCATGTAAACTTGCCAACCCTTACACTAAAATCCATGTGGTTAATAGACATTCATTCGTCTGTCAAAAGTGAACAGAGTACGTCAAAAATAGGATAATTTTACCCTTCTTATTTATATAATTCACAATACATCTTTCTCCTTGTCAGGCAAGGCACTTGGAGGTGCTTCGGTTGTGGCACTTAGTTCGTTGACACATGACAAAGCTACGATGAAAGGGGTGCTTCGCTGCAGTCTTGCAGAGAAGTTAATCAGAATTTAGTTTCTCTATGGGATGTCCATTCATGATGGTAGTGGGTGGCTCAGATTGTTGCCCAACCACGATGATTCTTCAGTTGCTACGAGGTACTTCAGCACGATGGTGGCAGGCTAATGGCCCAGGAGAATATGGTTGGACTACTTACTCCAATTTGAGCAAAATAAGCTTGTAAAAGTCGACCGACTAGTCGAGTCGGGGGGGGGGGGGGGGGTAGCCGACTCGACTAGACCTAGTCGGCCGATTATCAAGGTTTTATATTTTTATTTTTTGTTTTTTTAAAAGCAAACTTATTCTAAAGGCTTCATTGTGGGGATTGCCTCACTTGAGTGTCGACCTAGGATTAGGCACGCGGCTCTCTGAGCTATTTTCTCATTTTATTCTTTGTATTTGATCTTAGGTAGGACACCTAATAATTCAGACGCACATAAACATCGCTTCACTTAGCCAAAAATAAAATCTATTCTTCCCCGCTAATAGAAGCATGTTAGGTGTGATTTTTCATCGATTTGCATACATTTGATTTTGATTTTAATTTTAATTCAGTCGATTTTTCACGAATTTTGCTCAAGGCACTGCGAGTTTTCTCTCTTAGCCTAGATTATGATTTTATCGACTGCATTAGCTTTTACTCGACTTCCCTTCTTGGCTTGATCACCTAGGATTAATGGAAATTGGGAATGAGCGGTAGACGATTTGATTGATTGATTTGTATTCACAGTTAAACAGTGATAACCTTAAGCTTAAAACTGGGATTGATAAATGCAAGTTGACCTAAAATAGAGCAAAATCATGTTTTGGGAGAGCAATACTCTCGTTTACGTAGGATGACATTTTTCTTAATCCTTACGTAAATGAGATGTTTTTTTAATCACCAATAAAAATGAAAAGATTACTAACCAACACTTGTTAGTTTCACCTGTGAGTTGGTGAACTAAAAGGGTATTGTTATATTTAAAGTCATTTATTTCTTTTGTTTCATTATGAATGTACAGAAAATGTACAAATCTATGTTAAAATAAAAGGAAACTTATTCTAATATGCAATAATGTTATATTTAAAGTCAATTATTACTTTTGTTTCATTATGAAAGTATAGAAAGTGTATAAATATATACATAAAAATGATTTATATATTTAAAATAATTAAAATTTTCAAAACCGACTAATGGTCGATTAAATCTGATTAGTCGTCCAAATGCCGATTAATCCTTCGTCAGTGACCCAGCCGACCGAGTACCGAATACCGCTTTCTGCAACCTTGGTGGAGTGTAAATTGGTGAATTGGTACTAAATTTGGGAAATGGATGAAGTTGGGTATGGATATGGGGGGAATTAACAAAAATAGGACATGCAATAACAAGAACAGGGGAAATGGATTGAAACCGAGTAAATACTATGAAGAAAAGAAATCAGAAGAAGAGAAGGAGAAAAGGATGATATGAAGAAGGAAGAATAGGAAGTTTTGGAGACCACTGAAACCTTTGCCGAATTTGTTGTCTATAAGAAGAAGAAAAGACTACAAAGGAACCTAGAAAACAAACAAAGGTGGCAGATGTTTACCTTAGACGTTAGTTGCATGTGCATGGAAGATTGGATTTAATGAGAGTGAAGTGTTGGATCTCGATGGGTGTAGATGACAATGACACGCACATGTTGTTAGGAGTTCACACGTGCACAGATGATCTTGAGTTCACATCAGATGTCTAGAGCTGTTTAGATTAGAATGGTGGTAGTGCTATAGAATTGCGGGGACGACAAGACCTTAGAGGTGATCATGCCATTGATGGATCAGAGAAGTAGGAGAGACGTAGTTGGACCGTGTCAAGCAATTGACAGAAATCGAGACCCATGATTGGTAGTGGCATCGGCACGGTCAATGTTGGTTTGCATGCAAGGGAGAGGAAGATGAAGAAGGGGGAGTGGAGAAGGAATGGGAGAGTGGAAGAAAGCCCACTGTTAGATTTGTTGTGGTTAGATTAGCTCAAGAATAACTCAAGCAAAATAACTCAAGAAGGGTTAATTAACGGCGTGGTTCGTGGTGTTAAACAGAGCAAGTTTATGGTATTGAGATGATAATTATGACATTTACGAGACTAAGAAGGTAATTAACAAAGTTTCTAGGGTTCATGGTATAAAAATCCCTAAATCTTTTATCAAATTAATATACATAATTGATATCCCTCTTTTTAATGGAATCATCAACAAACGCCTGAAAAAGTGGATGTCCTCAGTTCATACTTACAAGATAAGAAACCAAATGGATTTCCTAATACCGTTGAAGCTTGGCCCAACCTCCTTCCAAACATCTTCCATAGCCTCATTGAATGACATGACAATGTGATGCCTTATAGTTTGAAAAATATTACATATCTTTTTTGTCCATGTTAAGAAGTACCTGCAATACACTTTATCCATTTATTTGGTATATTCTTACTTCGTAAAAAATTGAATAACTTCCGAGCCAAGTATCTATTTCCTCCTTTATCATCTTCCAAACATCCATGTGAATGCCATCCAGTCTCAGTTTTTTCCTGGACGTCAACAACTGTAAGTTCTCCCTCACCTCACCCAAAAATCTGCAAGTTCTTGAAGATCGATCTTGGCAGTACCATGTTCATTAGTGTCCCTCCAAAAAGGTATTCTTCCACATTAACTTTTTATCTTGACTAATCAATAATAGTCGTTCATGATCATCCAAAATGTACCTGACTTGCATACCACCTTAACACGAAGAATACATAACCATTTCGAAAATCAACTTGATGATCACAGCACATAATCTAAAATCGGGGAAAAGAAGACGGGGGCATCAAGTTCAAACACGGATTACACAATTCCCGACCACTCAAGACCACAACCATCGCTTTATCGAGAAAAATAAGGACGAATATAAAAAACCTATGAAGCGAAGCAGCAGTACCTGCTTCTCCTCTTGCGGCAGAACGACTCCGATTCCCTGATCCACTCCATTAGTGAAGCTCGACGACGAGAACTTCCTCCTCCCATCGACCGTAACAACCTTCACCCTCCGTCGATTCCTCTCCACATCCAATACTGAAACGCCACATATCGTCGCCACAGCGGATCGGAGCTCCCGTCTTGGGACCTGATGGATGCCTCGCGGCACCATCTTCGCATTACTCTCCTGGATCTCCCCTCTGCTGACGGACCGTTTCGGCGGGAGAGCAACCGGACGTGCCTCTCCATCGGCATCAGTGTCGTCCTCCCAGCGAATGAGGGCGGTGCGGGCGGTACGGAAGGGGTCGTACTCGATCCTCTCCACAGTGCCTACGAGTCCGGCGGTGTTTCGCTTCATATCGATGAGGCGGA
Source organism: Ottelia alismoides (assembly GCA_037367405.1). NCBI lineage: Eukaryota > Viridiplantae > Streptophyta > Magnoliopsida > Alismatales > Hydrocharitaceae > Ottelia > Ottelia alismoides. The sequence continues at coordinate 58,220 of JAZKJV010004188.1, read as the reverse complement.
GGGAGCGTTTGGCACCGCCACCGCGGTGGAAAGCAGTGATGCGACCGAGATTGTTGCGACCGCCTGACTTGGTGGCACCGCGCTTGAGCTGGCGGAGGGCGCCGCCCTTGAAGAGGAGGGAGTTCCCAGCCATAGCCATTGGAGATGTCTGAGCTCTGATGCAATCTGAGTGCGCAGTTAGCCCTAAAAAACTATCTGAATGAAGCCGCAAAATCGATCCTAAACGGATTTCTCTTTAAAATCTCCAACCGTGAATAAATAGGATTTACCAAAATCCAGCAAGAAAATAATTAGGATTTACCAAAAGCTATTTAAATAGGATTTCCGACCTTCCCACTCCCCATGACGATTGTGCTACTTGCCTTCGTATGGGAATGTTTCCGCCATGGAAGGAAATATCGGTGATATATCGCCGATATATCGATATCAACATGTGATCGATATGATCACCGATATGGCGATATATCCCGATTTTTAGGCATTTTCTTCACAAAGGCTCGTCGATATGAGCGATATATCGTCGAAATATCGTATCGATACGATATCGAAACGATATCGATATCGATGCGGCCTTCCATGGTTTCGGCACTCTTTACCTACTACTTACTATTGGCTTGCTCCTACGACCGTGCTGCTTCTGCTAGATTGCTGAAAGTTAGGGTGAGGGTCTTGCTTTGTGGTTGGAAAGCAACGATCCTTTCCTTTATCGTTCGTTTACAATTATTGAAATCGGTGATTGTTGGAGTGGTTCAATACTGGGTCATTGGCACCGTCATTCCATGCGCACCGCTCACAAGGTGGATATGCTTTGTGCGGATTTTTTGTAGGGCTATGGTCGTCATGTGGTCTCTTGAGATACTCTCAGCTTACTTAAGGCAGAGGGTGGATTGGACCTCCGCTTTGTAGCCTCTATTCGTAAAGCTATGGTGATTTCTTAGGCATGGAGGATTCTCTCATCTTATTCTTCCATCTGGACGTGCTTCATTGGCTTCAAGTACTTACACTCTGCTTCTCTTTGGACGGTGTCACCTTCTTCAACAGCCTCTCCCATGTGGAAAATTACGACATGTGCTGATGAATGCTAAATTACATTATAAATAACATCATCCATTTTCTTTTGTTATATTTTGATCATTGGAGATCTATAATAAAAAAACTCTCGCAACTAATTTACCCAACAAAAGCCAGTAGTGAGTGCAAATGATTCATGTACTCCTGCAGATATCTACTCGTACATCTTTGGACTGTGAATCCTGCCAACTTGGGAAACATCATGGCTCCTCGTTTCCAAGTCGTTCGAGTCATCATAGTAGTCGGTCTTTCGAGTTGTTTCATTTCGATATTTGGGGTCCGAGTCGTATTCCTGATCATCAGGGACATCGTTTTTTTGCTGTGGATGACTATTCTAGACTATCTTGGGTTTTCTTGTTAAAGCATAAGTCTGAAGCTGGCTCCATTATTAGATCTTTTCTTCTTGAAGTGAACAATATTTTCTCTGCTAATGTCAAATTCATTCGTATTGATAATGCCTTGGAATTTTCCACTTTGCACTTAGCAGAATTTCTCAGTTCTCATGGTATAATTCATCAGACTTCTTGCAAATATACATCCCAGCAAAATGGTGTGGCAGAACGTAAACATCGTCACCTTCTTGATGTCACGAGGACTTTGTTGGTTCAAAGTCGTACACCTCACTTGTTCTGGGGGGATGCCGTTCTAACAGCTTGCTACTTGGTGAACCGTATGCCATCCACTGTTTTATGTGAGAAAATTCCTTTCTTGACCGCGTTTTCTGAGAAGAAATTATTTTCTCTCACCCCAAGAGTCTTTGGATCGATGGCCTTTGTCTACAATTTCACCTCTGGCTGTGACAAGCTCTCACCTAGAGCTGTCAAATGCATCTTTGTTGGTTATTCGTGTATCCAGAAATGGTATCGGTGCTTTGATCCTGTTGGGAGAAAATAATATGTGCGTGCTGACGTCACATTTTTTGAGTCCATTATGTATTTTTCTCCTATAGGTGACAGATTGTCAGGAACTCATGCTGGAGAGGAGTTGTGGTTCCTCCCTCCGTCTCCATCTTCTCTGTTACATACTACTCGGCCCTCTTCACCTCCACTGCCATCACCACCTCCACCACTGCCACCACCTCATCCTCCTGCAATCAAGTCCATGTTTTTACCACATGTTTATCCTCGCAGGTCCTCTACTCGCACCTCTGCTCATGTGCCATCCACATCATCCATCACACCTCATGTATGTCATGATAATACTATTTCTACTTATGGCACTGGAGCTTTAAATGATCCACAGGAAGAATTGATTACAAAGGACAAAGATGCAGATGACTTGGATATTCCTATCGCCCTAAGGAAATCTAGGCGGGGATGTACCAAGTATCCGCTTGCAGTGCATGTCTCCCTTGATAATCTTTCAGAGGAGTACATGAAGTTTGTAGTGGGACTATCTGCTACTACTATCCCACGTACATATCAGGAGGCACTTCAGGATAGCAGGTGACGTCTTGCTATGTAGGAGGAGATGGACGCACTTCAGTCACGGGGTACCTGGAGCGTTGTTTCTGCTCTGCCTGGTAAATCAGTTGTGAGCTGCAAATGTATATTTACAGTAAAGCAGAGGGCAGATGGCAGTGTGGACCGCTATAAGGCGAGGCTTGTGGTCCGGGGGTTCACTCAAACCTATGGGGTGGATTACCAGGACACCTTTTCTCCAGTAGCGTGACACTCGACGCTTCGCATTCTTCTATTTATTGCAGTTTCAATAGACTGGCCTCTTTACCAGCTTGATGTTAAGAATGCATTTCTGTATGGGGATCTACATGAGGAAGTATATATTCAACAACCACCAGGGTTTGCTACTAAGGGGGACTCGTTCCATGTATCTAATTCAGCCACTTGCAGACTGAAATTTCTCCAGTGATTTCTCATATATCTGCTGTGTGTTCTTTGCGTTTTGATTCAATGAAAACTCGTATCACCTCATCCCAAACAATCTAAATTCAGCAAATGAGAAAGAAACCAGAATCAAATGCACAGCAGTGAAAAAGCCCATTTCCTGTAATGAGATGCAACTTATTTCCGCGACAAAACTGCATGATCAGAGCTTAGATTCAACATAATTAAGTAAATTTTAAGCTGACGCTCAATCCTAATTTAATCAGTGCACACAATCTAATAGTCTCAATCGACAATAGGATCTGCATATGGTGGGCATGAATTCATACGCTTTGCATCAACACAGTGTGTAAGGACTGAAAATGACAATGGAAACGAAAGTCAGGTCATTTTGGGAGCATATTCAACATAGACAGTTTACAACCAACATGGTAATCAATTGGAATATTATTAATCGATAGATCAGAGAGGAAATCTTAAAAGTCATAAAGTAATTATTTTTCCAGTTTGCTTATACTGAAAAACAATGCAACGGATACAAATTTCTCGTATTGTTGTTGCACCCTTGATCGAAAACCAACGGATCGTTGGAGTTTCACCCGTATTACAGCAATTAGTTGTTGCTGAGGCTCCTTGTAGCAGACTGCCAAAACATCTGCTATCATAGCATTTGACCTGGAAAAGGTTGGATGTGGGATCTCCACAGTAACATCAATCACATGGTGATGTTGAGCTCCCTCGAACACGATCCTACCACAACTTATATCCTCATGACATCCCAGACCATGAGAATCATAGCATCTTGATAACGTGCAAGTTGTGCTATAATCATTTTTGATGAAATATGTGGCCCAGATCGTCCTGAGGGTCTTCCAAGGTATATCATTGCTCAACTCTTATCTACTTCCAAGTGCTGTTTCTCATCTCCACAAGTAAAAGAATCTGATCAAGATGGAGATGCTTAACTTAGGCGTGCAGAGAACTCTTCCTGTTGTCGATTCAGATTAGTTGGACTGTGTGTACTGATTTAATTAGGATTAAGTGTCAGATCAAAATGTACTTTAGTTGTGATTATGTTGAACTTAAGTTCTGATCTTGCAGATTTGTCAAATCAGAAAGACGAATTAAGGCTGCAACTTAACTGAAAGTGATTCCCACGGGACTGCAAGTTCAAGCGATAAACAATAAATGGTCATCTGCTTTTTTTGAAGAAATAGGAACAAATCCTTGATCCCAAACACCTCGAACAAGAAAATCAATCATGCGGGCACTGTGAGGAGGAAGAGGTGTGACCTGACCTCCGGTGGCAGCTGAGCAAAAGTTCGCAGGCGATGACTAGCATTGAGCCTTCAAGCTCCCGCAACATCTAAAGGAAATATATATATCCTAATTTGCTACAGCTCCAGGTTTAGCTGCCAGGCTTCGATCTTCTTGCCCGGTCGGGATCTTGAGTGTGGCACCTCCTCTCCCTTAAGAACCCATCAGGCCATCACTGTCCAACTTTCAGGGCCTGTTTGGTTACTGGGTTGGACTGGGTTGAGATATCATTCTGTGAATAGTAGCTGTTTTGGAGAGTTGGGATAGTTGGAATGATAATTCTGATGTGATGCGACATTTATTATGTGTTATATTAACTTTTTTAATAATTATAGTATGTTTTTTTATGTTAATAAGTGTATTTGAACAATGTTAAAAACCATTATACCAAAGAAATTGTAAGGTTAATATAAGCAATTCCAACCCAAGAATGCAGGGTTGGAGCTGAGGGTATGCCTGAGTACCTCGGGTACCCTGGCAACCAAACAGGCCATCCGAATTATCCGCCATTTTTTGAAACCATGTACCCAAGCTACAGCTTGAGGTGGGTAATCATGGTCTTTGGATCTCGACGAGACTCCAATATTAGACCTCCTTCTTAATTTTGGGCACATATATGTTTACCCGTATCCAAGTTGGGCTTTGATACCTTCATCTACAGTTGCATGGACTTCAATGCTGTTCTGGAAACAGTGGTTGACAGCTGTCACATCTTGCGTTATAATGATTGGGATTGGATGTAGGGTTGCAACAATTGGTGGTGTAAATATTTATCTTGCGTACATGTTTTCGTAATTTTATTCATATCCATTTGAAAAATGAACATAGATTTGAATATTACTTTAATCTCTCATCCAAAAGGGATTTGCAGCGAAATTTGTTTTTTTATCTCCCGTCAATCTCTATTCTAATTCAATATTCAGTATTAATTATGTTTGATCTCCCAAATGTTCATACTGATATTTGTAAAATCATGTTTAACATAGAATTATGGTAGTAGATTTGATTGTAGTCGAATCTAAATAAATTTTCCTTATGGAAGTAGTTTGTAATCATATTCAATAAAATTTTTACTTATAGTAGTAGATTCCTTTGTAGTCATATCGAAGAAAAAATGTTAATCCTTTCACATAATTTTTACGAAGTATGTATGTATGTATGCAGATATGTATATAGAGTTATATTTGTTTCTTTGTTAGGTCAACTAATATATATACTATAAATTATACTTGCTTTCATTCCTGATTGATTTACATTCACTACATATTTATATCAGTTTTTGAGGATGTTATAATATATTTTCATATCTGTCAATTTGCAATACCAATACTTTCAAACTTACTTGACCTTGGATAACTATATAACACTATTTCTTTCTTTGCCCCTCGAACATGAATTCTCCACTCTTGATCACTACCTCATGCTGCATCCCAAACATAATACCACATCTAGTAATCACAAAGTATGGTAGTAACTTCTAAATAGTGAGGGCTACTACGAGACAACCTGAGCTTAAGCATTTTGGATCGTGGTGAAGGGCTACAGTTCAGTAACATCCATTGTCCTAGACCTAGTCCGTTGTCGGAGGATTACTGGCACAGACAACCTGTTGGGCTTTGGCCCAACTGTGGCCCATCATCACAACCAAAATGCATAAGCCAGGGTTGTCTAATAGTATCTCCCGCTACTTATAAACTACTACCACACTTTGTGTTTACTAGATGTGGTACACTATGTGTGGGATACTACACCTCGTGTTGAATACGCTCCCGAATGGATTTAACTTGAACTTTGATTTTCTTCCTATGTGCATATGGCTACAAATATGCTTCCTATCCTGAAAGGAATCATCGTTTAGAAGAAATAAACCATTCCATTTGTGTTTCTTGCAATTATCAAGTTAAATTGGACCAACATAAGGATCATAGCCTACTACCTAATCTCTCAAAAGAGAGAAAAAAGGATCAACCCAAACCATAATATTCAGCTCGAAAATTATTCAATTTTGGATTAAATATATAATAAGAATATGTGAATTTCTAGTGGAGTGATGAAGTAGGGAAAATATATTAAATGGGCATAAGATGAATAGTGAATTAATTCAAATCTCTGATTGGCCCCAAGTCCTTTTCCAAGTTTTGTTCTCATTCAAAAAGGAAACCAAAAAAAAAAGGCAAAGGAGAAGAATAAATGCTTCGAGAGGATTTAGTCAATAAGAAATCTTTGTATAAGTCTTACATTAGTAGGGCCAACTTTCACAAAAGATGACACGTATTTGTGCTGACTCTCAAGTCTCGAACTTTAAAAATGTAGATGACAAAAAGGTCCACATCTATTCATTGATTCTCAAGTGGTGACTCCTCACATATAAGTCATTATTCGGGCTCTCCAAGAGATGTCAAACAACAAATCCAAGTTGAAGGTTTTTTTTAAATGACCTAAATTTCCTTAATATTGAGAAGAACATAGCTCCCATATAACTTCCATGCAGGAAGAAACACAAAATCGAGTCGCGAGCAAGAAAAAGCGATACCTCTACTGCGAGGCGCACTGAACACAACCCACATGTAGACGAAGATACATCTCGACACAATCTCATTAATATTCTTCTCATCAAAAATCAGAATCTTCCTCCTTGCACAGTTCGTCTTGTGGGAAACCAGGGGGAATTAGGGTTTTCCCTTGGCTTTACCACCAAAGCCCTCGTTTCCATCCTGGTGGACCCCACGATCATATTTTATTCCTTCTTTGTGGGGTGAATCCAAAACCATGTCTCTTATTTAGTACATCAAATCACTTATTTCTCTTTATTCTATTTTAACTAGAAATACAAAATACTTAACATCTAATCATTTTTGCAAACTTAATAAAATCACATCACATAAGATTCTCATAGCGACATACCTTTCATATACCAAAACGCAAAAAAAGTGGCCATCCACTAAATAACCTTTTTTTGGAAGAACGATCCTCCACAAGATAACTCTCCATCCAAACGCTACATTAACATCAAGCCTTAATTGCTCGTATGATTGAGCACGACTTTACATTCATATGGTTAAAGGTGTTGTCATTCAAAAGAGGAGGAAGTCGTGATGAAATAGAACGAGAAATAAAGAAGACAACCAATCTCATCTTCGCGAAATTTCTAAATACAAACTAACAAGTTATTAAAAATGGGGTTGTCTTTGGTTTATATTTAAAAAATTCTTCGGTCAAAAACTCATTTTCTGTTAGTACTAATATTTGTCTTTTATTAACAATTCAAGCACATGATCTCAATTCCGATTTTTTTGGATTTTTCTATTCAAACTTCTCGTGCAGAAAATAAAATAAGTTGGGAACTTTATTTTTGTTTTTTTGCAAAATTGATGCGAGGCCAAAATTGGAGAATTTTGGAAGCTCATGTCGCCAATATGGACTTTATGAACCTCTGTCGTGAAGGGACAATAACGAACTTGTGGTGGACATAAGTAAACTTTAAAGGCTTGTTTGGTTGCCAGGTTTCCTCGAGATAACCAGACGTACTCCTGACTCCACTCCTGCATTCATGTGTTGAAATTAGTTTTATGAATCACGTAATTTCTTTGTTATAATTTTTTTAACCATGTTCAAGTAAAGAATTATATTATAATCATAAGAAAAACTAATATAAGACATACATCAATACGACGTAATATCACATTTATCATTCTAAACATCCAAATGGCTACTATTCATGAGAAGATGCCCCTATCGAATCCAACCTCGTTACCAAACAGACCCTAAGGCTCCGTTTGGTTGCAGGGTTGGGCAGGGTTGGGTTGGCCCAATCCGGGGTACCACTCCTTCCAAACACCCCAATCCTCCTTACAGTTTACTATTCACAGGGTTACCCCAACCCAACCCAACCCTGCCCAACCCTGCAACCAAACGAACCCAGGATTTGTCCAGTTTGTGCCTTCCTGACAGTGACATCTATGCCTAACTTTCTTACAATGGCACCTCTCTCCTTGTATTTCTGCGAAATTCACATTAGTACACGTGTTATTACACTTGTACCCTTGTATTATACTAAAAAGAAGAACATTGTGAATTTTGTAAACATAGGAGAAAAGGCACTTGTGCAAAAATTTATACATACTTATCTCACGGTTCTTTCAACGTTATGACTTCAAAATTTAAACCATGCCATGTTCTTATATAGATGTTCCACGATTCTTTGAATGAGTGAATAATAATAAATAATTTAAAAAATTGTTGCTTTAGTTCTTGATATTGAATTCATAAACAACAACAACAGTCAAGTTTCCTCATACATTAAGTAGAGTAGACCACACCAAATATTGACTCTTTGCCTCAATTCATGCCTATCTTGGCTTATTTTTGGATTTAGCTTCAAAAAAATAGATCTTTTCAGACAGTCTCCGTCCAGCATTTCTTGAGTCCTTTACACTTGCTCTTAGCAGCCTCAATATCCTGAATCTCATATCTTCTAACTAGTGCATCAACTGGCATCATTTGCAAATGATCAAATCACCTTAAGAAAATCTCTCTCATCTTATCCTTTATCGAAGCTATACTAACTTTCCTTCTGATCACATCGTTTCGAATATGATCTTTCTGTATATGATCACACATCCTTTATAGCACATTCTTTCTGCTATTGTCATTACCTGCACATTTCTATGGTTCATAGGCCAACACTCAGTTCCATAAAGCATATATAGCAAACCTCAAGGCTGCTTTGTAGTACTTTCCTTTGATTTTCTAAGAAGTTTTCTTATCACATATAATAACAGAGGTTGCTCTCCACTTTAACCAGCTTGCATTTGTTCTATGAGTAACATCTTTATAGATTTCTCCATCATGTTGCAACATAGATCCCTATATCTAAAAGAATCTTATCCTAAACGTTATCTTCTCCAATATTTACCTCGATTCCTTCACTATTGCTTTTATCAAATGTACACTTTATATACTCAATCTTAGCTCTACTTATACGAAATCCTTTAGTCTCTATGGCACGTCTCAAATCCTCAAATTTTTTATTTACTCCATCTCTAGTCTCATCAACCAACACAATACCATCAACAAATAACATACGCCAATATACATCAACAAACAACATCGATATTCATACCACGAATAGTATTCATTTTAAAAGTCATTGATATATTTAAAATTCACAACAAATAACATATACGCTACCTTAAAATATTCATAACATAAATGGTTCATAATCATTAGTATGATCCGTTAGGAACCTACATCGCATATAATGATGTCTCAAATGATACGTCCTCCAAGTTGTGCCAATGGACCACTGATTCACCTTCCTCTTTGGGTATTTCTTGTCTTAAAATCCTTAACAAATGTATGTAAAAATCCGTTGGAGTTTCAAACCCGATCTTGAAAATTTTGGATGCGACCAAATTTACTTTCAAATTTCCTCTTGAAAAATATTTTAAATTATGTAAATATGCTCAAAATCCAAATCCTTCATGTGTGGAAGTACATTCGAATCCTTTGTTTATATATGAATAAAATCCATATTATCCTTCGATTTTATTATCGATAATATTCTTGCCTTTACTTTCTTTACCCTTGATTTGACAATAGGTTTTTTGTTTACTAGACTCTTTGTCAATATCCATAGACACCATCTGATTATTAAGACGTATCCTTTTTTATATAAAAAAATCTTTGCGGGCCATAACCGATGACTTGAGCAATTTTTCTATGATGATCATCATCTGAAACTTCCTCGAAGGTTTATTCCAAAAGAAATTCTTTGAAAAAGAAATTAAAACGTGCGCGTCTTTGAGATCAAATTGGTTTTAATATCAGAAATTTCGACATCTTTTATTCTTTAATTATTATACTTCACTATCATCCTTGTAGGAGAGTCGAACATGTGGTTCCTAACATTAAGTCATACTGAGCCATATTTTCAATGGTATTTACTAAGAATTAAATTTGGGGATTCTTACACATCCCAATTCAAGTTTTGTTACACTCGTTATAAGTGTGCCCTATTTTTTTTATAAAGTATATAATATCGTCCTTTCTTTGGTTTGATACAAGGCATGGTACAATATAGGAAGTGTACTGCTGTGAAATTTGTAAGAATAATTGCAAAGATAGGGGCATACATGCTGTTGTAATAATTTGGATGGGTACAATACAAGTGTAACAATCTCTTAGATTTAAGCTGCTTCCTAATTGAAATAGTTGCGCATGATTTGTACTTGTACTTTTCTTTAGACATAATGATATTGATGAAATCACCCATCTTCTCTAAAAACAATGGTATGCAATATAATTTTATGACAACGAAATTGTTATAATAGCATCAAAATAGCTGCAATTGTCGTTTTTCTGTTAGTCCGGCTACATATATATGAACAAAAGAAAAAGCTAACTAAGAACAAGACGTGTTTTAAGAGAAAAAGCTAACCAAGAACAATACATGTATTTTAATAATAATAACAACTAATTATGGAAGAAAACAAAGTTTGGAAATTTATTCATTTGGTAGACAGTTTATCCAAAAGTAAACAAGTTATCCGAAAATTTACCCATCGTTTGGGATATGATTACCCCATAACTAGGATGGGCATTACGCTGAGTCAGTCCGGTCCATCTCGAAGCCTGTCATTGTCGGAGGCCCACATGTAGAAAGCATCAAGGTCGAAGGGGTCAAAGGGGAGAAGGAGGAGGTGGGAGCTTTTCTTCCATATATGTCCCTCTTAACTACACCATGATTTGATTAAACCATGCTTAAGTTCAACTTATTGACGGTCAAAGTAACGGAGGAGCATGAGTGATAGAACGATAAGAAGTCGAGGGGCACAACTGATATTCAGAAAAGAGAGGGGCATAATTAATATTGCAATATCTCGAAGGGACATAACTGATAAAATCCTTGATTATATTTGTTGATTTGGATGTATGTTCTTACAATATAAACCATTGACTGAAGTTGCATTCTATAGTTTTCAAAGTTGAGATAAAGGTGATAATTGTACAATTGTCCCTTCTACTACATATACTTCATTGGCAGCTTAGATGATCATGGAAGCATAAGAAGAAATGATCTTGACCATCCCTTAAAGCCTTATGTACAAATCACGTACAATGAAAGAGGCAAGAAAAAGCAAGCCAAGGTGATGATTGTGATCACTCTTTTAAGCTATCACATGGGACAACTGTAACAATGTCCTCTACTACATAGACATCATTGATATCTTGAGTGAGTATGAAAGGTCTAGAGGGGGCAGTCTTCACCATACTCGAAAGCCTTTTGTGCCCATCTGATAACCGTAGAGACCGACTAGGGTTAAGTGTAAAATAAAGATGTCATTGTGACCCAATCAATTAATACGATTAGAGAGAAAATAAACTACTAACAGAATAAACAGAGAAATCGAGCGGTTCACTACTTTTATTAACTTGGTATAGCGATCGGGATCAAATTCAAGGAGCATGATTGTACCCTAAGTAGTTGATTTCAAAAAATCAAAGGATTTTTATTATTTTTAGTGGTTTTTCATTTTTCAGATTTTTAGTTTTTCAATATAAGAGAAATATGCACAAGGAATAAAAATGTACTCAAGCAATCTTTTTGTTTTTTTCAAATAAGCTAAAAATGCTTAAAAAATAAAGTGAAAATATTTTTGGGTTTTATATATTTTGTAATATTTTTGAGAGTTTTTAGATGTTTTTGTGATTTTCTAAAAATCAAATAATGGCAACAAACAATGCACAATCATGAGTATTTTGTAATTTAAATATAGGTAAAAAGTCAAAAATCTTGGAAATGATTTTTATAAAAAAAACTAGGAAGAAATATCTACACACATGAACTGAAATCACAATTTTTGGATTTGTTATTGATTTTATATGATTTTTAGAAGTATCTAATCTTTTGTAAAATTTTAGATTTTTATAAGGCATTTTTCAACAAAAATTTGTATAAGATAAAAGGTGAGAAAAGATGACTACACTATTTTTTATAAATTTTTGAAATTATTTTCAAATTCTTATATATTTTCTAAAATAAGAACATTTTTAGGGTGTTTTTGAATTTTTGATAATACAAAATGCACGAAAATCAACAAGCAAAAATCACCATAAATAATATATGCAATCATGAACCACATGTAATTTTTAGCCAATTTTTGGAGTTAGTTTTCTATTTATTGAAATTAGTAAAGACAAGTAATTAAAAGCAGTTCACATGGACCTAATTGTAATTATTTTAAGTCTTGAAGCCTGGTAAATAAGAAGTAATTATAATCCAAGGGTCATTATGCAATTTCTCCACAAGAAGCACGTGCAGCATGTGAAACCAGACTCACATGGTATATATGTATGCAATTTTCATTTCATTCATTTCATAATAGATTCAAAGTGTAGGAGCAGATATGCAAAAACAACAAAACACACGTGAAGCTACGCGTGACTTCAGGTCAGATGGACTCAAGTGCAATTAATAGAATTACAGGGTCCTTTCTGCAAATATTTTTAACTATAGAACATTTTATTGAACTAACATAAAATAAAGCAAAAAGGTGAGGGCTAGAAGGAAATATACCCTCACAAGGGTATTCGACAAACGGCGATGATCTGATCCGGTGGCTCGGGCTTGGCACGAACGAATGGCTGAGGAGAATTCACTTAGAGATGAGCGGTCACGGTTTGACGATAATGCTTCGGCGATGTGTGGCAGGAAGCCACTCCTCCTGATGATCAGACCATCAAGGGGGTCTCTAGAACAGATGCATGAGATTAGATCTGGGAGACCCCCTGATCCAACGATGTGGAGAATGTCGAGAAGAATATGGAGGAATTCTCCTCTGGTGAGTTTTGAACAGTGATTACGTGGACTCCCGTCGACCTCCAAGGCTGCTTAGATGGGGAGAATGGAGCTGGTGATTGTCCGCAGCGGCTGGGTTGCTTGGAAGGGTCCAGGACTTCGAGGTAAGTCCTCGAGATGCGTAGTGTTCCTGGGGCATTCTAAATGAAATGCAGGTGCGAAATATCCTCCATAAGGGAGGTCTTTGGTCCTGCTCCTACACGAAAATTGTTGGCACAGAGAGGGAACTTCGGCAAAGGGTTAAAGCACCAAATAAGCGAAGGGGGATTCAGATGGGTCAGGTCCTGCATTGGGTGAAGGAGTCGACCTGAGATTCGACCCAACATGATGGTTGGGTCGATGGTTAGGATGTGGAGCGAGATGGAGAAGTGAAATACAGGGTGTGCAAAGTGTACATCGAGTCAGAGCGGGTGATTGATCAGGTGAACAAGATTAAGTAGATGCTTTATTTAGAATGGAAGAATTAGGTGAAAAATGAGCATTCTTGAGCAGTAAATGGTACCTACGTGTGTATGATGTTGCCTGGGAGGGAGACGAAGAATCTTCGGGGTTAGAGCCTCGATGGACGGCGTAGCCAGAGGCTGAGCTCCTTGCGGACCTAGGGCTCACTTGCTTCCAAACCCTCCCTGCTGCCTTCACTTTGATGTCAGTATTGGAAAGGGGTGTGGGCGCAACGGAGGTGGTGGAGCAGCCAAAGATGACAGAAAAGGAAGGGGTGCATGGGTTTTTATATGCACTCCAGGTTCGAGAAAGATCGATTGAGAGCACATGAGCTAGGTTGCATATCCTAAGGATGATGTTCCGGCGAAGATCCGGGATATAAGGTGTTTTAATCAAGATGAAGGAGTGAGGCCCAATTCGATCGGGTTGGATCAGAATAATAGGGCGAAGTTGGTGGTAAACCCATCCTGGAGAGAAAGGAAGAAGGGGGGACATGTTGACCATAATCGACAATCCCCGCTGGACCAATAGGAAGCGACCTAGAATGGGGACAAAGTACGCTATGCAACAAAATAGGAAAATAAGTTATTTAAATTAGAAACTAAATAATAAATGAATTTAAAATAAAAATGATTAAAAAAATGTTTATTATTTTTCAAGCTATTTTTTGTGATTTTTAGTCATTTTTATGAAGTACATATATCATATATAGTATGAGGTATTAGTATACCTGTATATTTTACTTTTTAATTTTTTTATTATTTTTATACAAATATCCTTTGTTTTATATTTTATTTGTGAAATAATTTAAGGAGTATAAAATGATTTTTATTTTGATTTTTTATAAATTAAGTAAAAGTATAAATAAATAGGTATACAACATTCACAAGTGTGGTTTTGTTCAATGAACTTTTGATTTTATTTTTTACTTTATTTTATGTTTTCTAATTTTTATTTTATTTTTATATTGTTATTAAGGACATGTACAAGTGTTTCAACTACAATATGTACATAATAGCTTTCTGATTTCTTGTAATGAATAAATATGTATCAACTAAGTGTATATTGATAGTCATTCGAGTATATGATTGCTTTCAATGAATAAAGGATGATGCGCTCGATATCGCATTGTCTTCGGATGAGAGACTCAGAAGTTTCCGATTTTTGAACACATCATCTACTCTGATTTTGATCTTGAGACAGTCTTTCTTTTCTAATGAAGCTCAAGGCTAGAAGATAGTTTTTGGAGACACACTTTTGCATGCATCACAATCTGTTGTTCAGTTGCATAAAATAATTATTTACACAAACATTTTTTTGATGTTTTTTAAGTTAGAAAAAACTTCATTGATTTTGGGTACGTAAAACAATTATTTCTGGTGATCAAACAATGTATACATATATGGCAGGTGAGATAGATGGGGTGTCGGATAATATACAATCAATGCCGTTGGCCTCCTCCTCAGACAAGGTCAATGGTATTTGTATCAATCACGCGTCTGTTGGGCAGTCGCCGTCGTCGTCTTAATTATCCTTATAACTATACGGCATTATGGCATCCTATCATCTCACCTGTCCCCAACGAATTGGTCGTAGCTCTTTGTTGGTACATCTCCTATAAAAGAACATAAGATTGCCACAGCAATCAAACAAGCTAGGTCGACCATGTCTACTACCTTCTCCCTCCTCCTCTTCCTCCTCTCTCTTCTCATCCCCTGCTCCGTACCTTCCACTGTCGACAGAGGAGAACATCACCAGTATTATCTGGAGGTCAGTCTCCAGAGCCAAACGCCAGCCGCCACTTGCTCCTCTCATGGTGGTAATAAGCTCGAAACTTTAGTCACCACTGCTCCACAGTCCAGCAACAGCCAATACTTACACTATCACTTCTCCGATGCTATTAACGTGATCATGAACACATGTTACAATTAGGTCTTCCAAGAATTCACTATATATTGATCGATGTCATGTTTCAGAGCTCAGCGGCAATTCGCTGAAGGTAGCACACCGGTATGGCCCGTGCTCCGCAGAGGGCGGCGGCAGACTCACCGAAGCCATACACAGCGAGCTTCTTGACCGCGACGGGCTGCGTGTAGAGCGTATCCAGCAATCTCTCCTCCTCAACTCATCTCACCACGAGGAATTGCAGCTCCCGGGATCCCAAGTATCCATCCCCGCACGCCGTGGCCTGGCCTTGAACACCGGCAATTATGTGATCACTGTCGGGCTCGGCACCCCCAGTCGCTCGCAGACCGTGGCCTTCGACACCGGCAGCACGGTCAGCTGGGTCCAGTGCAAGCCCTGCCTTTCTTGCCACAGCCAGAAGGAACCTATCTTCGACCCCGCCGCCTCCGCTACCTACCGCAACATCTCCTGCGGCTCCGCCGCCTGCTCCAGCCTCTCCCCCCTCAGCTGCATCTCAGGACCATGTGTCTACGCCGTCCTCTATGGAGACAGATCCTCCACCACAGGAGTCCTCGGCCAGGACAGGCTGTCCCTCACCGCTTCCGCCGTCCTTCCCGCATTCGTCTTCGGCTGCGGCCAGGAGAACCAGGGCCTCTTCGGTAAGGAAGCCGGGCTCTTCGGCCTCAGCCGCGGCGCCTTCTCTCTGGCTTCCCAGACGTCGAGTAGGTACGGCGGAGTCTTCTCCTACTGCCTCCCGGCCCTGTCGAGTTCCACCGGCGACCTCACCTTCGGGCCAGTGTCGGGTAATATTCTCTACACACCGATGTTAACCGACCGCCGTGTCCCAGCCTTGTACTTTCTACAACTGTCCGCGATCAGCGTCGGCGGCCAGGTGCTGCCCATCTCCCCGACAATATTCTCCAATGCGGGCACGCTAATAGATTCCGGTACCGTCATAACCCGACTGCCGAGCACGGCATACGCAGCGCTTAGAGCGGCGTTCCGGAGCGCCATGGCACGGTACAAGCTGGGGAAGCCTCTGAGCATACTGGACACGTGCTACGACTTCACGGGGGTGAGGACGGTGTCGGTGCCGGTGGTGGCGTTGTACTTGGGGGGAGGAGTGAGGCTGAGCTTGGGCTACCGGGAGGCTATGTACGTTGTGAGCACATCGCAGGTGTGTCTGGCTTTCGCCGGGAACACCGGTGACACGGGTGTGGCTATTCTTGGGAACCAGCAGCAGAAGACGCTCAGGGTCGTCTACGACTCCGGGGCGAAGCGAATTGGGTTCGGAAACGGGGGCTGCTGATTGATTTGATTAGAAGCCTGAGCCTCTCGGCTCAGCGCACCGGATTCGTTCCTTGGCTTTTGCTTTTGCCAATTATAATTTGGGAATTTGAATTTGACTGAGGATAATAAAAGTTATCTGTGGCTCACACGTGTCCGCTCCGTATTCATGCGCAGAATAAAATAAAAGTTACCCACCTGGCATACCCCACACGTGTCTGCTCGCTAATCACGTGCAAAAATTATATTTATTACGCTTTAGTTTATTTCTTTTGAGCTCCGTTTGATAAACTAAAAAAATATCATTTTGTAAAAGTACTAATAGAAAATCAAAACATAAAAATAATCATATATGTGTACAAATGCTCTTAACTTGTGCAAAAAATATACTTTATTACGGTTTAGTTTATTTCTTTCGAGCTCGTTTTAAAACAAAAAAATATCATTTAGTAAAGTTACTAATAGAAAATCAAAACTAAAAATAATCATACATGTGTACTAATGCTCCTAACTTGAGCAAATTGTATTCAAAATAACTCTACTCGTATAAAAAGTCGAACACTTAAAATACTCTACATCTTAAAAATAATAGAGACTTGAGGACCATTATTATGTGAAAAGTAGGTATAGGCACTCTAATGTTGTATATCTTATAATTGTATTTTTCGACTTGTATAATTTACCTAAAACATATTTTTAATTTTTTTTATTCTTAGAATTTTCGTTATTTATCTTGACATTAAAATTTATTATAAAAATACCATACAAATCAAAATCAGAAAGAACGAGAAAGATAAAAATAAAAATATTATCTTATAGGTATTAGATATCTATTACATACCATGTAGCATTTATTTAACCTAACCAATTAAACTAAATAAATAAATAAAATTAATATATATTATTTAATACATTAAAATTACTATATATTATACATAAATAAATTAACTAATTGAAATAAAAAATCAAGAAAATCAAGTATAAAAACATGTTTATATCTTCATTAAATTATAAAATTGAATGTATTGAGAGTTTATAAGTACTTTCTTCTTAAGAATTTGTAGATATCTAAATTTATAATATTATTAATTTGAATTTATTGAGAGTTTATAAGCACTTTGACTATGGACGAGTTGACAATTCACATTCAGGATGCGTTACCTTGATGTATGTTATTTGCATATGATATTGTATTGATTGAGAAGACTAGAGATGGAGTAAACGAGAAGCTTGAGGTATGGAGACAAGCATTGGAGACTAAAGGATTTCGCATAAGTAGGGCTAAGACGAAATGTATGGAGTGTACCTTTGCTGGAAGCAATGGTGAGGAAATCGAGGTGAAGATTGGTGACGATAACATTCGGAAGAGAGATTCTTTTTAGATATCTCGGATCTATTTTGCAACATGATGGATTGATGGAGATGTTATTAATAGAATAAATGCAAATTGACTAAAGTGGAGAGGAGCCTCTACCGTTCTCTGTGGTAAGAAAATTCCTTTACAAATTAAAGTAAAGTTTTACAAAGTAGTAGTGAGACCTGCTATGTTCTATGGATCTGAATGTCGGCCTGTGAATCATAAACATGTGCACAGAATGGCTATAACAAAAATGAAAATGCTAAGGTGGATGTGTAGACTCACACATAAAGATTGGATCTGGAATGATGCAATCAGAAAGAAAGTTGGTGTAGTTTCAATCGAAGATAAGATGCGTGAAAACCGCTTAAGATGGTTCGATCATTTGCAAAGAAGGTCAGCCGATGCACCGGTTAGGAGATGCTTGTGTTGAGATGTTGAGCCGGCTAAGAGAGGATGAGGACGGCCCAAGAAGTGTTGAAAAGAGACTATATGAAGGGATCTTAGGTTTTTAGATATAAGTCCGAGATTGACCCATGATAGATCTGAATGGAGGCGAATAATCCTTGTAGCCGACCCTACTTAATTGTAGAAAAAAGTTTCGTTGTTGTTGTTCTGTTAAATTGAATTTTATGATTTGAAGTTTTTTCTATTGTTTATCGGATTACCTTTGAATTTCTTTTCCTTTAATTTTTGAGGTGGTGCCACCACCACCTCCTCCCTCTGGGAGCTTGAGCTGGTCGACCAATCCTTTATTAGCTTTTGTTGAGTCACTTCGTGGTCCCCAACATTTGCCAACTAACTTTGGTTACTTGCTCGTAGTCCCTTCTGCGAAATCACCATTCAGTATACCAACTTATATTTTCAATCCAAGAATTCTTTTATTTCTTTTCAGTTTCTCCTTTTATTATTTAAATTATGTCTTGACCTCACGACCTTTCAACTTTCAATCAACCCGAAGCGGGGGTAGGGGCGGATGTAGCCAAGTGGATCAAGGCAGGGGACCATGGAGGAACTATTCTCACACGTGCAAGGTAAGGTGAGGGCTTCGACACTGCATTACCCTTCCTTTCGGATGGCAGAGCGATGTCAAAGACATGATTAACGGGTACTTCAACAAGTACAGTGCTACCTTTGAGTTACAAGGCTTATGGAAGCTCTTGCTCGATCATCTGTCTCAACCGCACATTGCTAGAAGTCAGAGGGCCCGTACTACCTGCCATACCCTTTGCTCCGGGGGACCGTAGAACGGTGTGATTGATCGGACTGAACAACATCTGTGCTAGAGAGCGGCATCCTTTGTCTCAGGCTCAGAGCAAAGCAAAGTTGCTGATTGACTCCATCATACTCTGGGACCAAGCCTGATGATTTTCCTAAAGAGATGGTGCGATTTGATTTTTTTTCTTGTTTTTTTAACCCTTGGTCTTATGAGAAAGAGACATGATTCAAGATAGAAATAAAAATGGATTATTGAAATAAAGCAACGCTTGTTGAAGGTGAAGTTTGTAGATGTAACAATTCCTTTTGTAGTATATCCTCGATTGATGCAACCTCAGATGCTTCAATTGTTGATTTTAGTACTGAGCAAAAGGTTACACCTATGAGTTCTGTATTGTGGGTCAATCCCACTTAACTCTTACCAATAGGCGGCATAGGGGAAGAATAGCTGAAGTATGACTTTCTCTCTTGCCTAGGGAGAAGATCATGTCTTTTGCTTACTTCCTATCTTTCTTGTCTTTTTTCTAGCTCAAGGTCTGACATTATAGAATCGCGCTCTGTCTTTTGCTCTCCCGCTTTCCCTGCACATCTCAATTTTTTTGTCAAATTTTATCTCCGATTACATGTTCACCCTTATTCTATCCATTATTGTGACACGTGGCAATTCTCCACCATCTTCTATATTTGACCATCTTAATCATCCCAGATGATTGTATTGTCTAATTTTCTGTATTTTTAGATGCTTTTATATGATTTTTATTAATAATTCATGTTAATTGCTAGCCATAAAATTAGTTTTACAAAAGTATGCCTAATATATCTTAAAGTATACATTAAGTACACATCATTTTTGAAAGGAAAATATTACACAATACTCATTAAATACTTAAATATATTAAAACACTTTAAATTCGTAAAAATCACATCTCATTAAAAATTACAATAAATAAATTTCTATTTAATGGTTAAAAAATAATAAACTCAAAAACATTTTCAAACTTTTTTTTGCTTATTTTGCACCTGTTTTCAAAATAAAAACTCTTAATTGCTTAAAAGAAACTTTTTTTAAAACATTTAAAATATCAAAATCTAAAAAAAAACAATCAAATTAATAAAAAATCAAAATCCATAAAAACCCATAAAATCTCAAACATATACTTTGTACATGGGTATACTTGAAACACTAAAACGAATGCTAAATCAGCAAAATCAAATACAAAATACATAAATACACAAAAACACATGATACCCCATAATATTGAGTAAATATGAATAGCACTCTTTAGTTGAAAGTTAGCATCCTAACGGAATCATATATGGTAAAGAAATAAACTACAAGTCAATTTTTTTTGTTTGATCCATTTGAGTTGTGACGACATCGCAATAAAAATCAACTTTCTAAAAATCTATTTTGGGCAAAAGGGAAGGCGGCTGTATTACATGGGATCGTCGGATGGAGATTGGATGGCCTCGGACTTAGGGATGCAAACGGTTAAGGATATATCCGTATCCGATCCATCATCGTATCCGTTTTATATAGATTTTGACATCCGTATCCGTTTTAAAAGGGATACGGATATAGATATTGTTTTGATATTTGCAAACATCCGTATCCGTATCCGTATATCCATTTTCGTATATAAATATAGTCATAGATTTATTTTCAACCTTATATAACGTAATTCTATACCTTCTTTTACCATATTTGTATAATTTTTATGATACAAACACATTTAGTAAATTTATGTCACGTGTTTTCCATCTAGTTCATATATATTTGAGTTGATTGTATAGAGTATTTCTAACATTACTCATATTCGATAAATATCCGTTTTACATCCGTATCCATATTTTAAAGATATGGTAAGATCGTTTTAATATCCGTAAATATCCATATCCGCATCCGTATTCATATTTAAAACTGGATAAGGATGCGGTAATACCTATATCCATATCTATATCCGTCTGTTTGCATCCCTACTCGGACTCCTGTCGTAAGGGGGCTCATTATCCCGACCTCCTCAAGATCACAAGTTGAATTCCAGCTCTCAAGAAGCTCCATTGCCGTCTCATCTCTCGCTGACCCCGCGCGGATCCCTCGCTCTTCGTGAAGCTCATGAGGGCCTAAGCTTTCTCCGGGCACCCGGCCTCCGCTCGCATGGTGTTCGACAGAATGCCCCAGAGAAATATCGTGTTTTACAACGTCATGATCCGGAGCTACGCGAACTGTGGATTATACACAGATGCCATCCTCGTGTTTCGCGGCATGGGATGGGATGGCGTGGCGCCGGATAATTATACGTTCCCGTGCGTCCTCAAGGCTTGCTCTGGCACGAGGAACTCGGCGGTCGGGATGCAGCTCCATGGATGTGCTGTGAAACATGGGCTAGATTTGAATGTGTTTGTAGGGAATGCTTTCATTAGAATGCATGCGAGATGTCTGGATGTGGCTCTGGCACGTAAATTGTTTGAATAAATGGCCATGCGATAATCGCGGGATATGCACAGGAGGGCGAAGTAGTATTAGCATTGGATGTGTGCAAAAAAATGGAAGAGATACATAAGGTTAAACCTGATGACGGTACTATGGCGAGCATCCTGCCCTCTCTTGTGAATGCTGAAGCTGGAAGCTTGCTGTTTCTTAGGAAAGTTCTTGATGAAACGCCTCGGAAGGGGCTTGTGTCTTGGAATGCTATGATCACGACAATGGTATGCCAACTGAAGCCGTGGAGCTTTTCTGCAAGATGGAAAGTGGAAGAATGGAACCTGATGAAGTCACGCTTGCTGAGTGTTCTGCCAGCATGTGGCGACCTCTCGGCACTTTCAATGGGTGAAAGAATCCAGAGATACATCAAGAGGAAGATAATGGACGGGAATTTGTTATTGAATAATGCACTTATTGATATGTAAACTAAATGTGGGTGTTTAGAGGGTGCTAAAGAAGTTTTTGACACAATGCAAGAAAGTGATGTCGTATCTTGGACCTCATTGATTTCGGCGTATGGAATGAGTGGGTATGGGATGGAGGCTATAAATCTCTTTGAACAGATGCTCGACTCAGGACTGCGCCCTGATAAAATTGCATTTGCTTCGATTCTATCTGCTTGTAACCACACTTATCTTTTGAAAGAAGGACGATACTACTTTAGGTGCATGACCGATCTACACCACATTGTTCCAACAATAGAGAATTTTGCTTGCATGATCGATCTCTTGGGATGTTTTGGCAATTGTGGAAGAAGCTTATGCATTTGTCAAGACAATGCCTGTAGAGCCAACATGACTATCGGGCTTCTTGCTGCAGATAAGCTATTTAACTGGGCTCCTGAACAGCCAGGGTATTATGTTGTATTATCAAACATCTATGCTAAAGCTGGTACATGTCTGAATGTTATATCATCAAGGAGCAATATGAAGAGCAAGGGGCTCAAGAAATCGCTTGGCTGTAGTAATGTTGAAGTTGGTAGTAAGGTCCACACTTTTCTTGCAGGTGATCAGTCTAACCCGCAGGGGAGAGAAATCTATGAGAAACTCGAGGCATTGATTTATGCGAATGAAAGAAGTGGGATACAGAACTCAGGTTGATTCTGCCCTTCATTACTGAACGTGTGATCATTTTAAGAGATACCAACAGGTTCTATCATTTTGAGAATGGTACCTGTTCATGTCGAGATTACTTGTGAGCGGAAAATTTTGAATTCTCAGGAATCACTCATATTTTCCCACTGGATGCTTTAAGAAGGGGATGCCCAAAGTTTATATTTCAATCTTAGAAACTTGTTTCTTCTTCCCAACAAAGTTTAAAATATCATTATCGATCTCGTAATTACAAGCTAGGAGAGGAAGATATCAGACGAGATATATGCAGATATTAGTAGAAATCACGATCATGCCTCAAAAAGATGTTTTTCTTAAAAACTAAGGTTTCCTAGTTCGTAGGTTAATAATTAAAAGAGGGCTACACTTTTGGCAGAATGTATTTAGTACACGAATACCATCATACATCATGTATAGCGAGTTCACAGCTTGATATATATCAGATAACCTGAACTAAGGTACCGATAGTACGTACTGAAATGATGTACCGACTATTCATTAGCTAGTAACATACGAAGTTAGTGATTAATGACCAGTAAATTACTAACTAACCTCGTACATTAAGTAAAAGCATTAAGATCTTAATATTAAATTTATTGTTTACTATTGACATTTGACACGCAGATTAACCATAGATTCCAACAACAATGACAACAACAAAGCCTTTATCCATATTAAGTATGGTCCGCTATACGGATTCGTTGTCTCCGTTCAGATCTATCTTGAGTCATTCTTGAGCTCAGATCCAAAAACCTAAGATCCCTTTAGATAGTCTCATTCCAACCCGTATTGAACCTTCCTCGTCCTCTCTTAGCCAGCTCAACATCTCAAAACTCGCATCTTCTAACTGGTGCATCAACTGACTGATGAATCTCGTATTAATCATGCTAAAAGCCGTAAATTAACCCCCATGCTTAATCAATCCAATAAAAATCACCTGTAATTCTTTGTTTTTATCTTGTATCATAGTGTGTATATTTTACCCCTAATTTATTGTTTTTAATATTCCTCTATTTTTCTTGTAATTATCCTCAAAAACCCCTAAAAATTAGGTAGAATATTTGTCTATAAATCACTGACCATTAAAAAGACTAAAAAAAATACAAAAACAACTCAAAACCACAAAATCGGTATTTTTATCCCCTTAAAAATACCCCCAAAAATACTTTTTGTACAGTTGACCTCTTTTGGCTTTTTGACCAACATGAAAGTTGTAGATCTCGTCAAGATGAGCAACTTTCATGTTTTGACTTTTTTCTAATTAGGCCTCTAACTATTTCTTTTCTATTTTTCTTTGTATTTTTATTTGATTTTCTCTGATTGGGCCATGTGGCGCTCTCTGGAGCCGCCACGCGGCCCGCTTCTTCTCGCGCCACCCGACGCCCAATCTGGGCCGTTGGATCCCCTTCTTCCCACCTTCATATGAGCCGTCCACCCTGCTCCACTTCTTAGCCCTTGGATCTGAATCCCTGATCAAATCACGGCCGCCCACTAGCTCCTAATCCGCAACCGTCCGATCTCTCCTCCATCTAACGCCCCTCATTGCGCCACGTCGCCCTTCACCTCAGCCACCCGATTGCGTCCAGATCCGAAGGTCCACCAGGCTCCACGTCACCTCTCTATCCCTCACCGTTAGATCGCCCCCATCATTCAATCCCAACCACTCGCCCCGCCTACTTCCTAGCCACACGATCGGATCTTAGGATCTGATCTCCACCTTCCAAGCACGCTCTACTCCCAGCCGTTGGCTCTCACGATCCAACGGCTGTGGCTCATCGTCCTCCTCCAGCCGTTTCTCCCCCCTGCCGTTACGCGTCATCAACCCAGCGCCCCCTTTCCTTTTTAGCCATCGCCTCCGGCCACCTCTCCCGCTCCTAACGACCGCCCCACATAGCCCGTTCCTCCGCCATCCTCGCGCGACCTCCATAACCCTTTGCCGTTACCCCATCGCCAATAACCCCCCGCTCAAAAACACCTCGCCAACACCGTAACCCCCTACCACCTCCCCCTATTTAAGCCCTCGCCCGCCACCGATCAGCCGGGTCCACCAATTTGGGCTTAAGCCCAGTCTCCCCCGCCCCTCCGGTGACAGCGGAGGAGGCAGGGCGTCGAGGCAACGACGACGTAAGCTCGGTGTCGATCCACGCTGTTCTCCGTCGTGTTCTGGTGGCTCCGCCACCGTTGAGCACAAATGACAGGCTGCCCTTGTCGTACGACAACCCGAGGACCACCCAGGTCCTCAGCCCAAGCCCATCCTCTGCCAGGGTTCCCCTCCCCGATGAGGCCTTCTTCCTCCTTCTTTTTCCCAGATTTTTCCTAATTTTCCCTCCATATACACTTCATTTCACCACCATTTGATGACCCCCCGAGCCTCGCAACCCATCCCTCATTTGCGCCAATCACCTCTCTCTTTTCTCCAGAACCCCAACCACTCCGATCACCTCCTTCGCTGCCTCGCCGGAGAAGAAGACCCAGGGCCCCCGCTTCCAGTCGCCCCACGGCCCCCAGTCCACTCACTTCACATCACCCCACGCTTCGGCGATTTACATCTAACGTTTGCAGGTCAAGCCTCTTCAATGGTCGGAGCTCGCGCCTCCTTGCCGATCTCCAGCTCCATCTCAGATGCTCAAGCGCCGCCGAGCACCTCCAGACAGCCGCAGGGCCTCTGGGCTTCTCCAGGATCTCCGCCAGCGCCTCCCCGAGCTCCCTGAACCTCCGCCTTGTATGGAGGAACTTGGCGGAGCAATCAGAAGGTTGCCGGAGCACCGCCTCCTCTGGTAGACCCGCGACGGAGGAAGAGAACGCAGTCACCGTCCGATCATCTGGATCGAACGGTCTCAAAGACGCCTCGTGGCAGCCCCATCCTCGACCCGAGCCTCCACGCTTACCCTACA
The DNA here is from genome assembly GCA_037367405.1 of Ottelia alismoides. Taxonomy (NCBI): domain Eukaryota; kingdom Viridiplantae; phylum Streptophyta; class Magnoliopsida; order Alismatales; family Hydrocharitaceae; genus Ottelia; species Ottelia alismoides. Next base: position 32,429 of record JAZKJV010004188.1, on the reverse strand, counting down.
GGCTCGGATGGCCCGAGCCTCAAGACGAACCTCCAGATGCTGCCACGTATCCCGAAGCTGAGGCCTCCTCCCGAGCCTAGCCCCTCACGTGTAACACACATGAGGTGCTGGGTAAATTGCAGAAAAGACCCGGTTACTTTCAAGAATTACAAAATGGTCCCCAAGCACGTGCCACACGTGCGTGCCTAGGTATTTTACAGGGAGCCCCTCCAAGTTTTGAAGATTTGTAAAAGTGCCCCTGCGCACAAATGGTGAAATTGCATAAGAGCCCAGGTGGTTTTTGGTAATTGCATTTAAGTCCCTCTAGGGACCTAAATGCAATATTTTTCTCTTTATTTTATTGCATTTTTATTACAATTATGCCCTTGCAATGTTTTTAGCATAACTTGAGCATCGTAGGTCCAAATTGCATGATTTTAGTGTCGTTTTGATCCTTATTTTAGCATGCTTAGTTGTCTCATTTTCTCCTGTTTTAATTAAAGTGAATTTCTATGTGGTAAATGGGACCCTGCTCTACTTGTCTTGCTCTGACCTGATGATCGCTTTTTAATGATGGATTAAAATGACTCTGATTTCTGTTTCTATTATGTTGCTCATAAATTCTAGGGTATACTTGTAGTCTTTAATCTGCATATAAATTCTATTGCATATTTATCCATGCATCACTTTATAATTGCATAAAATCAAATAAAAAATGCATGAATATTAGTATTGCATTTTAAGTTGCATAATTCGCATGTGGACCTGAAATTGAAATTAATTCACTTTGTGCTTCATGAATCGAAAATCGATAAACAAATTAGGCAGCTGTGTCCCTGTGTTCGACCATGGTAGACTTGCCAAGTAAAAATATTCCACGACATTCAAAGATCGTGGTTTTTGCTGAACCGAATTCGCCTCCTGTACTACGACATTACTTCACTTTATTGAAGAGGCGAATTTCGCGGTCATCACTGACCTCCTTTGCAAATGACCAAACCATCTTATGTGGTTTTCTCTCATCTTATCATCAATCAGAGCTGCACCAACTTTCCTTTTGATTGCATCATTCCGAATCCAATCTTTATGTGTATGACCACACATTTAACTTAGCATTTTCATTTTCTACCTCCATCATTCTCTACACATGTTTCTGATTCATAGGCCAACATTCAGATCCATAATGAATAGCATGTCTTATAGTTGCTCTGTAGAAGTTTCCTTTGATTTCAAAGGAATTTACTTATCACATAGAGCAATAGAGGCTCATCTCCACTTTAACCAACTTGCATTTATTATGTGAATAGGAATGATGACAAGTCATACATATTTCTCAAGTTTCATAAACTTCAAAGCCTCATCTTCTTCCTTTGTAGTTGTATATAGTTTGCACAATTCAAGTAACTTTTACTATTAGCTAGATCTCCTAAAGTTATCTCTCTATTTCCTTTCCAAAAAAAATATGGAAATACTACATGGTCTTTGTATCCTTTCGAGTAACAAACACATGTCCTTCCTCACTCTTAATGCATCTCACTTGAGAAAGATATTTGGTCTTTATTCCTTTTGCTTAGGACAATCAGAATATGTCCTTTTGTTCCTCCTTAGAGTCAAGATTTTTGTACAAAGCTTTATAAGCTTTTGACTTAGCTTCACTCACAACCTTCTTTGCTTCCTTGTTTGCTATTTTGTAGTTTATAATAATTTCCTCTATTTTATCCCCACACATAGCTTTAAAGCAAGCTCTTTTAATTTTAAGCTTCTCTTGCACCCCTTCACTCCACCACAAAACCTCCTTTTGATTGGAACTCCTCCCTTTGACTGGCCTAGCATCTCTTTAGTTACCCTTCAGATACAATATGCTACTGCCTTCCACATCTTATTTGCACTTCCATTACAATCTCAAGATAAGTCTTCTAAAACTTTCTCTCTAAAGTTTGATTGCTTCAATTGAAGATTCCACCATCTAGTTCTAATGATCTTGAGAACCACCATTTCTTTACCAACCCTTTTATTTGCTCATCCATAAAGCGATCTTGAGTTCTCAAACTCTCTCCTTGGATTACTTCGCAGTCTTTGCAAAATATTCTATCTATGTTCTAGTCGGACCACTCTTATAAGTAATTAAATGCTCCTCCCTCTTCTTAAAGAGAGTGTTTGCTATAAAAAGATCATAAGCCGTTACAAAATCCAACTGCCGCTGCCACATCTAGCCACTCTGCTCGAAATCTTAACCACATACAAGGTTTTGTGCGGAAGTTGCCTCCACCTGCAACGGGCTTCCATCCTTTCGCATGGAACCCCCTTTACTACCATATCTTCACTGATCACCGAAAGGGTTACTAGCCCACTACCTAAGGGCTCCTATCCCTCCTTCGGTTGCCCGAGGGTTCTAGCCCTCCACCAAGGCATTTGAGGGGGTTTCTAGCCCTTCAAGATGACATTTGGAGGGTTACCAGACCATCCCCTAAGTGCTACAACCCTATGCCGGTCTACTAGGGGCCTTCCAAATCTTCGTCCAAAAGGTGTTTATCGCTAAGGACCTTGGTCAACTCAAATACTTTCTTGGCATTGAGGTGATACGTACTGCAGAGGGATTACATATGTTACAACAGAAGTAATACCTAGATACTCTTACAGAGTCTGGCTCACTTGGATACAAACCATCTGGCATCCCAGCAGAGTTGCGGAAGCATGCTGCATCCACTTATCCTGAGTTTGAGGGTGATACATGATATATAAGCCTTGTTGGAAAATTACTCTACCTTACTGTCACTAGGCCATATACATCGTCTGCTGTGAGAAAAACCAATCAACACATGGAGAGGCTTCTCTACAATCATCGACAGGATGTGCTTCTGATCCTTCGATATATGAAGGAATTGAGGCCTCTTCTATGGGGACCAATAGTCATATTGGTATCTCTATCTATGCGGATGCGAATTATGCTAGTTCTCCCAAGGACATACGATCTGCTATCGGTTATACCATGTTTGTTGGTGGGAACCTTGTTACATGGCAAAGCAAGCAAGAGACAATGGTCTCTAAATTGAGTGTAGAGGTTGAATGCATGGCGATGGCTCAAGCCACTTGTGAGATTACCTGGCTAGTCTTCTTTCTACATGAGCTTGGACATCCTCCCACTACTCAGGTATTACTGTACTGTGACAAGTTTGCTACTTATATTGTCACAAATCCCGTATTCCAAGAGTGAACTAAGAGCATTGAATTCAACTGTCATTTCATTCGTGATGCAGTTCGAGGAGGGAAGATCACTACTCGTATCTCCACAGATTTTTAGCTTGCAGACATATTCACAAAGGCCCTACCGAAGAAATGCATCTCTTGGTTGATTGTGAAGTTGGGCATGATCGATGGATATACTCCAACTTGAGATGGGATATTAGAGTTATTTGATTTTATTAAGTCCTGTAATCTCTCTAGGGTCAAGTATGTAATTTTCTCTTTTTAAGACTCCAGAGTTTCATGCGATACAAGAAACCCCGTACCCTCTTGAATAAATGTTTCAAATCATTCTAAATTCTTTTCCACATAAGCAAAGAGCGATTGCTTCTCTTCATGCTCTCTCTCGTTGATTTCTCTCTTGAGTTATATGCAGCCCAAGGGTCCTTCATATAAGCTTGATACGAGAGATGAAGTCTTAAATCTCATATGATTAGGATTACTGCACTCCCATTCTCCAAAGGTGTTCACCTCATCAAATTAGATAGTGAGGATCGTCAGCAATACTGCAAGCGTCTGTGGTAAAAGCATGGATCCTGGGAACCGCAATCAAGCACACGAATTTGCACATTTTGTGGGCCCCTACCGTGCAAATTCATGTGAACCGCTTGATCAGGATCGGGCAATTTGGGCAGCTACTCTGCAGTACAGCAGATAATCCGTTCCCCAAATTAGAACCCAATACAATTAGAACCTGGAAATGTCCCATTAAGGATTGAGTTCTCACTAATAGAAGAACCCTCCCAACAGGACAAGCTGTTAACTATTCTATGGGCTCAGTGGAGTGAGAAAATGTCGTGGTTTCGACTCACGGATTTACAGTTTTTTCAGCACCCTATAGGCTTGATTCATGGACTCCTAAATTGAGAGGTTAACAGGAGTAGGTTGGGGCATCCCCTGTTATTAACTATTTAATGATAAAGCAAATGTATTTCACACGAATGACTTTGGAGCAGTCATTCATTTGAAGGACCAAACATTCAAGTCAGATCTCGTGTATTTATCTGGTTAAAAAATTGCTTGTAATTAAAAAAATCACAAAAACTAGCAGGGAAATGCTGTAGCGGAGAGCAAAGTTTCCAATTGTGAAACTGCAGCTCAACCCGTATACAAAGGCGATGGTAGATCTTTAAATTAAGATTTCTAGAAACTCTCGTGCCCTATCTTTCAAGATCGTAAGATCCACATTCTTCTAAATCTATATGATTCAGATTGTTTAGGATTTTTTCCTTTGAGATTTTTTAAATGATGTTGTCCTAAACCAAAAATGGCCGTTTCTTGCCTGTTTTCTAGATTATGTTTCAACACTATGGACAAATATTTTCCACACTTAGGCATCGCAGGGTTTGATAACTCATTCTCATAGATTGGATACGGATTTGTACCAAACAAAGAGTAACAATAGCTTCCAATCGAGGATATTGACTCTTCTATCTGAAATGCCATGATATCGAAGTAAGCCTCATATCTACTGACATTTATCTTATTCAAAAAATCTTATTTACTGCCAAAGATACCATCGTGGAATTAAGTCTGTGTGCTTTCTGTCCATAGAGAGGATCGTTTGCTGCAGGAAGGAGTGCAGCAGACTCTGCTGCAGGTGTGTGTTTTGCTCGATCTTGATCGAGCGGTTTACACTTTTTTTGTGTGCATGTACTGTGCAAAATTGTGTGACAGCAAAGTCAAATACATTTGCCCGTGATTCATGCATCAAGATATTAACTCTCAAGCCTCTAGCATTACTCTGCATTAATTGTTCCCTATGAACCATGCAATACCCACAACCTTTCAGTCGTATAAATCGCGTTCTTGGACGGCTTGCAGTGTGTGCAGAGCACTTGAGATCATATAACAACTATGTTGAAGCACTTGATATTTGCTGTCCCTTACCTCCTCCTCCTCCTGTGTATTCTCGCATCTCCTGGAGCATATGGAGAAGAGGGTCCATTTCTGGAGGTCAGAGTTGCCAGCCTTAATACCTCCACCAACTGTTCTTCCCACAGAGGTAATTAATTAGTTCTGCTTTCTGAATAATTCTTCTGTTGTGCTGCTAATCATCCCTAGAAACTATAGAAAGAAAACAGTTGATGGAGCTTCATCCCTGTGACAATCATACACGTCTCTTCCTAGATTGATGTGTATGTCCTCTTGGATATGATCACCTCGACTAACCAGACTACCATTACCTATATATACAATTCTGCAGAGCCAAGCTCCAACTCGATGATGGTCACCTCACGCTATGGCCCCTGTTCCCAGCTGGCTGCTGGCGGCCAATCCGTCAACCTCAAGGACCTCCTTGACCGCGATGAGGTCCGTGTCGCCGCCCTCCAACGAAGCCTCCTTAACACCTCCGACGTCGAGATTGGCGGAACCCTCCACGCCTCGACGCCCGCCATCAAAGGCATCCCCCTCAACACCGCCAACTACGTCATCTCCATCGGCCTTGGCACACCCCGCCGTACCCAGACCGTCATGTTCGAAACCGCCACCACTCTCAGCTGGGTCCAATGTCTCCCTTGCTCCACCTTCTGCTACTCGCAGAGCGAGCCCATCTTCAACCCCTCCTCCTCCTCCACCTACAAAAATCTCCAGTGCAACTCCAACCAGTGCTACCTCCTCCCCCGCCGTGGCTGCACCTCCAACACCTGCATCTATGGTGTAGATTACGCTGACCAGTCTTCCTCCACGGGGTACCTCGCGCAGGACACACTTTCATTGACATCCTCCGACGTGTTCCCCGGTTTCGTCTTCGGGTGCGGGCAGAACAACCAGGGTTTCCTGGGACGTGCGGCGGGGATCGTAGGGCTCAGCCGCGGGCCACTGTCGCTTGTGTCCCAGACGTCGAACAAGCTACGTCATGTTCTCCTTCTCGAATATATCCGAGGAGAAGCAGTAGGGCATTTGTTGATAACTGTACTCTTCATGGTGCAGGTTGGGGAAGATCTTCTCATACTGCTTGCCGACGACGACGGCCGTCGGCGACCTGACACTAGGCCCGATTCCAAACGGCGGCACCATATACTACACTCCCATGTTGACAGACAACCGTGACCCGTCTCTGTACTTCCTCGAGCTAACAAGCATCAGTGTTGGAAACCAACAGCTTCCCATCTCCCAGACCGTGTTCCGCAATGCAGGGACGTTGATCGATTCAGGTACGGTGATCACCCGCCTGCCGAAGACGGCGTACGCTGCCCTGCGCGATGCATTCCGGAGGGGCATGACGCAATACAAGCGTACCAATTCGGTGGGGGTCCTGGACACCTGCTACGACCTCACCGGAGTCGGGGTCGCATACGTACCGACGGTGTCATTCTCCTTCGGCGGGGGGACGAACTTGAACCTTGGGTTCTCGAACATCATGGTGATGTCGCCGGATGCCTCCCACGTCTGCCTTGCCTTCGCCGGGAATGCGGACGACGTGCAGGTGGGGATCATCGGCAATGTGCAGCAGGCATCTTTCAGGGTCGTTTACGATCTCGCTTCGTCCAGGATTGGCTTCGGTGGCGTCTCTTGTAGCTAGGAATCCCATCATGCATGGATATATTCCCGTGTTCGATACGGTCGACTACCTATACCTAATTATATGACAAATATATGTACACATACATGCGAAAATAAAAATGTCGAGGTTGCGATAATATATATGAAGTTGGCCACGTGAAATGACGATATTATATACGTAATAAATTCTGTTGAACGTTGAATAAAATGGACTGAGTTCCATAGGAGCATAGGAGTAATTTTATCCGAAGTTCAAAAAAAAAAATCCACTGGTCGCAATGAATTGGACCTGTTGCCGCTCGTTAGATTGATTGTACAGTTGATTTTACGATATCGTGTAGGGCTTCGCGGTTGTGGTGTTGTGGGCCAATGCGTGTGTCGTTCGATCTCGATCAAGCGGTTCTTCATTGCTCTAGTTCCTCTGTCTACACCCGTAGTGTGGATGGTTGGATTATTGATTACATTTTGAAAAGAAGTGGATGCAATTATAGTAAAATTTTACGATCTACTTTATCCCCATCCCAACAGTGCAGATAAAAAGATACCATACAATGCGAGTTAGATTATATCACACATTAGAAACATAATTTTCTTCCCCAGCCACAAAAATGGCGATGAGCTTCTACCCATTTATGTGAAAGAATATGACGTTCTATAAATTTACAAACCAATTCTTCTATAAATTTACAAACGAAAACAAACATGAGAAATTGAACGTACCTTAGTGATTCCTCACAAGGAAGAAGAAGATCAAATTGGCACAATGCGAAATATAAATCTATACTTGTGTAGATCATACGATGACAAAATTGATACATTATGTCTTTCATATATCAAAAAGAAACAATACAGCTATGAGTACGTCTTCGACCTGCAACTAATACCTCAAAAATCATGTATATTGAATGACCATTGTTCATGGTTAAATATACAAAAAAAATGAATATTTTACACAATGCTTTTTGTTAAATGAAAATTGCGACAATTATTTCTCAATGGAGAGCATTATCTGTCAGTCCGATATCTAACAAGCAAGCTCCATTGGTGAAGGTCATCTCGTGTAGTCAAAACATTCGAGAAGGCTACATGAGAACCTGATGCACGAACGATACATAGGGTTCTTCTAATGTATTTCCGAAGACTTAACCAGTTCAATCTTAGATATGATTATTTTTCCGTTCGATAAGTACCATGTCTCTCTAAGATTGTTATCTTAAAATGACTTCTCGAAAATTTTCAGAAAGAACTTTCACATTGTAATAACTCCAATGAAATCAAATGCAAAAGAATATGAACATCACGTGTATATTCGACTAGATGAACGCATACCCTATTTAATTCCTGATTAATAAAGGTTCGAATAGCACAATTAAATCAAATATACAACTAACTAGGTGAATATACTATAATCCAATCAAATGAAATGGAGATGTGAAATCATACTGCAAATGTTGGCTTTACTGATGCAGATCAAGGAACACCATTAGTTAATTAAAAGCCATTATTAATTACGGAAATCGAAACCTAATTGGGACAATTCGTCCTAGATGCATATAATTGCAACACATGTTCCCGTTCACATGATTAGGCAAGATGGTAGGCGGATCGTCTGCAGTACTGCAGACTTTGCCATAACCGTTGGAGCCGCTCAATCTTGATTGAACAGTTCGCATGAATTTGCACAGTATGAGCCTACAAAAAAGTGAAATTTCATGTGAATCACTCGATCAAGATCGAGTGGCTGCAGACGATCCCCTCGCAGGCAAGACGCCCCCACACGTAAAACAAAGGTCAAAGGTCTATAGATAGTACAGGAGCCTACAGTGGAGGAGCAACCGAATGAAGGAGACATGGCTTTGCTTTCTTTGTCCTAGCGTGCACGCTGACATGCATGCTGGAGGAATGGCTGCATCTATCTATTATATATAGGAAGTGGAGAGGAACGATTCAATCTTGATCGAGCAGTTCACGCGATTTTAACGATGGGAGGAATGGCTGCATCTATCTATTATATATAGGAAGTGGAGAGGAGCGATTCAATCTTGATCGAGCAGTTCACGCGATTTTAACGATGGACATAGGCTCCAACGAGACAAGTACGTGCAGTTAATAATGAGCACATGCATAGATTTGACCTCGCCATTAATGGAACTTCATTCACAATTAATATCCATTCCATGGAAGGGGCTCGTCCTTCACTCAATGGCCCAAATATAAAGCATATAGGTATCCCCTCACTTTGGATGTTCGGCGACGAAGCACCGAGAGAGAAAGAGAGAGCAATTAGATCCATCCCAAATGGCTCTAATTCTTCCCAAGTGGAGCAGATCCGGTTCTCATGTTGTTTATGCCCATTATTTATATATACACCTCTGAGAGGACTGCCAGAATTTCAAACCTTCGGATTAACTCTATATGCAGTGCCGTAAGCTGCAATGGATGGAGTCATGCCAAAATTAGAGCAGATATTCTGTTGTTAGAGCACCTGCTGTAACGGAAGGGAGGTGCTCAATGAAGATCGGAATGCGCATCATCCATTCCCGGCTTCCTTTGAGCGTCATCCGATCCTCATCAAACAGCCCCTCCTGAGTTATAGTAGGTGCTCAGACTTTTCCGTACTTGAGAGTTTCCTATCTCATACCGACTTCTTATCCCGCAGGATCTTCTTTATTTGCTGGGTCAAAGGCCCGCGGTAAGGACAAGAACAATGAGTGAGCACTCTGCTTTTCTTTGTACTCAAAGAGAAACCATAAAAATCTTCCTCGTTTATCATCTGTAGAAGAACTTTGAACGGGAGCTAGCAATCCGGACCGCATTGAAAAGGTTCCTAAGACACAGCAGAGAAGAGTCGCAATATTCAGAAGCGAGGTCGTTTTTTCTCCCCATACTACTTGACACTTTTTTGGGAAGATCTGATTTTGACTACTGCTCTCGACCTAGCGAGGGCTGCAACTGACTTGATTGCTTTCCAGGTCGAGCGGAAAGAGACTCCCGTCAGAAACTAAACATAGCACCTCCCTCATAGTGCCAGTAAAGAAAGTCAGCGTCCAAACAAGTCCTCCCCCTTGTTTCCGAGACCAATCAAGCATTTTCCATGTGCTCACAAGACCTCCTTGTTTATTAACAGTCATACCTTTCCAGCTCAGGTCCAAGGATATAGATATTTATCCAGGTAGTGGGTTGTGACGATTTAGACCTTTCAACAGACACTTACTCCATCCTTCCGCTGATATCCGAAGAGCTTATTCGAGTTAAAGCGAGTTAAAAATTGACATGTGAGTGGGGAAGAGGAGGGAAAGACCGTGCCTTATCATCCCTACAAAAAAGACGAACTTCACATTAGGTCCTTTTCCAGGCCTACCTGGAAATTGTTATCATTAGTAGTGGGCTTTCCGAGCTTGAAGTTGCAAGCATCACGAGAACTCCACTTTCTATGTTTGGTATCACATGCCTCACTTGTCTTTTTTCTTTCATTAAAAGAGAAGAGATGCCAGAATCGAGCTCCTAAAAGCATGAGTGAAATCAGAGGGTTTTTCTTGCTAGATTAGTAGTCTAATTACCCATACTCTGGAACTCCCTTGAGGGCCTCAAAAAGAGGTATTTGTCTTGTAATACAATATCTAGAATTAGGTCAAAATCATTATACACTCTAATTTTCCCTTGAGGGCCTCAAAAAAGTGGTTTGTGTGTGTGTGTGGGTTGGGGGGATTTCCTTTATTTTTTCGAGTACTTTGCACAACTTCTTGAATGTATTAATATGAATCGTCCTTGAATTTTAAATTAGTTTTTTCTAAAACCATTATATCAATTTCATAGTCATTAACAACAAGAATTTATAAGCTTAACTATAATTCAATAAAAAATGAGATTTGAGCACGTTTCCTTCTCTATCCTGATAAATGAAACGAATTTTATTTGTCTCTTTTTTACTACAAAATCTTTCATCCTTCAAATGCAACTTACATTTTAATTTAATAGGTGGATTTGATAGGATTAAATTATAAGTTTGCAATAACATAAAAATAATCATCCAAGAATAGTAACTTTATTTAAAATTCCAATCAAAATTTCAAAAATCAATATTTGAAAATAATAACTTTGACATCACTAAAAAAAGTAACATTTTTTGTTGGTTTGGTTTCATCCTTGAACGTGCATGATACATTATCCTCAATAATTATTGGTCCGGTTAAATGAATGCACATATTAGTTTGCCATTTTCACGAAACAAATGCGAAAAATAATCTAGGTGATATCAGAGGTTTGATCTTGTGAGAGCGTCATATTGTGAAAGCATGAGAGTAGTGAGTCTCGTCCACTAGATTCTACTCATCACACTGGTTGATTGGAGAAGGAGAGAGATGAACAAAATCTAGTGGTGCAGACTCACTGCTCTCACGCTCTCACTATCTTGTGCTCTCAAAAGTTCAACCCTTGGTGATATCATTACTTAACAAAACAAGCACGTTGTGAATGAATGTAGTCGTAGCCATTCTACTGTTTGGCCATAAAATGGGAGACTTGCAATGCACGTAAATCATATATTGAGTCCAAAAATAAGTTCATAAATAGATAGTACATGAGTCCAATTATCTGTAAAAAGTACTAAAAAAATAGAAGAAAGAGATATCAAGAGAAAGAAATGGAAAATATTTGGTAGGGGTGTTGATTTGATCAATATAATTAGTTGAAAAAATTCCCATTTTTCTTTTATCTTTTTGGAAGGGACACTATAATTTGTTCGACATTCATATTATCGATCTTACAATAACAACCACTTATCTCGCAGTCAGAAAGAACAACAATCAAATGGACAAAAAGAACCGTATTTGTGTTTTCCTTAGTCCTTATTCCACCTAATTTCTTTTTAAAAAATGGATTATACAGATGGGATAGATTAAGAAAAATATATGCATGGGATAAGTTGAGCCAGAATTCAAATTAACCTCACTGATAATTGGATGCAAGTACACGATGGAAATGGATCGTTTGCTGCAATGGGAAGTACACCAGACTCTGCAGTCCCATTTGAGTCGCTCGATGTTGATCGAGCGGTTCGCGTAATTTTGCATTTTTAGTGGTCATGTACCGTGCAAAATCGCGCGAATCGCTTGATCAATATCAAGCGTCTCAAATGGGTACTGCAGAGTCTGTTGGCTCCCCATTGCATCAAACGATCCATTCCTGTACAGGATGTGCTGAAAGCAGCCTGTGGCCAATCTGCAACTCCATGTATACACTACAACAAAATTGAGCTATAATAATGGTTTTTTTCAAATCCGTCAAAAAATTAGCCGTTGTAAAATATATAACGACGATATTATTCGTTGCGAAATGAGTTTTCGTACTCAAAATTAGCAGCAAATATCATATTTGTCGTTATATCATTAGCAACGATCCACATAGCGATGATTATCCGTTGCTATTTTTCAAAATATCAACTAATCGTCATTATTTTTTTCAAAAATTAGCGACATTTAATTAGAAGTTTGAAAAATAACAACGAATAAGCGTCCTTTGTGTACCGTTGCTAATGACATAACGACATATATGATATTTGTTGCTAATTTTGACTACGAAAACTCATTTCGCAACGAATAATGTCGTTAATTTAGTGACGGATATTGAAAAAACCGTCACTGTAGCTCAATTTTATTGTAGTGATACAATGGAATTTTAAAATAGAAAACAACGTTTGAGCAGAACACCATTCTTCATAATCATTAAGACGATTATCATGTCTAGGTATTATATATATCCTTGCTTGATAATACCAACAATATTATTGACCACGCTTCATTGAGACTATTGTAACGTCTAAATTAATCTAGTCTTCCATAAAGAAACACAAGAAATTCGAGTGGATCATTATAAGTTTACAATTGTTCAAAAAAAACGATTTTCTTAATAAGCTTGCAGAGCTCACACAGCTCACAGCTCACATAATTAACCATATGGACTTATCTAAGCCTGGTTATGTATAAACACAACAAGCAATGCTTCATATACACAACAAGTTTTCCATCTTAACTTATAGAAATGGAGAAAAACATCCATACAAAGCTTATCGAGAAAAATGAAGAACAATAAACACAAAGGAGTGTTGATAAATACCAGAAATTAAGATGGAGGAGGCCGGCAAGCACGAGGGGCTCCGAGATGGCGACGGGCGACGGGCTTGAGGAGGAAAAGGTGAAATGGGAAAGAACGTAGGGCGAATGGGTTTTTTTTCGATCTGACCATCGGGGACGGTCGTTTGGACCGTCCCCTTTGGTGAGAATCGATGACGGTTCACTAAAACCGTCCCCTTTGGCTGCTATTCTGGTCGACCACTTAGGTCCCTGGGTCAGAGGCGACGTCAACAGAAGCGCAATGGGGATGGTCAGAACCGTCCTCAAAGGCCCCAAGTTGGGTGAAAATGGACCAGTGGCTTGGTCATAGCAGAGGGGACGGTCACTTACGACCATCCCCTCTGATCGACCACTTAGGTCCCTGGATCAGAGGAGACGCCAACAGAAGCGCAATGGGGATGGTCAGAACCTTCCCAAAGCCCCCCAGTTGGGTACCAGTGGCTTGGTCACGGCAGAGGGGACAATCACTTACGACCGTCCCCTCTGGTCGACCACTTAGGTCCCTGGATCAGATGCTACGCTGACAAAAGGCAATGTGGACGGTCCGAACTGTCCCCAAAGGCCCCCCCGTCGGGTGAAAATGGACCAGTGGCTTGGTCACGACAGAGGGAACGGTCACTAACGACCGTCCCCTCTGGTCGACCACTTAGGTCCCTAGATCAGAGGCGACGCCAACAGAAGCGCAATTGGAACGGTCAGAACCATCCCAAAAGGCCCCTCCCCCCCGTCAGGTGAAAATGGACCAGTGGCTTGGTCATGGCAGAGGGGACGGTCACTAATGACCGTACCCTCTGATCGACCACTTAGGTCCCTGGATCAGAGGAGACGCCAACAGAAGCGCAATGGGGACGGTCAGAACTGTCCCCAAAGGCCCCGCAGTTGGGTACCAGTGGCTTGGTCACGGCAGAGCGGACGGTCACTTACGACCGTCCCCTCTGGTCCACCACTTAGGTCCATGGATCAGATGCTACGCTAACAGAAGCGCAATGGGGACGGTCCGAACTGTCCCCAAAGGCCCTCCCCCCCCCGTCGGGTGAAAATGGACCAGTGGCTTGGTCACGACAGAGGGAACGGTCACTAACGACCGTCCCCTCTGGTCGACCACTTAGGTCCCTAAATCAGAGGCGACGCCAACAGAAGCACAATTGGGACGATCAGAACCATCCCCAAAGCCCTCCCCCCACCGTCGAGTGAAAAATGGACCAGTGGCTTGGTCATGGCAGAGGGGACGGTCACTAATGACCGTTCCCTCTGATCGACCACTTAGGTCCCTGGATCAGAGGAGACGCCAACAGAAGCGCAATGGGGACGGTCAGAACCGTCCCCAAAGGCCCCCCCCCCCCCCCCCCCCCGTCAGGTGAAAATAGACCATTGGTCCCTGGATCAGAGGCGAGCCAACAGAAGCGCAATGGGGACGGTCAGAACTGTGCCCAAAGGTCCCCTATTGGGTGAAAATGGACCAGTGGCTTGATCATGGCAGAGGGGACGGTCATTCATGATCGTCCCTATTACGTTATTATAAAAGGAGACGATAATCCAAAGATTGTCTCCCATTATGTGGGTATTGGGGACGGTTGTCTATTAACCGTCCCCAAAAACTGCCAATAGGGACGGTCATACTGGAACCGTCGCTAGTGTCGTCCCGAAAGGTATAAATTCTTGTGGTGTAGGTAATTTTGGTTATAAACACATGTTTACGTATAAATGTTGTACTTATGAATGGATATAGAGTCAAAATAATTTCTCCTTCCCAACAGTTATTTGTACAGTACTATTTAGCTATTTCTACATTCCTAATGCATAATTGCCTTACGGTTTTGAATTTTGTATTACCCACGCTATAATCTTGAGGCGGAAACTTATTTTTATGTGTTGCGTTTTTCTCGTTATATGCCATATTATTGTTTTTAATGCCAATTTACTATTTATTTCTGAGTTATACACATACTATAATCCTCTTGGTAGCCAGGAGTCTATGTTTCTAACGAAATTCGAATGACATATTGGAGGGATATATAGATAAATATACTGATGATATTTTTCAAAAAATAAAAAAAATACGGAAAATTGGGGCAGGGACAGACCATTTTTTCCATTTACTATTCATGTATACAAAATTTAATTTTTAGGAGTCATACTCTTCCGGGTGTGAGCCAAACAAACAATAATAATAGTGTTAAAAACATAACAGGGGAAATGTGTGCTATTGTTTAATTGAAGTTACTTCCTCTACCGTGTTGTACTCATATTTGGCTATAATTTGAAATAATGTTTATGTTTCCTATTTTTGCAGGTAGTTGTTACAATAACATGATAAACTTCAAAATATAATAATATTTATAAACATATGGAGAATTTTTCTTTGGATATAGTTTTAGTACATAAATTCTTTGATAAAAGACAATGGTGATCACACCAAACTTTTTTTTGAAAAAGAATGCAATAAGAAGACCTTTAGCTTCATTTCGCCTTTTTTACTCTAACATTTTTTTTATATTTTAAATAATTTTGTGTTTATAAATTTTTTCAAACACCAATTCTCAATAAATTCTATTTTCATTGTATGCATGTTATCAGAAATTATTTTCCTTAACTTTTTCTATTGCTGATGTAGTTTACTAAACTCGGAGATTATAACAATTTCTTTTATTTCTATTATTTTCCTTAAGCCTTCAAGTCATTTTACATTTTATAAAATGGTTTCATACTTTTGTAATTTATTGGAGGTGATGGTTATTCTCCATACCAATTAACATTGTATAATGGAAAAAATGAATTGCTTGATTTTGAGTTTATGATTCCTCTCAAGGACATTCTATTTTTTATTTTTAATATTAATATTTTTACTCATTTATTTATTCATTGCGGGAATATACCATCTGTAGAGAAAAATTTTAAAATCAATATCAGTACATTCTCCATAATTGTGCACTACCGTTTACTTATTAAATTTCCGTAGTTTTCAATTTTTATTGTTGAATGCAAATAATTTATGTATAAAAAATTACAATAGATTCTATCAGCTCATTTCCATTCCGCCGTGAAGCGCGGGTAACATCCTAGTAGTTTTTAAAGGATGGATTGGTGTATCACAATAGTTTTCAAGGAGTACCGTTTTTTATTTGAGATTTTTACACCCATAATCTTGAGTAATTTCAAAATTACATTCATAGCCTCGCATAATCGTGAATTACGTAAGAAATCCTGGATAGTCCCTCTGTCTCATGCATATAACCCTCCGTTATGGGGCAGTTAACTCAACCATATCGTGGGTTACTCTAAAATACGATCTATAGCTATTAAAAATTTTCAAAAAAAAACTCACCACGGGGGGGGGGGGGGGGGGGGGGGGGATCGTGCTTGAGGGTGTGGGGTCAGGGCTGGCTGCCAGGAGACGGGGGCGACCCCAACCTCATAGGCGCTATCAACATCAAATCGACGAACAAATTCGTCGAGATCACCGAGAAGTGTCTTGCCCAGTACAGTGTCGGCCGACCGTCCATGGGCGATGTGTTGTGGAACATCGAGTATGCTTTGCAGCTTCACGAGGCCCACTACCGCCAAAGACGGTAGTGGAGGCTGAGGAGGAGGAGGAGGAAGCCGGCGAGACCGAGCGCAACGAACCAGCACCAACGGATGCCGCAGAGGAATTGGCGGGAATGAAAGGAATGTGAAGAGTGAAAGAACAGGGATTGTGTTGGATACGATCTTGTCGTTCATGTTTGGAACGTGATTATACTGTACCTCCTATTTGATTATTCGATTTGAAGTGTTGATGTTGCTTACTAAGGACCCGCTGAAAATATAGCTTTATTAGATTTTTATACTAGAAGCATATTTTATAAATACGATGGTTGTAAGGGCAAAATTGGCAACATGTAACTTTTTCCGTGAGAATTAACGGATGAAATAGATGGAAACTAACACATGGTTATGCCATGTAAGAGTTGAGCATTTTTCAAGGTCTTGGGTGTAATTCGCGATTTCGCAGGATTATGAATGTAATTGTGAAATCACTCAGGGTTATGGATGTAAAAATCCCTTTTATTTCTTTCCAGCAACTCCATCATTCGTTTTATAATCCCAAACGTACACATGAGACCATTCCAACCCGCATGTTTGGGTTCGCATATATTTCCCATCTAATCAACCCCCCGCACATCTGTGCCATTGGGCAAACCCTGATCTTACTTAACATAAGCAGAAACTAAAACCAACAGGAACTGAAACAATTAGCAAGAATAGCGATGCAGCTACAGAGATGACTGAAGTCACAAGCAATAAATACCAACACAAATCTCAGCTGTAGCTAGAGCGGCCTGCTCTAATGAAGGCACCATATAGACTGTTATCTGACACGAACTCGTAATTGACGATGCAAAACTAAACCCATTCCATTTTGGAAAACATCGGAAGGAAAAAACATAATATTATATGGATCACGAGCTTAAACGCAAGGTCATAACACGACGAAGACGACCTAAGCGAAGACAAAACACTTGCGACAATTCACCTCCAGATAATGAGGTCGCAGGGAATTACAAGTCCATATATTCATAGCAAGTAGAATCTAAGGGCAGAAAACATGATCTCACTTGAGAAGGGTCTTCACAATTGACTTGACATTGAGCTTCTTGAGGTCGGTGTAGGACTGCCCGCAGCCAACAAACATCACTGGTGCCCCGGAGATGTAGACCATCGAAAGCGCTGCTCCGACCTGCAATTTTTTACCCCGCAAAAGCTTAACAACAAATCCATGTTTATGGCAAAACTCTGAACCATCAATTATCAGATGAATGTGTTGAATATGCATCCCCTGTGACTCTGGTGATCCAGTCATAAAATAATAAAACTAGCTACAAGATCCACTTGTAAACATTTTTTTTTGAAACCAACATTTCGGGGGAGGCACGGCACGGTGCTCGCCCCAAACATTTTATTAGAAAAGCGAAGAAGCAGAAGAGAGAGCGATACAGAGATAAAGGATCGAGTAGATCCCACTTGTAAACATATATGTAGGTGAGGTCATGATCCGCGGTTATTGTGTGCGAGGTAATTAGCTATGCATGATACGAACATACGAAGAACACTATACCAAGAATATACACCTAAAGGAATAAAAACAAGCACCCTAATTTGTATAAAACATGCTAAGATGAAATATTGCAGTCGGGAATCTGTCTAAGAAATACTGCAATCGGGAATCTAAGAATCCACAGCGAACACATTTATGTTTTTTAATTGTAATGTTTGTGCCATGCAAACATTGCACATAACATATGTATCCCTATCTAGTTCATAATTACACGACAACCCTACAATACATCGATATTTATGCTTGTGCTCCTACCGCTGATATCGATAAGTCAAACAGTTAGAGATAGCAGGGATACGATAAAAGAATTCAGAACATCCTCCAAACTATGTTATGATATTTATTTTTTTATCTCTCCGCAGTCTTCCTTTCAAAAAAATCTATATCTACAACTTCCTCCATTACCTACATTCTCTCTCTCCATCCTATTATCTGATCAGATCCTTTTCGATAAGGACCGCCTTGTGGTGCAACTCATGACGGGGGTAGGGCTCACAGAAAGGGGTGTGCCTTACGACGACCTCCTCCTCCGCCTTCACCTCGATCACCTCCTCCCCTACCATGTCATCAATCGATGCCCTGCCGCATCCACCTCCGTCGGGACTTGGGAGAAAGGGTCGGAAATAGAATTAATATTACGTTGGGATTTTTATAAATATGTTTTTTAATCCTTTGATGTTAACGACAGGGAGGCATGCATAAAAATAGGATATTTTTTTAGGAGTCATGTAAATATGAGATAAGTAGGGGAACAAGTATAATTGGACAATTTTGCAGAGGCACAATTAGACATCCCTCTTTCTTTTAATGCAATCAGCGTGTCTACCAAGTGCATCCCATTTATTCCTCCTAGAAAAAACCTATCTATGTTGTTTAGAAAAAAACTATCTATGTTGTTTTAGATGATGAACGAGTCAGATTTCCACGAATTTCAAAAAACACCATGACGGTAGTTTGAAGAGCAACTTCAGCAATAATAATCAACAAAAGAAAGGTGATAAAATAACACCAAGGTTACAAGTACCTTGTCATCAATGGTATCAAACTTTGTAAGCAATATACCATCAATTAGCCTTGCACTAGGGACAGCAGAAAGATCAGCAAGTTTCTGTCAGAATGGTAAAAAAAAGAGTGAGCACTTTAATAAACCCATCCCTCAACATTTCCACCAGTGAATATTTCATAAAAGACTGTTATTGCGGTAACCATAACCCTGACCTGATTAAATTTGGAAAGTTGATCTACGGCATCATTTCCAACTAAAGCCTCCCCAACAAAAAGAACCAGATCAGGCTTGTTAAGATTAATCAGCTTGGATAGTGCTCTCATTAGTGGCTCGTTGTCCTGAAAAGTAGCAAAAAAATCATCACGAAGGAACA
Source organism: Ottelia alismoides (assembly GCA_037367405.1). Classification (NCBI taxonomy): domain Eukaryota; kingdom Viridiplantae; phylum Streptophyta; class Magnoliopsida; order Alismatales; family Hydrocharitaceae; genus Ottelia; species Ottelia alismoides. The sequence goes on along the minus strand of JAZKJV010004188.1, from coordinate 13,095 downwards.
AAAATAAATAAGCATTTGGCACTAAGAATTCAAAAGCAAATATAAGTTAATTACCTGCATTCGTCCAGCTGTGTCAACAAGAACAACATCAGAGCTGTTGCGATGGGCCTCCTGAATAGCTTCTTTAGCAACTACGGCGGGATCCTTCTCATATCCTTTCTCAAATACCGGTATCTGCAATACAAATTTGATAATCACATTTGTCAACCAAATATAATAGATATCGCTGAAGATATCAGGAAAAGCCGTCATTCAATTAAACAGACAGCATACTGTCTTATGAATTTTTTTACAAAGAAAAAAAAGCTTCCACTCTATAGGAGTGTGCACAAAAACTTCACCAGTAATCACCAAAAATCATTACAGGTTTGTACCATGCAAAAATAAAAATCAAAAGTTACTTGTTCCGACTCTCAGCCAATGCCCTAGCATGTGCCACAACATTTTCGCCATGTAATCTATCCTTATCCTTAACACCATTCCATTTCTAGCTAACCAGATCCCCTGAATTATAGCTGCATACTCTGATCTCTCCTTCTCCATGCCAGACCAGTCAGTGCCAATGGTCCCCTAGAAATCAGACACCATCAATACGCATTGCCTGGTTTCCAAACAGGTCTCACGCTTCCATCGAACTCCTGCAGTTGAAAAATAGGTGATCCGTATCCTCCACATCTTCATGGCACCTAGAACATGAGGGATCAACAGCCTAAACAAACCGTGCAAATCTATCTCCAGTCAACAGTCTTTCCCTCCTGAGCAGCCACATAAAGATCTTCACTCACATTGGTACCTTCCATTTTCAAATCCTTCTAAAGCTATTTTGAATTAATCATTAGTCCATTCGTTTCATTTATGAAAATGCTGGTAAATGAAATAGATCATACTTCCCCTAAAGGCTAATGTCCAATATTTTCTTTAGAACTATCACAAGACCTTTTCTTTTAATGAGATGCCCCAAAAAATCAGTGCATGCACGAAGATTTGCAGATTTACTTGAAACATACCCCTTCATTTTTACATGTACACGTCCAAGAACATGTCTCTTTTTCCTTTAATGCACAGTGAAAATTTCTGAAAAGGATAGAGAAGGAAACAATATGACGTTTGCATCTACATCCTAAATGAGACAAGGGCAATTTCAAGTGTGAGATTCCCAACAGGAACTAGAGAAAATTTTATGAAGTTTAAAGACCGTGGAATAATGCCAATGTCAGTGAAACCTGAAACTCCATTTGTCAAAGGTAAGAAACACAAAATAGGAACCTATTAACACATATAAATATGCTTCATACGCTTCAAACGATAATTTCCAATATCACTGCCATTTTTTATCCTTTTCCCTGAAGTTCCCTAATTCCGGAAGAATGTCAAAATTATTTTACAGTTACCTTACAAAACATGATAAAGATATAGGTAATATAAGTTCAAGATCAGGAGACAGGAGTACTTCCACGATTTCTTTCTACTGTACCAGCAATATAATATTTAAGATAAAGTTCCACATACTGTCCCATCCTCCAATCATCTTCCCTGCCACCGCCTCCATCTCCCTTAATAACCATGTCAGCTCCACCACCATCCCCTTTGCCTTAGTCTCAACACCCCTCACCACTAGCACTGCTTCAAATGAGTCAACTTGGTGATTAATTAAATCTAATAATAAATAGAAGTGTTTTTCAAAGAGAAGCACGTCTCCTTGGAAACTCAAATAGAGACTCGGACAACTATAATTAACTCGGTCACGAGATGATGTTGCCTTAACTCATTGTGTCATTCTCTGTGCTGCTTAGTGCTTCTCTTGGCAATTAAATTAACTTTTCCACCAGATCGTCAAGCGGTCGTGTGCCCTAACGCTACTTGTGGTATTGGTGTTTCTTCACCTGACGATGAGGTCTACAAGCTTTGTGTGACTCTTCTTTTGAGGCAGTGTGTTACTCACATGGTGTATGAGTGGTGACACTATGTAGCATTGATTTACAGTTCAAGCTCATCTTTCTACACCAACGTGACTTCTAGGTACTTATAGGTGTTAGCCCCATTAATAAGTACTTGGATTCACCTCTATGGGAAAGATACCGAGAATGATTAATGGAAAGCCGTGAAACTAAGTGATTGATAATGGTATATCTGAAATCTCCGACCACTACCACAACTTTGCTAGCCACTACCTCAACTTCTTACTATCCCTGCCACTACTAAAGTCTTCTCCGCAACCAATTCCACCATCACAGTCTCCTACAACTCAATCGATTATAGATTTTTTTGTCAAGATGGAGGGAGTGAGAGGAAGCACAAGAGAGATAATATATATACACATATATTGTAAAAATGGACTTAAGGAATGCAGTTAAATTTCTGTGTAAAAGAACGGTTGCATTATAATAAGAACAATTAACCTTCCACACAAGGCCTTAAATGTCGGATGTCGGTTTCGTTTCGGTGACTGACCGAAACGAAATTTCGGTCGAATTTCGGTCGAAATTCGACCGAAATTTCGGTCATTTCGGTCGGTTTTTGAACTAGGGCACCCAAATATCGGCCGATATAGGCCATTTCGGTCGAATTTCGGTCACCCACCGAAACCGAAATTCGGCCGAATTTCGGCGAAATTTGATCCCATGCTTCCACATATGTGGTTAGGAACTTAGTTCAGTCAACCCTGTGTCCTATTGATTGAGAGAAAGTAACCATGTTGTTATAACTTGCGTGCATTGCTTCCCACTAACATTGTAACCAATCTATTTAGGGGAGATACTCATATTACATCACTTCCTATGGCCTCCACCTCCTTTCACCCAATCCTCTCCATGTACATCCTCTATTCTTCGCCTTCTTTTCCACCGACTCTTCTCAGGGCCCCCACCCTTGAAAGGATTGTATAATCCTTCAAAGTTCGTAACCCCCTCTTCCATCCATGTTTGTTCAGGCAACTGTCATGGTGCCTATGGCCACATGTCATGATGCATATGCCCTCATTTATCACATGATCCGCGAGAGTATGTCCCTGACCTCGAAACCTTCACCATTCTCTTCAGCATATGATGCTCTACATGAAAGCAATGTAGAGTTCAGGGGTTCCTCGATAGGATAGGGAGGCAAGGGTTCTAACCATCCATTCGTGGAATCATCTCAGTAGTGTACGCTTATTCTACCAAGAAGCTCGTAAGGAGGACGATTAGGGTGGAATTCTTGCCGGATGTCGACACTCAATACGCTCATCGCAAAGCTATGCGAGTTTCGGGAGATTGAATTTTAGAGATGATTGATGATCACATTGAATAAGGGAGGTTTGCATATGTCTTCATTACTTTAATAATATGAAGAAGGAGCATTCATTTAACCAACATACACATTACACGGTGCTAGTGAAGATGTGCAAAAGAGAAAGTAGTCTCATAGAGGACATACAGAATGTCTTGCTTCCCCACATACAACATTATGTATATCAACATCACATCATGCACATCATTGCCGAAGCTCTCACACCCAAGTAAGGAGAGCATCACGTCATTGAGGCAGAAGGTGCCAGGCGATTTTCTCGTGGGCAGAGGTGGTCGATTACATACATCAGCACCTTCTCAACATTCATATTTCATGAACACATTGATTGGCTTCGTCCTACGAGTAGTATGCCATCACTTTGGACGTAATGCCATAAGTGGAGGAACAATTTTATACTTAAATTTAACTTCAATTGTGTGATCAACAGTAGCAGAGATGAAGAGAACAAAATAGGAGCACATGCAGAGAAGTCATATGAGAATGCCAAAAAGGACGAGAGGAAAATAAGATCCCGAGTAGAGGAGGCTGGGCGAGAATGGCAGATTAATAGTATAAATATAGAACTGGTATTCGTTGAAACTTAAATAAAATGAGGAGTATTTTTCTCCTGTGTGTTACAAAAATTGAGAATGTACAAGGTGAAGGGGTAAAATGATCTAATACGGAAAGGACATATTACCATCGATCAATAGTATAGAACTACATAGAATGAGGTATTAATTACTTTTATGTTAATGAACACTGGCTATTAAAGTCTTCGCAGAAAATCTGCAAGTCCTTCCTAATATTAATCCTTAACCCTGAATTTGTGTACATTTTTGTAAACTTCACAAAGGACAGAAGCATGCATAACTGTTCAGAGCCATATTTTCAGAGTCTTCAGACTTTGGATATCGTAGACATGATATTTAATGCATAGGCAACTCCAGCAAAAGGTTGCTTATTCTACTTCTTTCATTGTGCAAAGCACATATCAAGTAGGTAGTAAAAAGCAAATCACATACTGCATGTCATGTTATCGAAATCTATATGTTACATGAGTATTAGAATTTTGCATCCAGAGCGTCAAAAAAAAATTTGCATCCAGACTAAACCTATACGGACCTGCATTTGGCATCCAACAACTCAGATGAAATGCTGCTAAAAAAAGAGAACGGTTTAATAATTTTAGCAACAAGCCAACCTGAAGTCTACGAGCATGGGTTCGGAGCTGCTCCACTGCACCAGACCTAAATGTATCACAAGCAGCCATCATCACACTAACCTTGTGCTGCAGAAGCCAGTAAGCAACCTGCATAACAATAATTCCATTTCATATTATGAATTAGCAAAATACAAACTGAACAAAACAAGCATGAACAACACTAACTAACCTTAGCAAGATTGGTGGATTTTCCAACACCATTGACACCAACAAAGACGATAACATAAGGCTTTCCTTGCTCCTTAGCAGCATGCACATCTCTTAGGATGTCAATAGATCTTTTTGGAGTTAATATACGGAGAATGGCCTCCTCCATTGCGGTCTGCATAACAGAAGGTCCTATGGAAATTATTTCTAAAAAATAATGATTGCAACTGGATGGATTAAAAAAGGGGACACCAACCTGAACTGTTGAAGAGACCCTGGTAAATGAACCAAGCCTTTTACCTTCAAGACTAGCAGCAACTGATTCACAAAGCTTCTCAGCAATTTCCTCAGCCTAATTATGATGTGATAATTATGAACATTACAGTATAAATCTGGGAACTTCCAGGAAAAAGAAAAGAAAGCAATGTGGACATTCACATACCACATTCTTTGTCATAAGCCTATCCTTTAAAGCCTTCAAGGCTGGTTCCAAGTCTGACTTCTCCAGAATGGCATTTCCAGAAATACTGCAAGAGTAGCACATGTTAAATACTTTGACCTTGTCAACAAAACCATAGACAATTGGTAAGCTGATAGCTTTCATTTTAATCAATAGAAAGACAAAGAACAAAATTTTCTATTAGAAAAGACCATAAAAAGGGTTAGGTGAGATTTTTTGCTGGCATCCAGTGCAAAAGATTTTCAAAAAAAAAGTATTAGCTTATGACTTTATCAAATATATACTACCACTAGAGAGAAAATGAAACTCAGGTATTACCAAATATCTATTACAACTAAGATGGGACTCTTAGAATGATTAGTCCCTCGGTAAACATATTTTTTAGACTTCTTTCTGATCAAGCAGAAAAACTGAATGTAGGGCCAGAGATATAATTATGGAAGAAGCTCAATTTCAGAGATAGGACATGGGTTAAAAAAAAGCAAGTCGTAAAGGAAGGGAAAACTCAAAAACAAAAAATTGTTTTACAGTTCCCAATACTGCAGTGATGGTAACAATTGATGTAAAGTCAAATATGGATTAGGAATGGCACAAAAAACTTTACAAAAAGAACTCTATTCATTGAAGATATCAAAGCAATTTCAGTGGAAGTTATGCTATCAAAAAACGAATTGCCAAGTACATACCAAAAGCTATAAAGAAGATCTCAAAAAAGAGACGCAAGGTCCTACTGAAATATCCTCTTAGAGAGATGATATGGAAAGATGCACAAAGTCTAATGGAAATATCGTCTCACCAAGATAGATTAAATTGATATCTTCCCATCATTCATTACTAATATTAAGGGCATCAGATCATTTTTAAATTCAAAAAAATCAATTATTACTCTGTAGAGAGATATCAAGCAACCATAAAAAGATCATTCTTTTTCCGGGATAATTAAATATTTGAGAACAAGATATTCATATGAAGGTCAAACCTTTAGGTGCATTAACAAGCTCTTTCTGACATGCCAAATGCATGGCCATCTATGCATCAAAGGCAGCAAAGCATGCACGTATGGACCTTCACTTTGATAACAAAAAGATACCAAATTCAACTAAATAGCTGATAACTGGTCAATGAAACCCAAAACGGATAGTCATAGTTATATTACATTCATCTTCATTTATTTTGAGACTTCATTCGTACAGTATAGTATGGTAAAACATCATAAGTTTCCATACAAGCACATAACATATGGCTAAATAATTGCAAGTGAGCTTCGATCACAATAAAGTTGAATTGGAAGACGTAGAAAAATGCATTGCTCTAATTATCTTAACGAATCACTGATATAAGCTGCACCCCTAGATTTTCAATAGTTTACCACAAAGTACCATAAAAGGAGGCTCACAATAGTTGGACTATCTACTGGTATAATGGACATACATGAAAAGAGATTTAAGAATATTTTGTATGCAAGAAGACACAGGAAAAAGCTTTTAAAACAAAACAAAGACGCTGTGCGACTAAAAAGAAGCAAGCATACCAAACAAGCAAAAACATATAATTACACAACTTCTGACAGCCTGAGACCGTTCCTAATTGCAAGCAAATACACATCAAGACTTAACTATATCAGACATTTTTTCCAAAAACATATATCAAACAATTTACCTCTGAAACACTGATGAGAACCAGCTCTTCTTTTTCACGCTAGGCTTCACATCTTCCGCACCCTGCTCCTCCTCGCTCTCGCTGTCACTGCTAAGCACCTCCTCCCTATCCATCATGCTGTCGCCCTCATTTACTGCTACGACCTCTACGTCCCTATCCCCTCTCTCATCCGCTGGATCCGTAAAATCCAGCTTGGAATCCTTAGGTGAATCGTCCCAAACCCTGTTTTGCTTAGTCGCCTTCTTCTTCGGCTCCACTTTCGAAGCCTTACTCACGCCGTTAGTATCGCCCTTCTTCGCTCCTTTGGCCCGCAACTTCTGTAACTTATTTACATCGAAGGCGCCGGCCTCGGAGCTCCCGTTCTCCTTCTTAACAACACCGTCCTGGACAGCACTACTCTTTACAACGCCATTCGCGTGGCCGTTAGAACTACCGTTAGCGATCCTACCCTTCTTCCCCGAATCGCTATCGGAATCGTCCTTGGAATTGCCTCCGCCGCTGCGTGCCTTCCCCTGAGAGCCGGTCTTCACGCTGACAGCCTGCCCCTGCTTCTCCCGGCTGGACCGGATGGGAGCCTCCCACCGAGCTGCTTGACCTTGCGCATCTCCTCGGCCCGCGCCTCCGCTTCCAGCCGCAGCTGCCTAAACCTCTCATCGAAGTGATCGAACTCCGTGCGCTTGGGGTCGTAGATCTCGCAGAATTCGCGCTTGACGGCGGCGAGGAGCTCGTCGACGTAGATGAGGTGGAGGATCCGCTGGTAGACGGCGACGAAGATGAGGCCCAGATCGTTGTGGAAGGGTCCATTTGAGAGTGTAGGACGCGCCGTGGCAGTCGTAGTTATAGGAATCCTCGGCGGATCGCTCCTCGAGGAGGCACGACCGGATGAGGGCGTCGATCGGCGATCCCTTGAGGGCGTTGCCCAATCCTTGCAGGTCCATAGGATCAGACCCCCTCGCGTGAAGATCAGGAGCTGTTCCAACATCTCTGCTGCCACCAGAAAGATGGCGATTTTTGTTGCCGCGATCGCGCAGATTGGATCGAGGATGGGAAGGGGAGGAGAAGGGATCTGGGGATCGGAATTGGATACCTGTGGGGCGGAATGGGGAAGCGGAAACCTAAAAAAGGAAGAAAAAAATGGGGAGTAGATTTGGGGGTGGGCGGTGTGGGTATATATAAGGGGTGGACCTGATGGGACCTGTTAGTGGAGGCTGCGCGTAGGAGATGACCGGACGCGCCGCGGAAAGCGGTCGGGAAGGCCCAGCGAGATTCCTGGTCAGAGAAACGACTCGTCAGGTGGGTCCGGTCTATACTCGATTGACCCGTGGAGATGAGCATATATTTGGGCCGGCCCGGTCCAGCTGGGTGCCTGGCCTGAGAAAGTGCGATTTCGGTTCGAGCCCACGATAAATGAGCGTGTTTGGGTTTGATTCTTGGCTCGATTCAGTTTTCGAGTCGGCTACTAGATAAGGACCGAGTTCGAAGCCCGAGGGCCGGCCCGAGTGTAGGCCTTGAGATATTTTCCATATATAATTTTCGATTTCTAATATCACGGTTGATCTTCCTTTTTAAATTACAGTTATTCTATCATATTTAGACATCAACTAGTTCATGTTTTGAAGAAATACGTAATCAAATCTGTATATTTGCGTATTAAATGTGTATTGTATTCACGTTTACTTTTCTAATATAGCGGGTCGGTCCGACCCGGCCGACTCATGTACTTGCGGGTTGTACTCGGGCTTGAGCTGCAATTTCAGGAAATTCGACGGATTTAGGCCCGATCCGCAAGCCCGTAAATTGGAACCGGGCTCGAGATGGGTTGGGCCCGGTCCGATGTTCATCTCTAATGTTTGGTAACTGTGTTCAATTGAGTTGGGTATCATCCGATGAACAATAGGTCTTTGGAAAATCATCGAAATATGCATTTCAATCCTAGTGTAACTCAATCATCTTCATCCCTCACAACTACCTAGATACAAAAGCCATCACACTAGGAACCACTTTCTCAGTAATTCACTTCAAAGACAAATTACAAACAACATCGACAGTTTTATGAGATCCACATTCCGCTTTCTCCTTTCCCTTCTGATGTCAATTTACCTTCTCATAAAACTCCACACATTCCCCGAACAACAACCAACCCCCCATTTCTTTCCGTGAGGGGCTTCTCTTTGACGGACTAGTCGCCTTTGGTAGTTTCGGAGGTAAGATCGTCCCCCATGTCCATTGTTTTTCTCCTTGTATTCTAGCCTTTCCTCCACCCATCCATGGCATAACGGCCTCTCAAGAGCTATTATCAGCATATGTTTAACAATACCATGAGTTTTTCCACCATAGGAAAAGGAAAACATGTTACATGTACAACGCCATGAAGTCGAATTGTTGACTAAGGTAGGTGTCATCTTCTCTATATGTGATTGCAAAAGATAAGCCCTTGATGCTTGCAAACTCCCCAAACAAATTCTCTCCCTCTCGAACACATAAGGCCATGTTTGTTATGCTGGAATAAAGAGGGAATGGAATCGCTGTTTCTCTGTCGATTCCATTCCTATGTTTGTTAGATCGTATTATGGCAGGAATGACGATTGCAATGGAAATTGGATTCACTCATACATGGGAATGACCATTCCGATATACACCTAGGAATTGGGATTCCATTCCTTACAAATGCTGAATGTATTCTTCTTCAATATTTTTTAATTAATATATCATCGTTACAAATATATGGTTACTGACATGGATGCGTATTTTTTTCTTTTTTGGATATTTTTTGGATATCGACATGGATATTGTTCTTTTTGAACGTGGATATATAGACATCGACATTTACAAATATATGGATGCAAAAGACCGGATAAGTTACAAAAATATGCATATATGAATACTAACATGGATATGCGATTTTTTTTACGGATATGGATATAGACACAATTTATTTTTTTAGGATACCGATACGAATATGGTTACAAGTATTCTAGTGGATACGAATACATATTTATTAAATATATCTATTAATGGATAAAATATATCAAATATGACTTTTTGCATAGATGGACACGAATATGGATATGTACTTTTTTATTTTTTTGTGTATACGGATATGGATAGGAATATGGGATTTTTCTAATATGTATATGGATACAATTGTAATTTTCAATTTTTTTTGTAAAATATGGATACTAAATATATTCTAGTGGGTACATATATAGTTAGGATTTTTACCCGACAGACCCTATAAACTTTTTAAATTATCTCTACGACCTTTTGCACAACGTAATTACCCCATTGACCTTATAAATAACCCCACGAACCCTCACGGGCTTCAAACAGACTACTCGAAGGGTTCATGGGGTAAGAGTTGGCAAGTTTATGAGGTCGAGGGGAGAATTATGTTGTTTCAAAGGTCGTTGAGATAATTGATAAAGTTTATAGGGTCTGTCGGGTAAAAATCCCATATAGATATGGATATGTATTTAATTTTTTTACGGATACGGAAATGAGGATTTTTTTTTTCAGACGGATATGGACATGAGAAGGAATTCTTATTTTTTTGCAAATATAGAGATATAGATATAAATATGTATATCATCTTTAGTTTTTTTAGGATATGGATATCAGTTACATTTTAGTGTATACATATATGGATATGTGTTCTTTGTGGATAAGGATACCTATAACATTTTCAACTTTTTCATGATATTGATACGGATATGGTAGTAAATTATTCGAGTAGATATCACTACAGGAAGTTCCAGCTTTAGAGACGATAACTGGCGACGGTCATAGAATGACCGTCCCTAATGAAAGCTTTTAGGGGACGGTCATAACATAACCGTCCCAATACTTAATATCAGGAGACGCTCTGCGAGCTGGCGTCCCCTTTTGTAATAGCTTAATAGGGACGGTCAGAAAAACCGTCCCTTCTGCCTAGGGACCCATTCGGGACGGTCTTGACCGTCCCTAATACGCTTCTGTTGGCGTCGCCTCCGGTAATGGATCTAAGTGGACGGCCAGAGGGGACGGTTAGCAACGACCGTCCCATCTGACTTGCGAGGGACTTTGGGACGGTCATGACCGTCCCATATACGCCTCTGTTGGCGTCGCCTCCGGTCTTTTATCCTAAGGGAGCGACCAGAGGGGACGGTCAGTGGTGACCGTCCCCTCTGCTCTGGCAGCTCCTTTGGGGACGGTTCTGACCGTCCCCAATACGCTTCTGTTGGCGTCGCTTCTGTTTTTTTCCTTAAAGGGAGACCAGAGGGGACGGTCACGAAGGACCGTCCCCTCTGCCCTAACAGTTCGTTTGGGACGGTTCTGACCGTCCCCAATACACCTCTGTTTGGCATCGCCTCCGTCCGGCTGATACTTAAGTGGCTGAACAGAGGGGACGGTCACCAAGGACCGTCGCCTCTGCCCCCATTGGGGACGGTTCTGACCGTCCCCATTACACTTCTGTCGGCGTCACATTAGGTCAGTGGCTGACCAAAGGGGACGGTCGCCGAAGACCGTCCCCTTTGCCCACCAAAGGGGACGGTCTTAAGTGAACCGTCGCCGATCGTCTCCAATGGAGACGGTTGTTACGACCGTCTCCATTGGTTAGATCGAAAAAAACCCTTCACCCTTCGTTCTTCATCACTTTGCCCTCTCCCAAAAACGCCGCCCAACGTCGCCCCTCCCAGCCAACGTCGCCCTCCGCCCTCTTCGTGGTTCCGGTCATCCTCAATCTTATTTTCTGGTATATAGTAACACTCCTTTGTGTTTATTCTTGTTTATTTTGCTTGATATTCTTGTTTGGAATGTTATTCCCCATGTGAATGGGTTTTTTTTGTTGTTAGGTTAGGGTTGCTAGATTTATTCAATGTAATATGTTTTTTCCTCGTGTTATGATGAAATATCTTGTTGTTTATGATAAAACATAGAGATTTAGAGATACATGTTGTTTAATGTAATATATTGTTGTTTAATGTAATAGCTTGTTGTATAATAATAGGATGAAATCTCTAATAATAGGAATACATTGTATAGAGAAACATGTTATAGGATGAAACTTGATTTAGATTAAACAACATGTTATACGATGGAACTTGATTTAGATTAAACAACATGCTATAGGATAGAGGATAACATGTTATTGGATGGAACACGTTAAACAACATATTGTAGGATAGCGGATAACCATGTTATAGGATGAAACATGATATAGGATTAACATGTTATAGGATGAAAACATGTTATAGGATGAAACATGTTATAAAACATTGCTTGTTTATATTAAATATAATGTGCTTGTGTATATTAGATCTAGAGATTCTTATTGTGTATAAGAGAAACACTTGATTAGGGTTTAGGGTGGAAAAACTTGTTGTCTATAATAACAAAATGGTGGTGGATTTTATTCTGATTGTGCAGTAAAATGGATAAGTCATGGATGGATAAGAGATACGATGATTTTCAACAATATAAGAGAGGAGTGATCGCGTTCTTGGATTGGGCATTTGAAATAGAAAGAATTAATAAGAAATTTGATGGTCTTCAGATTTATTGTCCATGTGTGAGATGTAAGAATATTAAATGGGATGTTAGAGAGACCATCTTATACTCAATGGATTTTTGTTACATTACTCCATTTGGACTGAACATGGAGAGGGTATAGATTTGCGAAACCCCAAACATCCGATTGCATTTTCCAACTGAAATGGAATATTACTACCGAAATTGCATTGTACGTCCAGAATAGACCTAAGAAAACATGGTCCCAAGCGGATACTTGACATGTTCCTCCTCTTCCAGGTCCATCGCAAGGGAAACGAAAACCAAGATTTGCTTTATCAGGTATCAAACGTGAGCTGCGAGCAAATAGGACACCTTTCAGTAGAATCAATACAGTCACATGGATCGTAAAAGCATGAATGTGATGTACCAAAAAGTCTGCAGTTCCTAATGGAATCGGTAACAAAGCTACTTTGCCGCCTACTGCTACTAACTCACCACCTCCCCAAGTTAAGCTGGTGCTTGCTGCTGCGCCAGGAGCTGTTGTACCAGGTGCTAAAGCATGAGTGTTTTGTATCCATTGAGCAAAGATGGGTTGCAATTGTATAGCGGTATCTGAAAACATATCTTGAGGGGCGCCCTAAGGCACTCATGGTATCATTATGAATATACAAGCCGAAACTATGAAAACCTAGAAATATACATGCCCAATTGAGATGCGATATAATTGCATCGCGGTGTCAAGAACACGATCTAAAGATCGTTGTATCGAGTAGTGTGGATCATAGTAGTCATGACTTACCTATAAAAATAACTGTGTGTACTATTGGCATGCATCACCAAACTATTACGA
>JAZKJV010004187.1:282500-483031 GCA_037367405.1 Ottelia alismoides | reverse complement strand
TGCCCATTTCGGGATTTAGAATCAACTCTGCGGGGCAAATGACTATGGACTTTCCAATAGATCAGTTCTAAATGGTGAAGTACCCAATGGTGTCTTGTAGGCTGTCCTATATGCCCACCAGAACTTGGGTCCAAGAGTTGAGACCAATTCTTCCTATCGGGACGAACCAATTTCTGCAAAATACTCTTCACCTCTCTGTTCGAACCTCTGCCATGCCGTTGGACTGTGGGTGGTAAGGACTAGTAACTCTGTGATCAAATCCATAGTCCTTAGCTAAAGATCTCATATCTCGGTTCACAAAATGGCTACCCCCATCAGATATCAAAACTTTTGGCACCCCGAACTAGCAATAATATGGTCTTTCACAAACTTACAGACAGTCTTGCTGTCTGCGGTTCGGGTTGGGATAGCCTCCACCCACCTAGATAAATAATCAAACCGCCAACAAAATATACTCATGTCCATGGCTGTTGGGAAAGGGACCCATAAAATCTATGCCCCATGCATCAAAACATCACAAATAATCATCGGTGCATGGCATCTCATCTCTCTGTCCAACTGTCCCTCCCATTCTTTGACAAATCGGGCGGCACGACCGTACAAAATTAATAGCATCTCTAAAACAAGGTCGGCCAATACAATCCACATTGAAGTACTTTGTGAGCGGTTCGCTTTCCCGAATGGTGTCCTCCAGCCTCAAGTGAATGACAATATGTGAGGACACTATGGTATTCCTCCTGAGGAATACACCTTCTCCAAACACAATTCCGGTCCTTCGAAGAAAAGGAAAGGATCGTCTCCCAGTGGTATCTCCTCGAATCCGACTTCAGTCGATCAATGCTGCTCTTAGTCCAACCATGGGGAACCTGCTTGGAGACAAGATAGTTCACCATGTTGGCATACCACGGGAGTGAGTCAATAGCACAAATTGACTCATCTGGGAAGGTCTCTCTAATCCGCTCATGATCAGGAGAATCTTTAAGTTCAATCCGCGAAAGGTGATCAGCCACAACATTCTTCACTCCATGTTTATCTTTTATCTCCAAATCAAATTCCTGGAGGAGTAAAATCCACCTAAGAAGACGCGCATTCGCGTCCTTCTTTTCCATTAAGTATCGAATGGTTGTGTGATCAGTATAAATTGTCACCATAGAGCCCAAAATATATGATCTGAACTTCTCGAGGGCCCATACTACCGCGAGCATTTCCTTTTCAGTCACTGTATAATTTTTCTGTGTAGGATCTAAAACTTTGCTCGCATAGTGAATCGCAAATGGAATCCCCTCTCGTCGTTGTCCTAACACAGCTCCTATAGCGAAATCTGAAGCGTCAGTCATGATCTCAAAGGGGAGAGACCAGTCAGGAGTTTGTAGGTACCGCCCGCGGCTTCCTCGCTGGACGCCTCTGCCCCGGCATCCGTTGAGGTACAGTTCCCAGCCCTCGCGGCCGTTTTCTCCACCCCTGAACCACCGGCAAGCCCTCCCCGACCCCCAACCCCCCCCCCCCCCCCCCCGCAATAACCTCTCCCTCGCCATCCTTCCTACTCCCCACCCACGCCGCAACACCCAGGGCCGACCCAACCAGCCCGCCATCATCCCGCGCCCTACCTCCTCATCCCGCGATCGCCAGTCCCTGCCGCCCTCTCCCTCCCCCCCCCAGCACGCACATCGCGTCACCCTCCCGCACCCGCAAACCCCACTTGCCCCATTCCTTCTCCTCCCCTCTCGATTCTGCCCCCTCCCCTGCCCTCTTTTCCCGTGTTCTGCCTCCCCCTCCGCTGTTCGTCTCACCAGCACCATCGCCAGGCCGCAACCCCGCCGCCCCGAACTCGCCCCCTCCAGTGCCAGCGTCCCCGCCCGATCACCCTTCAACCCTGTCACGCCGCCAACCTCGCCAGAACCGAACACCCCCCCTGCAGTCACCCCATCACCGCCGCCAGCCCCTGCCGATCCAATCGACGCCGCCTTTTGCTGATGAAGAAAGAAACCTTATCGGGTGATATCTCAACCAAAGGAACCGAATACCTCATTCTAGGGATTTGAGATTGAATGGGTGACGAGTCGCTAGATATGTTGTTTAATTCGATCACGTTGTAGCACGTGTACTTAGCGATTCGGTCAGAACCGAGAGAAGATCTCCGTGAAGAGTGTCTCGGCTTTAATTTATATCCCGGGGAAGTCCGGGGTCAAACACAGGGAGGCAAAGGAACAACTTGGGTTTAATTTGCAATTTAAGATCTAGATATTCAACGGTATTTTTTTTAGATTTTTTTTAATGCAAAAATCAAAGCAAATGCATATGCGGGTGAATCAAGACACTAAGAAAACACAAACAAGGCCAAATTAATTTTAATAGAAAATAAGTCCAATTTAGCCAATTCGTATTTTTCCTAGAATCTTAATGCAGTGATGAACATAAAACACATTTTTTTGGAATTTTATGGGTTAAAACGCAATAACTAAAAATACACACTTTTTATGGGTTTTTTTTTCAATTTGTCACACAAACAGTACGCAAAAATCATGAAAAATTACTGGAACTAAAACATTATGCAAGGAAGCTACAGTAATTTTTTTGGAATATTTTGACAAAATATGATTTTTTTAATGAATTTTTTAGTGAAAACAGAGTGGAAATGAGTAATTAATTCCTATTAAATCCACGTTATCAAATTAGTCCGAGAGCAAATTATCTCAAAAAGATATTTAAATTAGCAATCCAGGAGAGGTGAAATTTCGCAAAAAAGATATTTGTGAATTTAATTAAAAATCGATTACTAAATACACTCTATAATTTATTTAAGGCACAAGACAACTCCAATAGATGTGAAATTTGGAAAGTAAGTTAAGCACATCTTAAGCATCATATATAATTTTTGTGGATTTTTTAGAGCAACCGTTGTGAGATATTAATTTAAGAGTCCAGACTGGGTAAAATATGCAAAATTTCAGTTAATCATTTTTAATTAATTACCCATTACTCACAAAAATACAAATAAATAGTGAGAATGTAGACATTTAGTTGCTCAACACAATGTTATTTTTCTTTAAATAAAAAGATGCCAAAATGAGGTCCAAATTAATGCATAAACATAGGGGTATCTCTGCAAATATGTAAATGACTTAAATAACACAACAAAAGCACAGGACTGTTTTGTAATTACATAAACTATGGAGAAAACAAATGCAATATTTACAATAAAAAGAAATAAACTAATAAGACTTTCTTCTTCCTGCGCAGGTGGAGGTGGAAGAACCCAACAAGGTTGGGCGGCGCCGGCGGTGGCGCGGTGGCGAGGGCGGCGCGGTGGTCGGCGCGCGGTGGCGAGGCGGGACAGCCGCAAGGAGGGCGGGGCGACGTAGAGGCGAGGTGGAGAAGGCGGCACCTGCGGGTGGCCGCTGGGAGCGGCGGCCGGCGCCACACGCGGCCGCGTAGAGCGGCGGAGGAGGTCGGCGGCCGCGCGCCTCCGCAGCGGAGCTGAGGGAGCTGGCGGCCAACGCCGGCCGGCTTGAGGGAGTGGCGGGCGGTGGCGGTGCGATCTCCTCCCCCACCGCTGCTGCGTTATTACTTTTTTTTGTTTTTTTTTTTATTTTTTTTTTGATTTTTTTACTGCTTTAATAAAAGGGAAGTTTTTTTGTTTTAGATTTTAAATTTTTTTATAATTTTGATTAGACAGGGATTAAACATGGTAAAAAAAATGATGATGGTGAGGATGATAAACTAAACAAATGAGGGGGAAAATGGTGTGATGGTGGTGGTGGAAGGGATGATATGTTTGTGCTAAAAAAAATTTGCAAAAAGACTAGATAAACTAAAATTACCTACGTGAACGCGGATGCCTATGGAGTGCTCGTGAGAGCACGGTCTTCGCTCGAATCGCCGCGCGGCGATGAGCTCGAGCAGCGCGCGGTTGCGGCTGCGATGTTGGCCAGAAAACCAACGGATCACACCGGAGAGAGGGCCGTCGTCGCTCGACCGCGGTTGCGTCGCTGTCACCGATTCAACTCAGGGAACTAGGCTCTCCTCACA
This sequence comes from Ottelia alismoides, assembly GCA_037367405.1. NCBI lineage: Eukaryota > Viridiplantae > Streptophyta > Magnoliopsida > Alismatales > Hydrocharitaceae > Ottelia > Ottelia alismoides. The sequence goes on along the minus strand of JAZKJV010004187.1, from coordinate 479,002 downwards.
TAAAGATGGATCCAAGGCAAAAATGAGGAGAATGGCATGTATATAAAGAAGAAGAAAAATGGAAGTTAGAATTAAGATGGAGTGGGATGGAGGTTAATAAAATGGTGGAGTTGAATTAGAAGTTAGAAATATGGTGGAGTAATGGAGTTGAATGGTGGTTATTGTAGAGAATGTAAAATAATTAAATAAATAAAATGAAGTAAATTTATCTACTTTAATTACAACAAAATAAAGAAGGAAAAAATAATGGTGAATTTACAAGTGAATACAACACACTATGTATATATATATATATATTTTTGTCTTGTTAATAAGAGATATTTACAACAAAAAAATACAATAAAATAATATAAATAAAATACAACACAAACATGATTTTTTTGTATTTTTAAAAATTAAGAAAGTTAAGATAAAAAATGAACAAAGAATGAATATATACATGGTATACAATGTACATCTAGGTCCAAAACCCAACTTTTGCAAATGAGCTCCGATTTTAATGAAACCACTTCCGTTGGATAGATAATTTTCTAACTTGAACTTTAAAAGTGAGTTTGGTGAATTTAGAGTTCATACGGAGCGGGAATTTAGCTTGGAAGTTGGACTTTACGGCTTTTTCTCTTTGGGATCTAGGAGCATTTATTTGAGGTAAATTTTATTTTGTATTTTTGTATTTTTATATACATTTTTATAAACAAGTTAGAGAAAGAATTAGGCAAAAAGGAGTTGAAATGAATTTACTAAAAATACATGAAGTTTTGGGCTATTTACAAGTATAAAACTCCTTTATTTTTGCGGCTTTTTATGTGTAATTTATTTTGTACAATCTAATATACAATAATTAGTGTGTTTTATTTACAAGAGTTATTTTGTTAATTTATTGATTTTATGGACATTTATTTGGGAATTTACTCACGGATTTTGCTAAGATCAAGATATTAAGATGATGAATCCTGGATTCATCAATGGGAAAAATTGCAAAGAAAAATCCCAAGAATCCCCTAATTGCAGAAAGGCCAAAAGCAATAGGAAAGAAGAGAAGAATGAAGGGGTACGAAAATTGCAGAGATGCCCCCCAATTGGAAAGAACTACAAACGTAATGTTGAAAAGAGTCTAATTGCAAGCTACAATTTCAAAGACGATTTCTCCAACGTGCATCTACATCAAGCAATTCGTCGGGAGACGAATTTTAAAGCGGAGGAGAGTTTGATGCAGCGTGAACTTGACAAATAGGGCCGTCTATTTACTTAAATTATGGTCATTAATTTTATTTACGTTTTTTAAGTTGTCGCAATTTCAATTTAAATAAAGAGATCACGTGTGATCTCAATTTGAATTTTAAATTTGTCGGTTAATTAGTTAGAGTCAAATTAGGATATTTAGTTGTCAATTTAAATTAATTTACTATTTTTGTAATCTCATCCCTCCTATATAAAGGGATGAGGGTCCAACGTTTTATGGAGTCAAGTATTAATGAAAATTTGAGTTATCTCATTCTCTCTCTCTATCTCTCCTCTCTCCTCCCGCGATCTCCGCGTTCTTTTCCCTCAACCTTTTGTATTCCCGACGAGTTCTCCTACTCAACCCCTCTCCTTTCTTCTACCAAAAATCCACCATAAAAAGTTTATTATTTTCGTCGACGCCGATTCGAGTTTGCATCACAATTAATGCAAAAGAGATTTGCGTTGACGAAAAAATATTTTTTTGTTGGTGGAATTTTCGGTGGAGAAGAATCGGATGGGTTGAGAGAAGAATGCTCGTCGGAGAACGAGAGATTGGAGGAGAGAAAACATGAAGATCACGTGGGGAAGGAGAGAGACGAGAGAAAGAGATAGAGAATAAATCTCAATTTTTCATATCAATTCAACTCTCTAAAACAATATTCTATCATCCCTTTATATAGGAGGGATGAGGTTACAAAAATAGAAATTCAAATTCAAATTGAAACTAATTATCCTAATTTGACTCTAACCGACTACTAAATTTGAAATTCAAATTTCTAACTAATCAATTGAGATCACACGCGATCTCTTTATTTAAAATAAAAAAATGCGACGACACAATTAAATAAAAATGACACCCTAATTATTGGGCAACATTAAATAAATGCAGCCCTATATTTCCGATCCACGTTGCATCAAACCCTTTCTTCTCTGTCGGCTCTTCCTCGGTAAGAATATCCTTCGTATCCATCGACTTCATTAGGCTCATGAATTATATGGCCCACAACTCGTAATTCGACCCATCCATCTTGACTATGGGCACCAAACCTCTGAAGGCGCCCATGGTAGGGATATCAATCTTGTTCTCTGACATCTTGCCGATCGAAGAAGACAAGGATTGTAGACTTGACAGAGTAAATGTCTACACTGACATAAGGGAAGTTGGTTGCATGTGTAGACTTCAATCACAACCAACTCCCTTAAAAAATGCGACGACAGCCTCGATCACTAGAGATGCAGCGGCGAAAGCCGCTGGATTGGGTGGCCAAAGGTGCAACGTGAGCGGCCGCAGAGGGGTGGCGGGGTCGCTGGGAGTTGTGATGACTGGAAGGGGCAGCAAGGCCACTGGAATGGGCGGCTAGAAGGGGCGGCAGGAGCAGCCGCATAGGAGCGACAGGGCCACTGGCAGTGGCGTGAGTTGCTGGAAGAGTGAGGAGGGCCCCTAGAGGAGCGGCGAAAACCGCAGGTGGCGGCGGGACCTGCGGGTGGCAGCAGAGGCCACGGGTGATAGCGCGCGAGAAGGCAAGAGGTGGGGCTAGGGTTAGGGTTAGGGTACAAGAGCTCCAGTCTAGGACCACCACTTTGATACCATATTGGGAAAAATAAGAGAGATGTTTATTCCATAGGCCTTAGGCTCTCTTATATAGAGGAGAGACCTATGGGAAAATTACATAAAGCAGACAAGAGGAAAAGAAATAGATAAAGGAGTATTGAAACACAAAAACATAGAAAAATATCTCTATAGATACATGTTGCCAGAAGCATGGGTATCATGCTTCTAGTCATGTAGCAGAATAGATTGAGCCTTCAGAGACTCCAATTTCCCAGGTTGATCTCCTCCTAGATGATATTGTCTCTCGTATTCGAGAGATCATGACTCCTACTGCTGGCACCACCACTACAGATACCGTAGCCAGAGCCTCTTTGAGCTCCTCAGGTATTACATATGCTTTTACTGGTAGTACTGGTGCAGACGTGACATAGTGGATTATGGACTCTGGTGCTTCCCACCACTTATGTGGAGACAGAGTGCAGCTGAGGTCCTACAGAACTATACCACCTGGCAGGTGGGTTGTTATTTGCTAACGGAGACCACTTACCCGTTATAGGACATAGGGAGGTGTATTTGATGCCATCCATGAGCCTTCAGAATGTTTTATATGCTCCTGACTTTCAGATTAATTTACTTTCCATTAGTCAGATTACTAAGGATTTGCATTGTTGGGCCATTTTTGACCTTTTGTCTCTTGTGTTTCAGGACGTACTCACGGGCAGGGTGATTGGATGTGGCCGTGAGCAGCGAGGGCTCTACAGATTGGTCCAACCTCCTCATGATGGTGTTTCTAATATACCTACTGGACCAGTCTCTCCATATCTGTGGTACCTTCATTTTGGACAACTTCCTCTACAGAACTTGTATCATGTTCTCCTCATATTTCTATGAGATCCTCCCTTCAGTATGAAGCATGCTAGCGTAGGAAGCATCACCATTCCTCGTTTTCCATCCTGTCAGAGTCGGAGCAGTTCTCAGTTATTTAAGCTCCTTCATTTAGACATTGGGGATTGGAGTCATGTTCCTGATCACTAGGACACCGTTTTTATCTAGCTGCAGTCGATGATTTTTCTAATCTTTACCGTGTCTTTTTATTGAAGAATAAGTCTGAGGCTAGATCTGTGGTCAAATATTTTATTAATAAGATAAAAAATATTTTTTCTGCCAATGTCAAATAATCTTTGTTCTGATAATGCCTTAGAATTCTGCACCTTACAGCTTTCTGAGTTTCTTAGATCTCTTGGCATTATTCACCAGACTTCATGTGCTTATACTTCCAAACAGAACGGTGTTGTCAAGCACAAACACAATTACTTGCTTGGTGTGACCAGAAACCTTGTTGATACAGAGTCGTGCTCCTCACGCTTACTGGGGCGATGTTGTCCTTACTGCATGCTATTTGATGAACCGCATGCCCTCGTTTGTGTTGGGAGAGAATATTCCTTTCTCGATTGCGTTTCCCGAGAAGGATGTTTTCTCCCTTTTACCTCGTGTGTTCGGATATATTGCTTTTATTCATGATGTCTCTCCAGGTCGTGACAAGCTCTATCCCTAGAGCTGTCAAGTGTGTGTTTGTCGACTACTCTCGTACCCATAAGGCGTATCGTTGCTTTGATCCGCTAAGGCAGAAATACTTTGTCAGTGTTTGCATTACTTTCTTTGAGTCTGTTATGTATTTTTCTCCTACAGGTGACAGACTAGCCCCATCTGACTCTAACGATGAGATTTACATATCTCCACCTCCTACCGGTGTTCCTCCACCTCCCTCTAATCCTGCTCTACCACCACCTCCTCAGCCACTACCACTACCACCACCACCTACACCTACTCCTGCCTCTACACCTGATCCAATGGTTCCTCCTCGTGTTGTGACTCAATTTTTGCTACGTGTTTTTACTCGCAGATCTCACTTGGTTCCCCCTGCTCACAGCTCTTGCCTATCATCCAGCACGTCTCAGATATGTAAAGAGCACATTGTTTCTACTGATGGAACTACTGAGTAGTCTGTGCTGAATGATTCCATACAAGATGAGCAGTTGCCCTCTCCAGAGGGGAACTTACAAGCTCAGGACTTGGCAGATGATCTTGATGTGTTGATTGCCTTGCAAAAGCAGAAACGTATATGCGCTACTTAACCTCTTGCAGCCCAGGTTTCCTTGAGTAGATTATTAGATGACTTCAGGAGGTTTACCTTTGCACTATCTCCGTGGAGATACCACGTGACATATCAGGAGGCTCTTCAGGACAGTCAGTGGAGGTTGGCCATGGAGGAGGAGATGGTCGCGCTACAGTCACGTGGTACGGGAGTTTTGCTTCTGCTCCAGTTGGTGCAATCGTTGTGGGATGGGAATGCAAATGGGTGTTCACTGTGAAACACCGTGCAAATAGTAGCGTGGATCGCTATAAGGCGAGACTTGTGGCAAGAGGGTTCACCCAGACATATGGGTGGACTATCATGATACTTTCTCTCCGATTGCTAGCCATTCTACTCTGTGTATTCTACTTTCTTTTGTTGTGACACAAGATTGGCCCCTTTACCAGCTTGAATTGGAGAATACCTTCCTCTAGGGTGATCTACAGGAGAAGGTCTACATGCAGCAGCCACATGGGTTTACTATTGAGGGGGAGTATCATAAGGTTTGAAGGCTATATAAGGCTATTTATGGCTTTAAGCAGAGTCTAAGAGCATGGTTCCAGAAGCTCTCGAACTTGATAAAGCAGTAGGGGTTTGTACGATCGATTGCCGATCACTCTTTGTTTGTGCACAGATTCCAGAGAGGTACTATTGTCATTCTTGTTTACGTTGATGACATTATTGTTACAGGGGATGATGATCAGGGTATTCAGGTTGACAAGGACTTCCTAGGTCAGTAGCTTGTGACCAAGGACCTTGGTAATTTACGTTACTTCCTTGGACTAGAGTTTACCAAAAACCAGCGAGGTCTTGTGATGACCTAGAGAAAGTACGTTATTGATCTTCTTTTAGAGACAGGCATGGCAGATTGCAGAGCTGCCACTACTCCTATCGACTCGAGCATGAAGCTTTATGATGATGACACTGAGGAGGTCGACAAGAGGAGGTACAAGGAGCTTGTTGACAAGCTACTATATGTGACTATTACTAGGCCCGACATATCATTTGTTGTGAGCAAAGTGAGTCAGTTTATGAAGCAACTCAGACAGGCACATATGGATGCAGTCCATATGATTCTGAGATATCTAAAGACATCCCAAGTAGGGGACTTCTTTTCAGTAGAGGTACATCATTTTCAGTTACGGCGTGTGCAACTGCATAATTCTGGGTGTCCAAAGAATAGGAAGTCTACTTCAGGCATCGCTATGTTCATAGGGAATTCCCTAGTTTCATGGAAAAGCAAGAAGCAGACCGTAGTTGCCAGATCGAGTGTTGAGTCAGAATACAGGGCCATGGCACAGACTATCACTAAGATGATGTGGGCCAGATCTGTTCTTACCGACCTGACTTTAGAGGTGCCTCTTCCCATGCACTTCCAATGTGACAATCAAGTTGTTTTTTCATTGCCAACAACCCAACATTTCATGAGAGGACCAATCACATAGAGGTGGACTGTCACTACACATGTGATATGATACAAAAGGGTCTTATCACCACTATGCATGTCAGCTCTGGAGACCAGAAAGCAGATGTTCTTACTAAGGCCCTAGCCAGAGGGCCTTATCAGAGATGATGTTCCAAGCTGAATCTGATCGATATCTACGCTCCAGCTTGAGGGGGAGTGTTGAGATATTTGTTATCTTTCTTATTGTTTTATTATCTATTTATTTTGTTTTCTTCTTATAATCTGCACAATAGGTTCCTCTCCTATATAAGAAAACCCAAGGGTCTCTCATTAATCATCATCAATATAGGTAGTGATGTTATGAGGCTTCCATTTAAGGAAGTAAACTCCCTTACATCACAGTGTGCCTTATTTGGTTTTTTCATAAATTGGTAGATTCAGCTTATTTCAAATGCAGTGTCAGGCCATGTTGTCGTGACATAGAGTAGCTTTCCAATAAGTTATCTATAATATGTAGAATCAATGTCCTTTATATCATTATCATAATAGAGGTTAACATTGGGATCCGTAAGGATAATGGCAGGATGAGGTCCCAATTTTCGTTCTCATTTAGAAGATCTACAAAATACTTATGTTGGCATATAATAAGTCCTCTGTGATTTCTAGTGAATTCTATGCTAATAAAGAAGGAAACCTCACTGAGGTCTTTGTGATAAAGCATTTATTAAAAAGAGCCTTAGCCTTGGAAATGCTTTGTGAGCCATCAATGGTGACAACTTTATCATCAACATAGTAAGTATAATTATATTTATGGTAGTCTATTGCATGAATAGAGAAAGGCTAGAGGTGGATCGAGTGAACCAACCATGCTTTATTATCTCTGGAAGCTTCTGAATCCACGATCTTGGCTTTTATTTAGGTTGTAGATGATCTTTTGTGATATGCAAACTCAATGGCTCCCCCCACCCCAGCAAACTCTATGGCTCCCCCCCCCCAGCAAGGAACCAAGGTGGTGGTCGCATATATACTTCACCCTGAAAGGTCTCCATACATGAATGAATTCTTCACATCAACCTAAAATAAGAGTTGGTCCTTGCTAACATCAACATCAAGTAGAATCCTAATTGTATTGAGGCGAGTTATAGGAGGAAACATATCATAGTCTCAACACCATAATTTTGAATACCCCTTTATCACCAAGTGGACCTTGTAGCGTTTAATGCTACTATCAAAGTGACGCTTCATAGTGAGGTCCATCTACATTCCACCTCAGATGTATTCTTTGGTAGCGTAACAATAGTCTAAGTACCTCTAGATTGTAGTATAGACATTTCTTCATGCATGACTTTCGGTCATTTTTCATCTTTAAGGATCTTCTACTAAATTCACCACATCAACTAAACCATTGATAAACCTGTTGGAGTACAAGTTGCATGCGCCTATTGTGTTGTAGCAGGGTAAATGGATCCTGGAGGAGATCCATTTACCCCATCCAGTGTTTAGTCCCACATCGTCCAGTGGTGGGACTTGGAGGCTCTGGAGAGGCTATATAAGGAGCCCCAGACCTCATGTATCCATTGAGAAAAAGCAATTCATAACATGCCCCGTTGAGGGCTTCTCCCGTGGTTTCATCCTGCTCCTCACGGAGTAGGGTTCCACGTAAAATCCCGCTGTTCTTTATTCTTCTTTATATTTTTCCATGTTCGCTTCCGCTTCTGATTTTCTAACATGATATCAGAGCGGGTTCGATTCTCGAGGGTTTCAAGTTTTTATATCTGTATTCGAAATTCGATTTTGAGAATCATGTAAGGATTATTTCAATATGGGAGAGTTGCCAAGGTTATGTTGTTTGTTTTTCTAGGGTTCCACGGTTTTCGTTGGAAACCCTTATCGTACTTTGCTCGTGAAGATCCAGGCACCCAATGGCTGCTTTCAAAGTTATGAAGAAACTTGGGTTCTTCATACACGCAGTCGCATCTCCATGATGGATGTGCCTCGAAGATAGGTCATCACGTTCTTGTTCATCCGCATCCTGAAGGCTTGCACACACGCACAGATGCCGCTTTTGATAGCAACCCGATACCCCTCTAACAGCAGGGCCCTGCGGCACATCCTTCCTTGGCAGAGCCCCAGGCATGATCCATCAAGCAAATCCTCCAAGGTGGAGGTCCCTGCAACCCCCAGGCAGCAAGTCGTACATCCATAAAGCAGGCGGCCCTACGGCTCCAAGACATCGAGAAGCCCAGTGGGGCTCCCGCTACATCTCCACCAGGCCATCGAGAAGTCGAGAAGCCCAGCGGCGCATCCTCCAGGTTGCAGGCAGCGCGCAACAATCCTCGTGCGAGCTCTCACCCCGAGAGCAATCCCAGGCGCAGGGCCCTCATGCTTCCCGATTGGTGGTGAACCTCTCCTCTGCGCGAGGTGGGACCCCCGATTTCCCCTTCGCGCCCATCGCGTCGAGACCCCGGCGCAAGGCGGCGCTTCCTCCTTCCTCTATCGGATCTCGCGCAGGCGGCGCGAGATCAAGTGCCACAAGCGGCGGCGCGCACAGTATCCCAAGCGCCTCCAAGTCCAAGGTCTCCATCGTGCGGCAGCATATGAGGGGTTCCCCGATGGGAACCCTAAAGGGATTTCCTATTTTGCCCAAGAGAATGGGCCTGCGTTTATTTAAAAAAATTGTCTACTGCTTAATTTGGGCCCAACGGGTCCGCTGCGCTGTATATAAAAAAAAGGAAGGGGAGAGATGAATAAAAAGAGAGAGAGAGAGAGCAATGTTAAAAAAATGGAAAGAAAAGTCGCGTACAAAAAAAGCCGTACGCATGGTAAAAAAAGAGGAGTTTTCTTTGAAAGAGTCGCATACAAAGAAAAGCCGTATGCAATTTTAAAAAAAAAATGATTGAAAGCCAAAAAAAATGAAACGGCTTTATAAAAAAAAGGAAGAAAAAAATGACGGCTTATTAAAAAAATAACAAAGCCGCAAGTTTCATGTTCTTGTTGTTTACACCCTATTTATCTTGTCTTCTCCCAACTTTGTCGATGTTGAGTTTCCGACAAGTATGGGAGAAAGGGGGAGTATATATGTAGAGTCACATGTCTTGTATTCTAGATGCAGATTCAGATTTCCAGACCGATCAGATTCCAGACTCTACGGTTCATATCCAGTTTCAGACTCGACATCAGATAGTTCCGAGTCTAGTTTCAGACACACACGAGTTTGCGGTCTTATTTCAGATGAGCATATGTTGCCATCATTTGTTCGTGGTCCCCATCATTCTTCTTGTTGTCAGGCCAGAGTTTTCATGTGAGCCATAGGGACTCCAGAGCAGAGGACCATTTCCTAAGCCATTGAGGGCAAGGGTTTTCATGTGGTATCATAGGTACACCAGAGCAGTGCACCATTCTCTGAGCCAGATGGGAGAGACCCAGTTCTCCGAAGAGGAGACTTATTTCAGACTCCAATCTCCTGCGACCGTGGACTCCGAAGAGGATTGCACAGCCACGACCCTTTTCAATTCGGCCCTTTTCAGAGATGGAGCAGTTGTCCACATTATTGTGGCGGGCCAGAGTTATCCGACGAGGAGACTCATTTCTAGTTGCAGTGATTCGGACAGACGCAGTTCAGAGCACATGTTCTCCGAAGAGGAGATTCAGCAGACTCACACTCCAGCCCGTTCGTCTTCCTCACATGCACGGCATGAGAAGCAACGTCCTCGACTGCAGCAATGTGCGCGTTGGGTTGATATTGTCCGTAGTGTCCTGTAGCGTTGAGTTGAGTTTCTTTCTGTTTGTCCAAGCTGAGCATTGCATGCTCCAGCTTGAGGGGGAGTGTTGGAGTATAAGTTGCATGCGCCTATTGTGTTGTAGCAGGGTAAATGGATCTTGGAGGAGATCCATTTACCACATCCAGGGTTTAGTCCCACATCGTCCAGTGGTGGGACTTGGAGGCTCTGGAGAGGCTATATAAGGAGCCCCAGACCTCCTGTATCCATTGAGAAAAAGCAATGCATAGCATGCCCCGTTGAGGGCTTCTCCCGTGGTTTCATCCCGCTCCTCACGGAGTAGGGTTCCACGTAAAATCCCGCTGTTCTTTATTCTTCTTTATATTTTTCTATGTTCGCTTCCGCTTCTGATTTTCTAACAAAACCGATGGTATGAAGGAGTGATTCGTTCAATAAAGATATGACCAGAAATGGGGAGCATTGAACATGTATGCTTGTGTTTCCACACAGAATTATGTACGTAGATATGATAAGTATCAAGTATCTCCCTCGACAGTCATATATGGCTTCTCACATGCGGGAACAACTTCAGTATCATCAATAGATATAGTGTAATCAGAACTCATCTCATACATGACAGATGATAGAATGCGTCGATGAGCAAGGTTCTCAATGCATACAGGATTTCTACAGTGGCCATAAACATTCCCATAGTGCTTATAATGGACATCAAGGAGAGGAGGGGTGTCTTATTAGATGTCACCATCAATGTCATTAGTGTTTAATTTGATGTTAGTGGGAGGATAATACGTTATTGGCTCAAAGGAATTTTTTTGAAAGAGAAAAAAATGGTGGAATCCTGGGGGGACGGGGTCCATCATAAAATTAATTTAGATTAAAATAATAGCATGAGTACAACTAAAGGAGCACCCAGTCCAAAGAGAGGGCTCTGTAATGATGCAATACATTTTCTGGATAAAATTGTTGCCCCTCAAAGATGTATTCGTTCCTAGCACACCAGATAGACCAAAGAAGAGCAAAAGCAAAAGAATCGTCCTCATGTGAATTGTCGCAGACAAAAAAACTAAGATCCCTTCATATAGTCTCATTCCAACATTTCTTGGGCCTTCCTCGCCCTCTCTTAGCCGGCTCAACATCCCAAAACTCGCATCTCCTAACCGGTGCATCAACTGACCTCCTTTGCAAATGGTCAAACCACCTTAAGTGGTTTTATCGCATCTTATCATCGATCAAAGCTACACCAACTTTCATTCTAATTGCATCATTCTGTATCCGATCTTCACGTGTGTGTCCACACATCCACCTTAGCATTTTCATTTCTGCTACTGCTATTCTCTGCACATGTCTATGATTCACAGGCCAACATTCAAATCCCTAGAGCATATCAGGTCTCGAGGTTGCTCTGTAGAACTTTCCTTTGATTTTCAAAGGAATTTTCTTATCACAGAGAACAGCAGAGGCTCCTCTCCACTTTAGCCAGCCTATATTTATTCTATTAATAACATTTCATCAATTTCCTCATTATGTTGCAAAATAGATCCCAAGTATCTAAAATAAACTCTCTTCTGAACAATGTTATCATCACCAATCTTCACCTCGATTCCTTCATCATTGCTTCCATCAAAAGTGCACTCCACGTATTCAGTCTTGGTCCTACTTATACAAAATCATTTAGTCTCTAATGCATGTCTCCAAACCTCACGCTTCTCATTTACTACATTTTTAATTTCATCAATCAACACAATATCATCAGCAAATAACATACACCAATGTATCTCATCCTGAATGTAAATTGTCAACTCGTCCATAATCGAAGTAAAAAGAAATGGACTCAAAGTTGAACCTTGATGTAAACCAATGTTAAACATCACACACAAAATGAAAGGTCAGGTGGTGATGCCCCACTTGGTTGATTATATGCAAGTTTCCAACAGGTATGGGAGAAATGGAGAAAACAAGAGTATGGCACAACTATTCAGCTTCTTGAGATTACTCAATAGAGGTGAAGTCATCCATCCTCTTCAGTTCATGGCCCCCATAATGAGATCTCTTCAAGATTCTGTGTGAGAGAATACGCTTCATGAGGTCCCTCTATGAGGGAAACTCACTCTTTCAGGCCCTTGTATGAAAGAAGATAGTCTCAATGATTATGTATAGGATAGTTCATTTCTCATAATTTTCGAATACGAGGAAACCACCCTAGACATATTTACATGGGATGATACCTTTCCAATACCAATATTTAACATCAACACTTTGGATGGACTTCTATTGCTTCTACTTGGGATCATCTTAGATGTATGTTGCATATCAATTGATTGTATGAAGATCAAGTTGTTTGCAGCAACATCCACTCCAAACATGGGTCTCCTCCCCATGTAATCTCCTCGGCATGGATCTATTACAAAGGATTTTCAAAACGGTTGAAAAAAATATGTATAATAGATTGTGAAACTTCAAATCCATGGCCTTATTAGCTAAATGGAAACCAGCAACGACTGTTTGAGCGGGTCTCCTCCCAACTCCTAAAAAATTGAATTGTACGAAGATAACTTGAGTATTTTCTTTTGTAGCAAGCTGCAATTTTTCCAACTCCAGCTTGAGGGGGAGTGTAAGAGTATATACTTGGATGAGTAATTGGACCTCTCCAAGATCCAATTATGTTACCCTCTCGTGAGTCACATATTGCTTGTTGGTGAGGGTCCAATTGAAGTGTGATGTTTTCTTCTAGACAAATCTTGCTAACAAGTAAGATTCTAATAGTTGCTAAAATAAATAAACAAATCAAATAGCAACTTCTCTTAGATTCTCGGAGAGAAGACGGTCCTTCTTCCTTCGCTCTCCCTGCTTTTCTAGAAGAAAGAGTCCTATTGGTGACGCAACTCACCCCGCTAGCCAAAAGCTCTCACCCCATTTATGGAAATATGTGCAGCCTATTCGGATTCAACTGGCGGATGGGGATTCGAAGCCTTCTATTAAAGAGCGGATAAGGTCGCAGCGGAAAAGAGATAATAGTTGCTGAGATCAAAGGTTTCGAGCGCGTCGATCTGGTTTGGAAATTTCTCCAAACTAGTTGGAATCAAAAAAGAGGGCCTTCTGGTCATATAGGGGCTTGCTAAGGGAGTATTGGGGAGCTTCCCTGAACTTGATTACTCGGCACAAGAAAGGGGAATTTCTCCGTCACGCGACGGATGTGATTCGATAGATGAATAGGCGGGAGAAGAGCGATCACTATCTATTTCTTTTGTTCGGGAAGCATCTCTTTGGTATTTAGTTATCCATAGCAGTGGTCTTAAGCATCTGACGCCCAAAAAGTCAAGGCTCTACACTTAGGAAGAAGAGTAAACAAAAGGGAGAAGGCCTCATTCAGAGACCTGCCACAAATGTCCACAGCTTACCTATTCCTTAGCTAATCTTAGCCACCTTCGCTACAAGCAAGAATCTTTTGCACGACTCACATCCTGGCCCTGGGAGCAGGCTTTGCCCAACTCCGGAGCGAAAGAAAGATGTTCTGAGATGTCATACTCTTCTACAATGGTCGTCTGATTTCATAGTTAAGTGGGGATAGCACGTAGTCTTCCAACCTTCACAACCTCCTTCCTTCACTGGTGATGCAAACGGGTTTCGGCGCGACGTCGTTAATCAAATAATAATATTTTGGTGGAATTGGTAGAAGGACAGGATGGGTTGAGAAGAGAGATACTCGTCGGTAACGAGGGATGGAAGAAGAAGAACGCGGAGATCGCGGGAGGAGAGAGGAGAAGGGGGGAGATAATGAGATAACTCTCAAATTTTCATAATCATTGACTGATTAAAAACAATGGCCTACCCTCTCTTTATATAGGAGAGAGGGTTTACAAAAATAGTAAACTCAATTAGATTGACAACCGACTTTCCTAATTGGACTCTAACAACTTTAAATTGACCTCTAATTACTTTAATTAGACTAACAAATTAATTGACCAACAATTACAATTAAAATCTACGAAATATACGTTGAGATCACAGACGATCTCAATTATTTAATTGGACGATTACGACAACCTAAAAACGTAAATAAAATTGACGATTAACTAATTAAATAAATGTGGCCCCATAATTTGGGGTCACGCTGCATCAACTCTCCACCGCTTTAAAAAATTTGGCTCCTGACGAATTGCGTGATGTAGGTGGATAGTTGGAGAAATCATCCTTGAATTGGGGCTTCAATTTTCTCCCATGGGATCATCTTCAACATTACGTTTATAGTTTTTTCCAATTGGAGGGTACCACTGCAATTTTCGTACCCCTTCAATTTTCCTCACATTTTTATAGCCTTGGACCTTTCTGCAAATAAATATTTTTGGAAATTTCATTTTGTAACTTTTCCACTTCCACCCCAAATCCCTAAAATTGTGGGATTCGGTTCCGGTGATTGAGATACCACCCGTTAGGGCTTCCTCCATCAGTAAGAGGCGGCGGTGGCGTCGCTGGCGGGGGTCCATACGACCCCATTCTTCTCGCGCGGGAGGCGGGAGAGCCGTCTGGCTATGCGGGGCTGCACCACGATAAGTGGGCGGGGGTGACCACTGGCGGAGGGGCGGCGAGGGGAGGGCGCGAGGGTGTGGCCAGTTGCGGGGGGACGGAGGCGGCGCTCTCGTGAGCCTGCACTGCGGCACTGAAGGTACTGCGGGGGCACGACGACGAACGGGGGGAGCGGCGGCGCGCTGCCCAGGCGGCGCAGACGACACATTGGGCTGAGCAGGTCGCGCGCGAGGCCGCGACAGGGAGGATCGACTGGGGGTGGGGTTTGCGTCCGCAGGCGTTGCGACGGTGGGGGTAGCGGGTGCTGGCAGAGTCGGTGGCGGAGTGCGAAGGGGCCCCAGGGGTGCGGGCTTGCCGTCGTTGGGCTGCGCTTGGCCTGAGGCGGGCATCGGGGCTGTTATCGGTGAAGACGGTGGATCTGGAACGTTCTGGACAGCAACATCGATTGCAAAAAGATCGAGATTTCCGTATTTTTCTCCCATAGGACCTTCGTCGAAGATGTGTCCTAAGTCTTCCTCTTCATCTTGTATTATTATTGTATCAAATAAACCTTCGGTATTAATGAAAATACCTTCGTTTTCTTGATCAAAACTAGGTTGCCCAGCAGCTTCTATGATCTGAATTTTGTCGTTGCCGAGCGAATCTTCATCGATTTGTGTGTCCAACCATGCTTGGACTTTGATGCTTGATTCGATGCGTTTCTTGAATTTCTTCGAACTCGAGCGTGAATGCGAGCCATGTGAGAGACGACTCAAATCGTGTTGGATCCTCCAATAGTCGACAGGATCGTCAAATCGTAGGAACGATTCGGTTTCCATGCTCTGATACCAAATGATGCAAACAAGAAATCGGCGACGGTGAAAATAAATTTTGTTGGTGGATTTTCAGTGGAAGAAGAAAAGGAAGGGTTGAGAAGAGAAAGCTCGTCAGAGAATGAGGGATTAGAGGAAGAAGAAGCGCGTAGACCGCGTAGAGGGAGAAGGAGTAGAGAGAGGGAGATAGAGATAAACCGGAATTCCATTATATTCTCTTATTTAATTTGAAGTTGTTCTTGGCATTTACCTTTCTAATAGTTAAGATGATTTGTAATATCTTAGTCAAGCTTAGGCAGATGTGACCCTTGTGTTTCAATCATTTCAATTTCATTCTAGTCATAGATGCAGAGGAAAGGCTAGTCCACACATCGAGGAGGTTCACGTTCCGGGGGGTTCTCGAACTCGATGACCGAAGGGCAAAAGACAGAGGCTGACCTAGAATTAGACCTCTGTTTGTTTATATGCCGAGAAGATCCGTGAGGAAGGTTCGCACGAGTAGGAAAGAGATTTGCTTAGCGTCTCCGGAATGATTAGGCAGTTATCTGTGACGACTCTTGCCCATAATATGATCGTCGAGTCAATTCACACGTTCCAATTAGAGCTAGGAATGTGTCAGCTTGGTTCAGAGCTTGGCGGTCGCCTGAGTGCTTTTCACTCAATGAGAAGAAGATATTCGAAAGGGTTGTGGTGCATGCAAAATCCCCCTTGACCATCTTCCAAAAGTTTTCAATCGTGGTGAGTTGATGCTGCTATATAAAGAGCTCCACAATCCTTGTGATCTTTACAAAAAGTGAACAAAAACCTAACCAGTGGTGGCTTTATCCTATGATTTCACCCTGCTCTTTAGGGAGTAGGGTTCCACATAAATCGGTGTTTTCTCTTATTTTGTGATTCAATATTTCCATATTTTATATTTCCACAGACCTAATTGAGGATGACATTTCAATTGTTTTATGACAGTGACGAGGGTTGTGCACGTAATGGTGTCAAACGGGTATCTGAACTGTGAAGAACGACCATGAACTTTTCAGATATCCATTCAGATTATATGGATCACGTACCAGATCCAACCCATCCCATTTCCTGCAAGTGATTGGAATGGATTTCCACATTTACCTATTAAAACCTAAATAGATCTTAGATAAGACTTGGATTATCTAAAGGCGACCAATTTCCCTTGATAAGTAGGCCCGTAAAGAAAATGCTGACCTCACACACATCTCACATCAAGGATGGGCTCACGCTCTTTTACCGTGCTAGTCTCACAAAGTCACACATTCCTAACTAGAAAGAGGCTCGAATAGGATTTGGAATCGTAAGACGAAGCGAAGAGGATAACATCATCTGCTCATTTGATGATCCCGGACGGTCAAACATAGAATCCTAAGACAAGACTATTGTTCTTTCTATTAATAAATTATCCGAGATCCGCCAACAAAAAGAAGCTCAAAAACTCCAACTCTCAGTCTAGATAATCTTCACTACTGCGAGAACCTGTCAGCAACATGCCTTTCATAAAGATCAACTCACTACATTATCAGGAACGGAAGTATACATATAGAATAGAAAATATTAAAAAAACAGACACGCAGAAAGAGAGAGATATTAGACGTAATGCGATAACAGTGGAATCAAGTAGAGCAGGTGATGTACTTGGATCATGGGTTTGCCGAGGATGTGGACAAGGGGCTTGCCCTGGAACCTGGAGGAGGCGAAGCGGGCGGGGATGATGCCCACGACTCGGGGTGCGACCGCGGCGGCGGAGGGCGAGGGCAGCGCAGGCGATGGCGGCGCCAAGGACGAGGCCGTGGACGATCCATACCTTTGCGGATCCCTCCGAGGGTGAGCACGTCACCATCTTTCAGACTGCAGCTGCACGTGGGGCAGTGAGAGCTGAGATCCGTTGAACAAGGTCTCATCTTAAATAGTGCGGGAATTCTTTATTGTGTTCGTGCTTGGGGGAGAAGCCAAGTTGGCACATCAGTGCTTATCGGTTTATTTAGTTGCGATTTGCATTTTGTAGCGCCGCCACCATCGTGTGGAGTAAAGACGTATACATGGGCGTGACTGCAGTGTCCCCTCGGGGGAGGGGATCGTCTGCTGCAAGTGAAATACAGCATACTCTTTTGTAATTTTGCGGATGCATGACTTGTGGTAGCAAATGATCTAATGGCTCGGAAAACATTCCCATCCAATCCTTTCTCAGGGGATTCCCCCCCCCCCCCCTCCTCCTCTCTTGCAAACAAGAACGTGTGTGTGTGAAGATGGAGGTGGTGATCTTAGACCCGAAGCCCCTCGCACAAATCTTCCTCCTCGGCCTCGCTATCGCCTATATCGACACCACCACAAATGACCTATTACGCTCCCTCATCTCTGTCGTCTTCGACACCTGCCGCGAGCTCGTCGACTACCATACCCTTCGCTCTGAGGCCTTTGATTCCGACACCCTCCTCCACGACGACAACGGCGCTGACCTCTACCCCCACTCTGACCACCTCACTGACATCGGTGCCGACCTTGCTGAGAACTTTACCGCCTCTGAGCGCAACTTCCTCAGTTGCGTCTCCAAGTGGTTTCTCAACGAGATCCGCGAGGACATGATACTGTGATTTTTGGTAGTTTTGAGGATATTACAATGCGTTCTATTATGATTTTGTTCACCGATCAATATTTTGATAGTTTTGAGGATATTCCACGATACTGAGAATTTTGTATAAGTGCAAAAATGTTTGTATATTGAACTAAAATCTAGTAGGAAGTTCTCTTTTGTCTGTCTGTGAGAAATTATGTATGGAGTTTTCTTCTCTCTTATGCAATGTGGAGAAGGAGATTTTTGTATGAAAAAGAAAGTTTTTGTATATTAAACTTAGTTCTAGTATGTATTCCTTCTCTTGTAAGTAAATGGTGGAGAAGGGGTGCGTTTGCATGGAAATGAATATTTTTGTAGGAAAACAAAGATTTTTGTATAATGAAGTGAGTTCTGGTATGAACGTCATCTTTGTTGCATTTCTGAGAGTTTTATATGTTTCTTCTCATTAATGTACACAAGTATCCTTTTGTAGGAAAATAATGATTTTTGTACGATGGATTGAGCATTAGTATGGATGTCTTCTTCTCTGTTCATATATGAGAGCTTCTTTGTTTGTTCCTTCTCATGAATGCGCAAGTACTCTTTTGTAGGAAAACATAGATTTTTGTATAATGGGGTGAGTTTTGGTAGGAATGTATTATCATTACATTATTGAGAGTTTTTGTATGAATCTTTTTTTGTGTATAATGGAGTGAGTTTTGATATCAATGTCTTCTCTGTCGCATATATGAGAGAGTTTTTGTATGTTCATTTTCATGAATGCGCTGTAACTTTTTGTAGGAAGAAGAAAAATTTTGTATAATGGAGTGAGTTTTGGTATGAATGTATTCTCTGTTGCATATCTGAGAGAGTTTTTTTATATTCATTCTCATGAAATGTATACAGGCACCATTTTATAGGAAAATGAAGTTTTTTGTTTAATGGAGTGAGTTCTGATATCAATATTTTCTCTATTAATACCATAATCTTTGCATTCGTTAAAAAGCTACTCATGCGCATACATAAGATGGAAAATACAAGAGTTCTCTCAAATATGAAACAAAGAAGGAAATCCTACAAAAACTCTCTTTATTATAAAAAATCATCTTGATTGGTCATGATGGATCAAGAGCTCCCATAGCTTTCTTTCTCGAACTCAACGAGATCATGTGGTGAAATATCCTTCGGTGTCACCAGAGCTGATTGGTCATGGTAGGGAGGAGGGCTCAAGTCAAGTCCACGTACGACCTTGCTCCACGCATCCATGAGGTGTCTGAGATATACATCTTGTATGTTTATTCCAAAGGGCCCTTTGTAGGAAAATGGAGTTTTTGTATAATAACACAAGTTTTTGTATGGAAGTCTACTCTGTTGTATAATGGAGATACACCTTATATGATTATTCCAAAGGACTTTTTTGTAGGAAAATGGAGGTTTTTATATAATAACGGAAGTTTTGGTATAGAAGTCTACTCTGTTGCATAATGGAGATAGAACTTGTATGATTATTCCAAAGAGCCTTTTGTAGGAAAATAGAGGTTTTTGTGTAATAACGCAAGTTTTGGTATGGAAGTCTGCTCTGTTGCATAATGAAGATACACCTTGAATGATTATTCCAAAGGGCCCCCTTTGTAGGAAAATATGGGGGTTTTGTATATTAAAGGAACATTATGATCGTTCACTCTTTGCATAATGAAGATACATCTTGTATGATTATTCCAAAGGACCCCTGTGTACGAAAACGAGTGGATTTTGTATATTAAAGGACCTTTTGGTATGGTCATTCACTCTATTGAATAATGGAGACACGTTTTGTATGTTCAATATCTAGCAGTCTTTTGTGGGTTAACGATGACTTTTGTATAGTCAAGAAGCTTTTTGTACGAGACTTTACTCTAATGTATAATGGGAATAATTTTTGTATATTTTTTTAACAACCCCTTGGTAGGAAAACGGGAGATTTTTTATATTAAAGATGAATTTGGTATGGTCATTCGCTCTGCTGCATAATGGGGATCTTTTTTGTAAGGATGTTCACTCTACTGTGTAATAGAGACAATTCTTGTATACAAAATCGTTCACTTGCATATAATAATACACCCAAAATAAAGGAAGGTCGTTTGATACAAAATGTACCTCAAATCTACAACTAAGGATAAATCTATACAAAAACGTACTCCATTTTCCATACAAAAATCCACTTCTCCACCGTGTATACATAAGATGAAAGATTCATACCTATTTACACTTAGATATGCATAATAAGACACATATATACAAAATTCAACTTTATAATGCGATTGCAGATCAAATAAGATAGGTTCATGCAAATTTTCACTTAAATATACAACCGAGATGGAATGCCTACAAGAACTCGGTCCAATATACAAAAACGTTCATTTTAATACAAAGATTCTCTTCTCCACACTGCATACGAAAGAAGAAAGCTCCATACACTGTTCAACTCTGTTATACAATAGAGAAAGAGTACATACCAGAACTCAGTACAATATACAAAAACTTTCTTTTTCATAAAAAAATCACCTTCTCTACATTGCATAAAGGATAATTCCATATAGAATTTCTATCAGATATAAAAAAGAGGACTTCCTACTAGATTTTAGTTCAATACAAACATTTTTGCACTTATACAAAACTCTCAGTATCGTGGAATATCCTTAAAGCTACCAAATTGTGGATTGGTGAACAAGAACATAACAGAACACACTGTAGAATTCTCAAAACTATCAAAAATCACAATATCATGTCCTTGCGGATCTCGTTGAGGAGCCACTTGGAGACGCAGCTGAGGAAGTTGCGCTAGGAGGCGGCGAAGTCCTCAGCAAGGTCGACAACGATGTCAGTGGGGTGGTCGGAGTGGGGGTAGAGGTCAGCTTATTTCAAATGCAGTGTCAGGCCATGTTGTCGTGACATAGAGTAGCTTTCCAATAAGTTATCTATAATATGTAGAATCAATGTCCTTTATATCATTATCATAATAGAGGTTAACATTGGAATCCATAAGGATAATGGCAGGATGAGGTCCCATTTTTCGTTCTCATTTAGAAGATCTACAAAATACTTTTGTTGGCATATAATAAGTCCTCTATGATTTCTAGTGAATTCTATGCTAATAAAGAAGGCAACCTCACTGAGGTCTTTGTGATAAAGCATTTACTAAAAAGAGCCTTAGCCTTGGAAATGCTTTGTGAGCCATCAATGGTGACAACTTTATCATCAACATTGTAAGTATAATTATATTTATGGTAGTCTATTGCATGAATAGAGAAAGGCTAGAGGTCGATCGAGTGAACCAACCATGCTTTATTATCTCTGGAAGCTTCTGAATCCACGATCTTGGCTTTTATTTAGGTTGTAGATGATCTTTTGTGATATGCAAACTCAATGGCTCCCCCCACCCCAGCATACTCTATGGCTCCCCCCCCCCCAGCAAGGAACCAAGGTGGTGGTCGCATATATACTTCAACCTGAAAGGTCTCCATACATGAGTGAATTCTTCACATCAAGCTAAAATAAGAGTTGGTCCTTGCTAACATCAACATCAAGTAGAATCCTAACTGTATTGAGGCGAGTTATAGGCGGAAACATATCATAGTCTCAACACCATAATTTTGAATACCCCTTTATCACCAAGTGGACCTTGTAGCGTTTAATGCTACTATCAAAGTGACGCTTCATAGTGAGGTCCACCTACATTCCACCTCAGATGTATTCTTTGGTAGCGTAACAATAGTCTAAGTACCTCTAGATTGTAGTATAGACATTTCTTCATGCATGACTTTCGGTCATTTTTCATCTTTAAGGATCTTCTACTAAATTCACCACATCAACTAAACCATTGATAAACCTGTTGGAGTACAAGTTGCATGCGCCTATTGTGTTGTAGCAGGGTAAATGGATCCTGGAGGAGATTCATTTACCCCATCCAGTGTTTAGTCCCACATCGTCCAGTGGTGGGACTTGGAGGCTCTGGAGAGGCTATATAAGGATCCCCAGACCTCCTGTATCCATTGAGAAAAAGCAATGTGTAACATGCCCCGTTGAGGGCTTCTCCCGTGGTTTCATCCCGCTCCTCACAGAGTAGGGTTCCACGTAAAATCCCACTGTTCTTTATTCTTCTTTATATTTTTCCATGTTCGCTTCCGCTTCCGATTTTCTAACATGGTATCAGAGCGGGTTCGATTCTCGAGGGTTTCAAGTTTTTATATCTTTATTCGAAATTCGATTTTGAGAATCATGTAAGGATTATTTCAATATGGGAGAGTTGCCAAGGTTATGTTGTTTGTTTTTCTAGGGTTCCACGGTTTTCGTTGGAAACCCTTATCGTACTTTGCTCGTGAAGATCCAGGCACCCAATGGTTGCTTTCAAAGTTCTGAAGAAACTTGGGTTCTCCATACACGCAGCCGCATCTCCATGATGGATGTGCCTCGAAGATAGGTCATCACGTTCTTGTTCATCCGCAACCTGAAGGCTCGCACACACGCACAGATGCCGCTTCTGATGGCAACCCGATACCCCTCTAGCAGCAGGGCCCTGCGGCACATCCTTCCTTGGCAGAGCCCCAGGCATGATCCATCAAGAAAATCCTCCAAGGTGGAGGTCCCTGCAACCCCCAGGCAGCAAGCCGTACATCCATAAAGCAGGAGGCCCTACGGCTCTAAGACATCGAGAAGCCCAGTGGGGCTCCCGCTACATCTCCACCAGGCCATCGAGAAGTCGAGAAGCCCAGCGGCGCATCCTCCAGGTTGCAGGCAGCGCGCAACCATCCTCGCGTGAGCTCTCACCCCGAGAGCAATCCCAGGCGCAGGGCCCTCATGCTTCCCGATTGGTGGTGAACCTCTCCTCTCACGAGGTGGGACCCCCGATTTCCCTGTGGCAGCGCGCAAACCCCCGATTTCCACTTCGCGCCCATCGCGTCGAGACCCCGGCGCAAGGCGGCGCTTCCTCCTTCCTCTATCGGATCTCGTGCAGGCGGCGCGAGATCAAGTGCCACAAGCGGAGGTACGCACAGTATCCCAAGCGCCTCCAAATCCAAGGTCTCCATCGTGCAGCGGCATATGAGGGGTTCCCCGATGGGAACCCTAAAGGAATTTCCTATTTTTCCCAAGAGAATGGGCCCGCGTTTATTTAAAAAAATTGTCTACTGCTTAATTTGGGCCCAACGGGTCCGCTGCGTTGTATATAAAAAAAAAGGAAGGGGAGAGATGAATAAAAAGAGAGAGAGAGAGCAATGTTAAAAAAATGGAAAGAAAAGTCGCGTACAAAAAAAAGCCGTACGCATGGTAAAAAAAAGAGGAGTTTTCTTTGAAAGAGTCGCATACAAAGAAAAGCCGTATGCAATTTTAAAAAAATGATTGAAAGCCGAAAAAAATGAAACGGCTTTATAAAAAAAAGGAAGAAAAAAATGACGGCTTATTAATAAAATGACAAAGCCGCAAGTTTCATGTTCTTGTTGTTTACACCCTATTTATCTTGTCTTCTCCCAACTTTGTCGATGTTGAGTTTCCGACAAGTATGGGAGAAAGGGGGAGTATATATGTAGAGTCACATGTCTTGTATTCCAGATGCAGATTCAGATTTCCAGACCGATCAGATTCCAGACTCTACGGTTCAGATCCAGTTTCAGACTCGACATCAGATAGTTCTGAGTCCAGTTTCAGGCACGCACGAGTTTGCGGTCTTATTTCAGATGAGCATATGTTGCCATCATTTGTTCGTGGTCCCCATCATTCTTCTTGTTGTCAGGCCAGAGTTTTCATGTGAGCCATAGGGACACCAGAGCAGAGGACCATTTCCTAAGCCATTGAGGGCAAGGGTTTTCATGTGGTATCATAGGTACACCAGAGCAGTGCACCATTCTTTGAGCCAAATGGGAGAGACCCAGTTCTCCGAAGAGGAGACTTATTTCAGACTCCATTCTCCAGCGACCGTGGACTCCGAAGAGGATTGCACACCCACGACCCTTTTCAATTCAGCCCTTTTCAGAGATGGAGCAGTTGTCCACATTATTGTGGCGGGCCAGAGTTATCCGACGAGGAGACTCATTTCCAGTTGCAGTGACTCTGACAGACGCAGTTCAGAGCACATGCTCTCCGAAGAGGAGATTCAGCAGACTCACACTCCAGCCCGTTCGTCTTCCTCACATGCACGGCATGAGAAGCAACGTCCTCGACTGCAGCAATGTGCGCGTTGGGTTGATATTGTTTGTAGTGTCCTGTAGCGTTGAGTTGAGTTTCTTTCTGTTTGTCCAAGCTCTTGAGGGGGAGTGTTGGAGTATAAGTTGCATGCGCCTATTGTGTTGTAGCAGGGTAAATGGATCCTGGAGGAGATCCATTTACCACATCCAGTGTTTAGTCCCACATCGTCCAGTGGTGGGACTTGGAGGCTCTGAAGAGGCTATATAAGGAGCTCCAGACCTCCTGTATCCATTGAGAAAAAGCAATGCATAGCATGCCCCATTGAGGGCTTCTCCCGTGGTTTCATCCCGCTCCTCACGGAGTAGGGTTCCACGTAAAATCCCGCTGTTCTTTATTCTTCTTTATATTTTTCCATGTTCGCTTCCGCTTCTGATTTTCTAACGAAACCGAAGGTATGAAGGAGTGATTCGTTCAATAAAGATATGACCAGAAATGGGGAGCATTGAACATGTATGCTTGTGTTTCCACACAGAATTATGTACGTAGATATGATAAGTATCAAGTATCTCCCTCGACAGTTATATATGGATTCTCACATGCGGGAACAACTTCAGTATCATCAATAGATATAGTGTAATCAGAACTCATCTCATACATGACAGATGATAGAATGCGTCGATGAGCAAGGTTCTCAATGCATACAGGATTTCTACAGTGGCCACAAACATTCCCATAGTACTTATAATGGACATCAAGGAGAGGAGGGGTGTCTTATTAGATGTCACCATCAATGTCATTAGTGTTTAATTTGATGCTAGTGGGAGGATAATACGTTATTGGCTCAAAGGAATTTTTTTGAAAGAGAAAAAAATGGTGGAATCCTGGGGGGACGGGGTCCACCATAAAATTAATTTAAATTAAAATAATAGCAAGAGTACAACTAAAGGAGCACCCAGTCCAAAGAGAGGGCTCTGTAATGACACAATACATTTTCTGGATAAAATTATTGCCCCTCAAAGATGTATTCGTTCCTAGCACACCAGATAGACCAAAGAAGAGCAAAAGCAAAAGAATCGTCCTCATGTGAATTGTCGCAGACAAAAAAACTAAGATCCCTTCATATAGTCTCATTCCAACATTTCTTGGGCCTTCCTCGCCCTCTCTTAGCCGGCTCAACATCTCAAAACTCGCATCTCCTAACCGGTGCATCAGCTGACCTCCTTTGCAAATGGTCAAACCACCTTAAGTGGTTTTATCGCATCTTATCATCGATCAGAGCTACACCAACTTTCATTCTAATTGCATCATTCTGTATCCGATCTTCACGTGTGTGTCCACACATCCACCTTAGCATGTTCATTTCTGCTACTGCTATTCTCTGCACATGTCTATGATTCACAGGCCAACATTCAAATCCCTAGAGCATATCAGGTCTCGCGGTTGCTCTGTAGAACTTTCCTTTGATTTTCAAAGGAATTTTCTTATCACAGAGAACAACAGAGGCTCCTCTCCACTTTAGCCAGCCTATATTTATTCTATTAATAACATTTCATCAATTTCCTCATTATGTTGCAAAATAGATCCCAAGTATCTAAAATAAACTCTCTTCTGAACAATGTTAACATCACCAATCTTCACCTCGATTCCTTCATCATTGCTTCCATCAAAAGTGCACTCCACGTATTCAGTCTTGGCCCTACTTATACAAAATCATTTAGTCTCTAATGCATGTCTCCAAACCTCACGCTTCTCATTTACTACATTTTTAATTTCATCAATCAACACAATACCATCAGCAAATAACATACACCAATGTATCTCATCTTGAATGTAAATTGTCAACTCGTCCATAATCGAAGTAAAAAGAAATGGACTCAAAGTTGAACCTTGATGTAAACCAATGTTAAACATCACACACAAAATGAAAGGTCCGGTGGTGATGCCCCACTTGGTTGATTATATGCATGTTTCCAACAGGTATGGGAGAAATGGAGAAAACAAGAGTATGGCACAACTATTCAGCTTCTTGAGATTACTCAATAGAGGTGAAGTCATCCATCCTCTTCAGTTCATGGCCCCCATAATGAGATCTCTTCAAGATTCTGTGTGAGAGAATACGCTTCATGAGGTCCCTCTATGAGGGAAACTCACTCTTTCAGGCCCTTGTATGAAAGAAGACAGTCTCAATGATTATGTTTATGATAGTTCATTTCTCATAATTTTCGAATTTTAGGAAACCACCCTAGACATATTTACATGGGATGATACCTTTCCAATACCAATATTTAACATCAACACTTTGGATGGACTTCTATTGCTTCTACTTGGGATCATCTTAGATGTATGTTGCATATCAATTGATTGTATGAAGATCAAGTTGTTTGCAGCAACATCCACTCCAAACATGGGTCTCCTCCCCATGTAATCTCCTTGGCATGGATCTATTACAAAGGATTTCAAAACGGTTGAAAAAAATATGTATAATGGATACAGTAAATACAGCTTGTGAAACTTCAAATCCATGGGCTTATTAGCTAAATGGAAACCAGCAACGACTATTTGAGCGGGTCTCCTCCCAACTCCTAAAAAATTGTATTGTACGAAGATAACTTGAGTAATTTCTTTTGTAGCAAGCTGCAACTTTTCCAACTCCAGCTTGAGGGGGAGTGTAAGAGTATATACTTGGATGAGTAATTGGACCTCTCCAAGATCCAATTATGTTACCCTCTCGTGAGTCACATATTGCTTGTTGGTGAGGGTCCAATTGAAGTGTGATGTTTTCTTCTAGACAAATCTTGCTAACAAGTAAGATTTTAATAGTTGCTAAAATAAATAAACAAATCAAATAGCAACTTCTCTTAGATTCTCGGAGAGAAGACGGTCCTTCTTCCTTCTCTCTCCCTGCTTTTCTAGAAGAAAGAGTCCTATTGGTGACGCAACTCACCCCGCTAGCCAAAAGCTCTCACCCCATTTATGGAAATATGTGCAGCCTATTCGGATTCAACTGGCGGATGGGGATTCGAAGCCTTCTATTAAAGAGCGGATAAGGTCGCAGCGGAAAAGAGATAATAGTTGCTGAGATCAAAGGTCTTGAGCGCGTCGATCTGGTTTGGAAATTTCTCCAAACTAGTTGGAATCAAAAAAGAGGGCCTCCTGGTCATATAGGGGCTTGCTAAGGGAGTATTGGGGAGCTTCCCTGAACTTGATTACTCGGCACAAGAAAGGGGAATTTCTCCGTCACGCGACGGATGTGATTCGATAGATGAATAGGCGGGAGAAGAGCGATCACTATCTATTTCTTTTGTTCGGGAAGCATCTCTTTGGTATTTAGTTATCCATAGCAGTGGTCTTAAGCATCTGACGCCCAAAAAGTCTAAGGCTCTACACTTAGGAAGAAGAGTAAACAAAAGGGAGAAGGCCTCATTCAGAGACCTGCCGCAAATGTCCACAGCTTATCTATTCCTTAGCTAATCTTAGCCACCTTCGCTACAAGCAAGAATCTTTTGCACGACTCACATCCTGGCCCTGGGAGCAGGATTTGCCCAACTCCGGAGCGAAAGAAAGATGTTCTGAGATGTCATACTCTTCTACAATGGTCGTCTGATTTCATAGTTAAGTGGGGATAGCACGTAGTCTTCCAACCTTCACAACCTCCTTCCTTCACTGGAATTCCATTATATTCTCTTATTTAATTTGAAGTTGTTCTTGGCACTTACCTTTCTAATAGTTAAGATGATTTGCGATAGATGAAATATCTTAGTCAAGCTTAGGCAGATGTGACCCTTGTGTTTCAATCATTTCAATTTCATTCTAGTCATAGATGCAGAAGAAAGGCTAGTCCACACATCGAGGAGGTTCACGTTCCGGGGGGTTCTCGAACTCGATGACCGAAGGGCAAAAGACAGAGGCTGACCTAGAATTAGACCTCTGTTTGTTTATATGCCGAGAAGATCCGTGAGGAAGGTTCGCACGAGTAGGAAAGAGATTTGCTTAGCGTCTCCGGAATGATTAGGCAGTTATCTGTGACGACTCTTGCCCATAATATGATCGTCGAGTCAATTCACACGTTCCAATTAGAGCTAGGAATGTGTCAGCTTGGTTCAGAGCTTGGCGGTCGCCTGAGTGCTTTTCACTCAATGAGAAGAAGATATTCGAAAGGGTTGTGGTGCATGCAAAATCCCCCTTGACCATCTTCCAAAAGTTCTCAATCGTGGTGAGTTGATGCTGCTATATAAAGAGCTCCACAATCCTTGTGATCTTTACGAAAAGTGAACAAAAACCTAACCAGTGGTGGCTTTATCCTATGATTTCACCCTGCTCTTTAGGGAGTAGGGTTCCACATAAATCGGTGTTTTCTCTTATTTTGTGATTCGATATTTCCATATTTTATATTTCCACAGACCTAATTGAGGATGACATTTCAATTGTTTTATGACAGTGACGAGGGTTGTGCACGTAATGGTGTCAAACGGGTATCTGAACTGTGAAGAACGACCATGAACTTTTCAGATATCCATTCAGATTATATGGATCACGTACCAGATCCAACCCATCCCATTTCCTGCAAGTGATTGGAATGGATTTCCACATTTACCTATTAAAACCTAAATAGATCTTAGATAAGACTTGGATTATCTAAAGGCACAAATACAGTTGTCAGGACCAATTTCCCTTGATAAGTAGGCCCGTAAAGAAAATGCTGACCTCACACACATCTCATATCAAGGATGGGCTCACGCTCTTTTGCCGTGCTAGTCTCACAAAGTCACACATTCCTAACTAGAAAGAGGCTCGAATAGGATTTGGAATCGTAAGACGAAGCGAAGAGGATAACATCATCTGCTCATTTGATGATCTCGGACGGTCAAACATAGAATCCTAAGACAAGACTATTGTTCTTTCTATTAATAAATTATCTGAGATCCGCCAACAAAAAGAAGCTCAAAAACTCCAACTCTCAGTCTAGATATCTTCACTACTACGAGAACCTGTCAGCAACATGCCTTTCATAAAGATCAACTCACTACATTATCAGGAACGGAAGTATACATATAGAATAGAAAATATTAAAAAACAGACACGCAGAAAGAGAGAGAGATTATACGTAATGCGATAACAGTGGAATCAAGTAGAGCAGGTGATGTACTTGGATCATGGGTTTGCCGAGGATGTGGACAAGGGGCTTGCCCTGGAACCTGGAGGAGGCGAAGCGGGCGGGGATGATGCCCACGACTCGGGTGTGACCGCGGCGGCGGAGGGCGAGGGCAGCGTAGGCGATGGCGGCGCCAAGGACGAGGCCGTGGACGATCCATACCTTTGCGGATCCCTCCGAGGGTGAGCACGTCACCATCTTTCAGACTGCAGCTGCACGTGGGGCAGTGAGAGCTGAGATCCGTTGAACAAGGTCTCATCTTAAATAGTGCGGGAATTCTTTATTGTGTTCGTGCTTGGGGGAGAAGCCAAGTTGGCACATCAGTGCTCATCGGTTTATTTAGTTGCGATTTGCATTTTGTAGCGCCGCCACCATCGTGTGGAGTAAAGACGTATACATGGACGTGACTGCAGTGTCTCCTCGGGGGAGGGGATCGTCTGCTGCAAGTGAAATACAGCATACTCTTTTGTAATTTTGCGGATGCATGACACGTGGTAGCAAATAATCTAATGGCTCGGAACACATTCCCATCCAATCCTTTCTCAGGGGATTCTCCCCCCCCTCCTCTCTTGCAAACAAGAACGTGTGTGTGTGTGAAGATGGAGGTGGCGATCTCAGACCCGAAGCCCCTCGCACAGATCTTCCTCCTCGGCCTCGCTATCGCCTATATCGACACCACCACAAATGACTTCTTATGCCCCCTCATCTCTGTCGTCTTCGACACCTGCCGCGAGCTCGTCGACTACCATACCCTTCGCTCTGAGGCCTTTGATTCCGACACCCTCCTCCACGACGACAATGGCGCTGACCTCTACCCCCACTCTGACCACCTCACTGACATCGGTGCCGACCTTGATGAGAACTTTACTGCCTCTGAGCGCAACTTCCTCAGTTGCGTCTCCAAGTGGTTACTCAACGAGATCCGCGAGGACATGATACTGTGATTTTTGGTAGTTTTGAGGATATTACAATGCGTTCTATTATGATTTTGTTCACCGATCAATATTTTGATAGTTTTGAGGATATTCCACGATACTGAGAATTTTGTATAAGTGCAAAAATGTTTGTATATTGAACTAAAATCTAGTAGGAAGTTCTCTTTTGTCTGTCTGAGAGAAATTATGTATGGAGTTTTCTTCTCTCTTGTGCAATGTGGAGAAGGAGATTTTTGTATGAAAAAGAAAGTTTATGTATATTAAACTTAGTTCTAGTATGTATTCCTTCTCTTGTATGTAAATGGTGGAGAAGGGGTGCCTTTGCATGGAAATGAATATTTTTGTAGGAAAACGAAGATTTTTGTATAATGAAGTGAGTTCTGGTATGAATGTCATCTTTGTTGCATTTCTGAGAGTTTTGTATGTTTCTTCTCATTAATGTACACAAGTATCCTTTTGTAGGAAAATAACGGTTTTTGTATAATGGATTGAACGATAGTATGGATGTCTTCTTCTCTGTTCATATATGAGAGCTTCTTTGTTTGTTCCTTCTCATGAATGCGCAAGTACTCTTTTGTAGGAAAACATAGATTTTTGTATAATGGGGTGAGTTTTGGTAGGAATGTATTATCATTGCATTATTGAGAGTTTTTGTATGAATCTTTTTTTGTGTATAATGGAGAGTGAGTTTTGATATCAATGTCTTCTCTGTCGCATATATGAGAGAGTTTTTGTATGTTCATTTTCATGAATGCGCTGTAACTTTTTGTAGGAAGAAGAAAAATTTTGTATAATGGAGTGAGTTTTGGTATGAATGTATTCTCTGTTGCATTTCTGAGAGAGATTTTTTATATTCATTCTCATGAAATGTATACAGGCACTGTTTTATAGGAAAATGAAATTTTTTGTTTAATGGAGTGAGTTCTGATATCAATATTTTCTCCTTTAAATACCATAATCTTTGCATTCGTATAAAAGCTACTCATGCGTATACATAAGATGGAAAATACAAGAGTTCTCTCAAATATGAAACAAATAAGGAAATCCTACCAAAACTCTCTTTATTATAAAAAATCATCTTGATTGGTCATGATGGATCAAGAGCTCCCATAGCTTTCTTTCTCGAACTCAACGAGATCATGTGGTGAAATATCCTTCTGTGTCACCAGAGCTAATTGGTCATGGTAGGGAGGAGGGTTCAAGTCAAGTCCACGTACGACCTTGCTCCACGCATCCATGATGTGTCTGAGAGATACATCTTGTATGTTTATTCCAAAGGGCCCTTTGTAGGAATATGGAGTTTTTGTATAATAACACAGGTTTTTGTATGGAAGTCTACTCTGTTGTATAATGGAGATACACCTTATATGATTATTCCAAAGGGCTTTTTTGTAGGAAAATGGAGGTTTTTATATAATAAGGGAAGTTTTGGTATAGAAGTCTACTCTGTTGCATAATGGAGATAGAACTTGTATGATTATTCCAAAGAGCCTTTTGTAGGAAAATAGATGTTTTCTGTAATAACGCAAGTTTTGGTATGGAAGTATGCTCAGTTGCATAATGAAGATACACCTTGAATGATTATTCCAGAGGGCCCCTTTGTAGGAAAATATGGGGGTTTTGTATATTAAAGGAACATTATGATCGTTCACTCTTTGCATAATGAAGATACATCTTGTATGATTATTCCAAAGGACCCCTTTGTAGGAAAACGAGTGGATTTTGTATATTAAAGTACCTTTTGGTATGGTCATTCACTCTATTGAATAATGGAGACACGTTTTGTATGTTCAATATCTAACAGCCTTTTGTAGGTTAACGACGACTTTTGTATAGTCAAGAAGTTTTTTGTACGAGATTTTACTCTAATGTATAATGGGAATAATTTTTGTATCTTTTTTTAACAACCCCTTTGTAGGAAAAGGGGAGATTTTTTATATTAAAGATGAATTTGGTATGGTCATTCGCTCTGCTACATAATGGGGATCTTTTTTGCAAGGATGTTCACTCTACTGTGTAATAGAGACAATTCTTGTATACAAAATCGTTCACTTGCATATAATAATACACCCAAAATAAAGGAAGGTCGTTTGAAATGTACCTCAAATCTACAACTAAGGATAAATCTATACAAAAACCTACTCCATTTTCCATACAAAAATCCGCTTCTCCACCGTGTATACATAAGATGAAAGATTCATACCTATTTACACTTAGATATGCATAATAAGACACATATATACAAAATTCAACTTTATAATGCGATTGCAAATCAAATAAGATAGGTTCATGCAAATTTTCACTTAGATATACAACCGAGATGGAATGCCTACAAGAACTCGGTCCAATATACAAAAACGTTCATTTTAATACAAAGATTCTCTTCTCCACACTGCATACGAAAGAAGAAAGCTCCATACACTGTTCAACTCTGTTATACAATAGAGAAAGAGTACATACCAGAACTCAGTACAATATACAAAAACTTTCTTTTTCATAAAAAAATCGCCTTCTCTACATTGCATAAAGGATAATTCCATACAGAATTTCTATCAGATATAAAAAAGAGGACTTCCTACTAGATTTTAGTTCAATACAAACATTTTTTCATTTATACAAAACTCTCAGTATCGTGGAATATCCTTAAAGCTACCAAATTGTGGATTGGTGAACAAGAACATAACAGAACGCACTGTAATATTCTCAAAACTATCAAAAATCACAATATCATGTCCATGCGGATCTCGCTGAGGAGCCACTTGGAGACGCAGCTGAGGAAGTTGCGCTAGGAGGCGGCGAAGTCCTCAGCAAGGTCGACAACGATGTCAGTGGGGTGGTCGGAGTGGGGGTAGAGGTCAGCGTCGTCGTCATCACGGAGGAGGGATTTGAAATCGAAAGCCTGAGAGCGAAGGGTATGGTAGTCGACGAGCTCGTGGCAGGTGTCGAAGACGACGAAGATGGGGGAGCGTAAGAGGTCGTTGGTGGTGGCGTCGACATAGGCGATGGCGAGGCCGAGGAGGAAGGTCTGTGCGAGGGACTTCAGGTACGAGATCGCCACCTCCATCTTCACACACACATGTTCTCGTTTGGAAGGGAGGAGGGGAGGAGGGCATCACCTGAGAAAGAGTTGGGTGGAGATGTGTTCCGAGACGTTGGATCATTTGCTACCACGTGGCACGCATCTGCACGATTATAACAGAGTCTGGTGTATTTCACTTACAGTAAACGATCCACTTCCCTCCTCGGAACGGTCATGAGGCGCTGCTAGCGAACTCCTTCCTTCGTTTATCCGTTCCGACCCATTATTATCGGGTTATGGGTTAATCTAACTCATTTCATTGGATAACGGGAATCTTTGGGTACCCGTGCAATATCTCATCTAAGAAAAAATGGTCTCGAAAATTGGATTGGTCATCCATCTATTTACATCTATAAGAATAATATATTGTTAAGCAGAGATATATGTATTTTTCGACAATTTTATAAATATTGAAGATGGGATGGAGATATAAGAGGATGTTAATTAGACATTACATAACGGGTCATAAATCAATTACACCCATTCCAAATGGGTGTCTGATTCTAACGTGTACACATTTAATTTCGTTAGGTGACGGGTAATGGTGAAAGTATCACCTCTATTAAACGGAGATAATTATAATTTATTCATAAATTTCATTTATCAATCGTGAAGTCCTTGTCATGTTATTTTTGGCATCTCTCCTTCACGGATTCCTGTATTCGGCCATTAGATTGGTAGATTAATTTGGTGTTGTTGCATACTTTTATCGCCAATATAATTAAAGTAGTTATTATTCTATTGCATGAGTGTTCAATTGAAGCATTGTTAATGATTCCACGGTAAATTTATTTACATATACGAACGTGCATGTTTAAATGTCCGATTTATTATCAATATTTTTTCGTAATCTGACATCCGTGTCGATATCTATTTCAAAATGGATACGTAGATGGATACATATATTTCCATTTTTAAGACACTCAATACTTTTAATTTTAAGATAATCAATTTATATTCTACTAATAGTCGCATTAGATTCGATTAATCTCACATTCATGTCCATTTTAATATATAGTAATACATTTTTCATTATTCATCGATATCTGTATATGCAACTATGACGTTAAATGTTGATTTCACTAGCATATTGGTGACATGGGGAAATGGAACCATGGCAACATGATGATGTTTTACTCATTTTCCGTCAAAATCTTGAAAATACTGTAGTCCATGTCAAACTTTCATGTTGGGTTTCGATTTTGTCGAGTTTGACGAATCGAAATTTTGGCGAGTTACACCGATTTTGAGCCATTTCATAACTATAGTCCTGTTATAAAATAGACGCTAATAACGTAACAATGTATTTGTATCCATATTTAACTTTTTGCATCATTTTTAGATCATTGGAGGTAATCCCTATTCTACATGAATTTTTTGGATGGGACACAGGTCAAGATCTGACCCGAAATTCGCAAACGAATACCCATGAGTTTAGGATAAAAATGCACGGGTCGATTGATACCTGCTTGACAAGCATATTTGAACACCCTTAACCGCACCCACTTAAGCAGGTTTGGTTGAGTACCGTTCGTTCAAGAATATGTAAATGTGTGATACATGTTCATGTAAACATTTTCAATCACAGGTAACATGGAAGATAATAGAGCACTCCTCGTAGTAAATAAATCACTTGTGATTTTGACCTTTGAAGAAAATTTCATAAAATTAAAAAATCGAAAAAAAAACATATTTAAATACCAGGAAATCATATATAGTAAAGTACTCAATTTCAATGTCATACGACTCATAGCCAACTTTGAATATGGTACAATATCAATTACATCTGCTTCAAGGTAGTTTCGGGTTAACAGATATCAGTTAACACCGTTAATTTTCAATTTAAAGGACCAAAATGCCCCGACTTCTATTCGAGAACAATACCGTCAATCATTCTGATTGACATCCAATATGGCACATCAGAATGTGAATTTGAATGAGTTAATTGGATGTCCCAGCCTAGTTGACATCCACAAATGTTAATAATATCAAATTACATCCAATGTTCTGCTGTGCAATTCATGTCCGCAAGTTTCCAGAATGTTGTATCATTACGGAAGGGCGTGCTTCTTCTCCCGCTGCACCAGAGTAATCCGGTTTGCCCCTCTTTATTCTTGGGTTGGATTTCCATCACAAATCATAGTGGCATCACATCACATTCTTTATTCCAACCTTCTTCAGCCCTAATAATCATCCCAAACAGCTACTATTCACATCAGGTTACCCCAACCTACCTTAACCCAACAACCAGACAAACCCATAGAGCTGGTGGATGTGGAGGTTTAAATCGTCACGATGCAGATGTAACAAACTATAAAGAAAAGGGCAATAACAAAAATTGCCGTAAAATATATAAAAAAAGAGATAAGGATGAGAGGGGGTTGGATTGTTCTCATGTAGAGATGATAGTATAATTATTAGGGATATTTACCCAGCAGACCCTAAAATCTTTTGAAATTATCTCTACGACCTTCGAAACATCCTAATTCCTCCCTCGACCTCGTAATCTTGCTAACCCTTACCCTACAGACCCTGTGGTTAACCCCCGTT
Source organism: Ottelia alismoides (assembly GCA_037367405.1). NCBI lineage: Eukaryota > Viridiplantae > Streptophyta > Magnoliopsida > Alismatales > Hydrocharitaceae > Ottelia > Ottelia alismoides. The sequence goes on along the minus strand of JAZKJV010004187.1, from coordinate 443,164 downwards.
CATTTACCCGTTAAAAGTAACCCGATTCCGTTATGTTCATTTATATTTACCCAATTTGTCTATGAAATTTACATTTAGTGCCACTCTACCGCCCAGGTCCACTCGCCACCGCCGTTCCCTGCTACCCCCACCTCGCTCTGGCTCGCAAGCCACCCCCCGTGCGCCTCTGCACCTTGCCTCCTCCCCTACTCGCGTCGCTGGACCCTACCCCGGCCCCCCGCCCCTGCCGGCGCCGCCCCTCCCAAGCTCCCTGCTCCGCCCCTCCCGTTCTCCCTCCCGTTCTCGACCTCCACCACCTCCCGATTCGCCTCTCCAACAACCTCCAGATCCACTTCTCTGTCCGGATCACCGTCACTGATCCTCCGCGCCGCCTTCCCCACAGCGACGCCGTGCTCCATCAGCGGCGCGGTCTCTCCAGCGCCATTGCTCTGGGTCCCCTCTGCCACCATTGCTCCGAGACAGGTCGAGAAGCTCGAGAATCGTGGGCAGATGTTGCAGATCAGATCTGACGCACCGAATCTGCGACAGAGAACACGACAGTACGGAGATCGAGATCCCGGTTAGGCGATTGGCTGTGTTGGATCTTCGCGGAAAGCGGGATAAAAAAATTCACCTTTTGGCGGGAGAATGATTGGAATTCCGGATCTGATCGGCGGAACCGAGATTCCAGAACTCCGGATCGAGAACAAAATCCACGAGTATCGAGAGGAATCCTCTCTCCCTCTCTAGGGTTACGCCTTCGTCTCTCTCTCTCTCTACTCTGCGTGTGGTGGTCTCGATTCCCTCCCCCTCCCAAGCTCCCTGCTCTGCCCCTCCCAAGCTCCCGGCGATGGAGCCCCCAGGCGCCCCCCCACCCCCCTCCCTCCTCCCGGGCCGCCCCTCCCAAGCTCCCAACGATGGAGCCCCCAGCGCGCCGCCCCTCCCCTCCCCCCCGTCGGCGCGCGCCGCCCCTCCCAACCTCCCAGTGATGGAGCCCCCAGTCCCCGCGCCGCCCCTCCCAAGATCCCTGCTCGCTCCCCTGGCGATGGAGCCCCCGCGTCGCCCCTCCCAACCACAGATGCTGCTTCCCTGCTCTCCCACAGGATTCTTTTTCTATTTTTTTTATTTTGATTAATCCTAACCGTTCGATTGTAAATTGGTTAGATTAACTCAGGACTAACTCATGTAATTGACTCAAATATAGTTAAAATTGACGGCAAGGTTTGTTGGGTAAGACGGACCAAGTTTACGGGGTCCAAGGAGGAATTATGATGTTTCGAAGGTCGTAGAGGTAATTCGAAGAGATTATAGGGTCTGCTGGGTAAATACCCCTAATTATTAATGATGATGATGATAATAATAATAAAATGCATGAGAAGAGGGGTGTGTGTCATCTCACATGGAAAATTGGAGAGGAGGGAAACGTTTACTCCCTTACATGTTGAAGACTAATGTCTATCCCCGTTACTATAAATAGGTAAGGGTATAAATAGGTAAGGGTTGGGATTGTTAGAGGCATCCTAAACCCAAGAGAGAGTAAGAGAGATCGATAGGAAGAGAAAGAAATAGAGAGAGAGAGTGCGAGAAAAAGAGAGAAGAGAGAAAGGAAGGGAAAGAGGAGTGAGAAAAATAAAGAGAGAGAAATATATTGCTAAGAGAAATTATCATTGGTATGGTTACTCTTCATTTCAAATCCCTTTGATTTATTTCCAATTTTATCATGCAATTATCCTAACATTACTTTTAATCATGCAAAATATTTTATTTTATCATGGTAATTACGCTTAGATAATTGCATAATTTCAACTATATGTGGTCTTGATAAACATCGACCTTGAAGGGTATTTTTGATCTATGTATAACATCATATTGGTCCAATGATAGTTTGCATCTATACATATAAATATATAAATGAAATTGTCACGGAGATTATTAAAAGTAACCGAGGGTAATGTTGTGTAATATTAAATAAACATAGGTATGCACGATACACGATTGTATATTAATAAATATAAGGGAAAAGATGTCATTTTCACCTATACCTATGAATTTATATTGAATCCCTTTGATTAATTATAAATTATGTTAGTAATTAAAAGAATAAAATATGAATAAGTAATGACACTACAACAACACATGGAGTCAAGTACGATGCTAAGGGGGTAGCCACCTCTAGAGTTCATTTGTCGAGTCCTAAGGGACATATATGGCCTAATAGACAACACCTTCTGGAGGCGTCGGTTCAATAGAATCATGTGGAAAGTTCACTATTGACTCAGCAGTTGTTGTCATCATGTTTTGTTCTGTAAATACTCTGTAATGACCATTTATGCCAATGGTAAATAAATATACCCTATATGAATGCAAGGGTAATATTGATCAAATGATAGTAATATAAAGTTATACATGTTAAAGATGCATGTTACTCCGATCTGTTTATGGATATCATTATTGCTGCTATTCTTGTCCAATAAGTATAAAGTTATCTATTCATTCCTTCTTATGATTATCCTCAGGTTAAAAATGCCAATAAAACTCTTATAAGTTATACTGCTATGGTCACTTTTCTTAAAAGTTATATTGTCAATTTTTTTCTAAATTGTATCAAGTAATTGTCAAGTATGTTATCTATTGACACCATGCTAAGCTATTTTGCTTGTCCCGGTCTTGTGGTTTGCCTTGTCACAAATACATCTGAGGAGTGGAGAACTGAAGACGGATTAAGTAGAAGAACGCAAGACTTGAACTCGTATTAACCGTGGTGGTATAAGTTTTCCTTTTTACTAGTTAAATTTACGACACTGTAATCATCTGTGACTTTGATAGATGTAATAAAAGTTATATGTCTTATGAACTTAATTGTGTCTGTGAACTGTGGAATTTGATATTTGCATGTAACACCTCAGACCTGACATGGCATTATTTAATGCTTCTGGTGGCCACTCGGATTCAAGGTCATTACAGCCGAGGAGGGCGGTGATGATCCTACGCTGCGATGGAGGCCGTGGACTGCGGAGGGTGTGATCATGGAGACGGTTCCATTTCAACTTGAAGGTCGACAGTGATGGAGACAACGGCAAGGACATTGAGATATGAGGTCTTGTGGTGGAGTATGCAGATGCGCGATAAGGTGTAAGCACCAGTAAACGGTGGGGGGTGATCTTCTTAAATTGAGACGATCATCTACTATTACATAATCTACTGTAACACAGGGGATCAGTTGGATGGGGATCAGATCAAGGTTTTAAAAATCGAACCGAACCGGCCGGTTGAACCGGTTAAACCAAGAACAGGAGGAAAAACGATCCAACCACCCCATTTTTATTCAAAAATTAAAAACCAATCAAAATCCGGTTGAACCGTTTAAACGTGGTTAGAGCAACTGAATCAAATCATCGGTTCAACCATCTATTTTTGGACAAAATATATTTTCCAATAAATTAACAAAATACAAAGTTTTTCAGAAATATTCATAATCTAGTCTCATTCTAACCCATAGTATAGTACTCCTTTATATGTTCTCCTTCACACATGTCAATGACTCATTATTGCTTGTCTCTTCCTACCATATGAGTATTACCTCTCTCTTCTCACATTGTGTATGGAGTAGTCCACTTATAATAATAAAAAAATGAAGAAGACATTACCATAATCATACTATGAGAAATAATAACTTAACAACACTTGTCTTTAATTAGAGTTTAAATAATTTTAAAATTATTAATTTTTTTACATCACATATATGTATTTATATAAATTTTATGAAACATGATTATTATGCCCTTTCAAGTTTTTTTAAGAATATTTATACCCTGACTTTTAAGCAACTTCACTTCTGCTCCTCTATTTTCTTAAATAATTCACAATATCATCCTTATGTTGGTATAAAATGGGAGCACATGTGTACTAATAAAAGGCCACTACTATTGATTTTGTAAAAATATAGGGGACACATGCAATTATATTAAAAATAGGGGTATACGTGTTAGTGGAAAAACTTGGAAGGACAAGAGTGAACAATCCTCGAAACATATGATGCAGCAATTTTTGTATTTATTTGTATTATATATCGGTCTAATTCGGTTCGACCCGATTGAACTGTACAAACCAAACCAACAATAAAACGGTTCGATCTTTTCTAGCTTTTTTGAACTTCTGTCGTCATCATCGGTTCGACCAGTCGGTCCCATTGGTCCGACCATAAAAACCAATAACCGATAGATACCCGGTTTGATACCTGGTTCGATTTTTAAAACCTTGGATCAGATGGATCTAAGATGTGTGATGAACATCCCTGACTCCCTATGAGGTCCTCATAGGGAGTTAGGGAAGGTCAGACCAATCTTAGAGCCATCTGATCCCCATCCAACGGATCCCCTACATTACAGTAGAGTCTGTTACAGCTGTATCTGTTTCCCTCCTTAAGAGGGTCGTAACGGTGAGGGTGCATCTTGGTAGAGTCAGACAGCTGCGTGGGACAAAGGTCACAACACATGGAGTGAGGTTGAAGGTGTGCAGTCACTGCGGAGGAGACATACGGAGTTGCAGTTGTGTTATTCTTGCAATCAGAGCTGGCGAGATCTACTAGAATGGAGGGGAGGAGCAATGATGGTTGTCTTGAGGCTCGAATGTTGCAAGTCATTTTGTTGTTCCCATGGACGCATGATAGGGACTTGCTCTGTTGGGGCTCCACGAAGGAGAGATAATGCGCGTTGGAGGGAGAGGGGATAGTGGAGGAGATCGATGGAGAAAGAGCTTGATGGGAGGTCTAGGAGGATCTGATCCACAAGGAGCCATGAGGAGACAACTCGGGGAGGGGGTCGGGAAAGAGGTGGAGCTCAGAGAGGAAGTTGGAGCCGGGGGAGAAAGCAAAGGTCGAGTTGGAGGAAGGCATCTAGATGGACGAGTTCGAAGACCGTCATGAGACAGAGAAAAGGTGGATGAGGAGAGAAATGCATGTGATTGACAAAAGAAGATAATGTCAAAAAAGGATGGAGAGAATTTTCCTCCCTGAGATTTAATAGATATTCTACCATTACCTTTTGAATTTTGAAGACGGACATTGAAATTGGGTGTATGTGATTTGCCCGATGATGTATAATACTATGACCAACAAATTGAAATAAATGTTTGAAAATTGTAATTATGGATTTTTTGTTAGCTTATATTTATTTAAGTTAAAATAGTTATATCTATCACTTTTAATATTTAGTATGTCTAATATATTTCATATTATGTGTTTAACATTAAAAGATAACAAGTGCATCTTTTATATAAAGTAAGGATGTAGATAGGGAAAAGTTAATATATAAGGCATATGTGTAGTTATGTTAGATGGAAGGATATTTATACTGTTGAGATTATTATTATCCTTTGGTATTATTTATGTTTTTTCATTTCTTCATATACCTAAGTTGTAATTTACCCAAGGGTTTTCTCCTATATAAGAGAGCCCAGGGGTTCTATGAACATCAAGAAATTGGTTTTTCCCAACATGGTATTGCAACAACGGTCCTAGACTGGGGTTCTTGTATCTCACCCTAACCCTATCCCCCACGCATCCCACTCTGATGAACGCAAATTTTACATCTTTAATTATCTAAAATTGCAGTATAGGAGGCCAAAAACGATTCGTCGAAAACCACAAACTTTGAATGTTGTAGAGATTTTTTACTTGGCAAGCCTACCAAGTCGAACACATGGAACGATAATTTTCAGTTGTGTGATTTCAAATTAAAATAAATAATTAACTAAAGGCTCGATTAATTTCTATGTGGAAAATATAATACAATGTAATGATGAAGATGCGCTATGAAGAAGATGAAAGTATACAGAGGGAATAATGAAGCGTAGGATCTGTGATTTATGATTTTAATCTAATAAGAAGATGATCAATATACTCAAAATAGGTTCTCAGATAAAGAAGAGTTAAACTCGAGAGATATTCAAATTATTTCCAATGTTGCAAGCAAGTAGATCAATCCAAACTCATGCTAAATGATAATTTCAAACTGGAGTATCTATCCTCAAGATTTCTGTGATTTAATTCCTCAAATAGATGAGCAATTAATCCAAGGAAATAGATTAATCCTTAAATAAGACCTGCAAAGATTAAATCCTCGAGTAATGATCAAATTCCTCAATAAATGCTCAATAAGGAGCCAGTTTCTCCTCCTCTGCAATATTCCTGCAAGGATAAATTTGATTAATTGAATCTCCTACGTAGATCAATTTCTCAATAGGTAGTTATCAAATGATGTAGGAAAATCAATCTCGTGAAATATTCTCAATAGGGTTCCTGCACGTTAAGTCAAAGATTTCTCACTATAATTGCACACATATAGATAATTGAGCATGCATGTGTCAACAAAAATCCACAAATAAAATCATCAAGAAATTGCCTCATATCTGTCCATAAATTATGCAAAGTGATAGAGCATGGAATAAGCTTCAAAATGACATATTATGCGTAAAAACCAGAGTTCGTATGAGCAAGATATGATGAAATGAAATAGCATAGACCAAAATATAAAAAAATATCATTTCTCCTTCAAATGGGTCCCTAGGGGGACTTATATGTAATATCTAAAAACTCCACTGCTCAAGAGCAATTTGCCCAAATAACCACGTGCGGGGCACATGACCTGGGTTGGCAGGGACCTTTCAACAATTTCTAGAACTTTTCAAGGCATCAGTGCAATTATCCCAAGAGGGCACATGCAACTCACGTGCCTTGTTGGAGAAGGGGGTCCTACAATTCTCATGAATGGTAGGGAGTGAGGTGTAATTTACCCACCCACGCACGCAGGTGGTTCGGAGGACGAGGCTGACGCTCGGGCACCCAAACCTGCATGATGATTGCGGGTGCTTTGGAGGGCCCGAGGCTGAGGTTCAATCGATCCAAGCCTCGATGTTGGGATCGAGGCTCGTGGAGGGGACAACGTGGCAGACTCTGAGCCGATGGATGACCCGAGCCTTAGGTCTGGACAGAGGCTCGGGGAGGGGACGACGTGGAGGCTTGCAGACCCTTGTATCAAGGGCAGCCCCCGATCCAATGGTGGATGAGGCAGTGGAGTTCTGGGGATGCGGGGCAGAGGGCGACGATAGTGAGTGGCAGTCGAACCGTGAGAGGTAGGTCGACCTTAGGCGACATACGCCTGAGATTGGTGTCGGTTGACGAGCGACAACGGGTGGGTGGCGATGGTGGCGCTGGAGGCAATGGCGCACGAGCGGAGGCTACGAAGCAAGATGGAGCATGGAGGGCATGGCGGAGGTCGACGATGAAGTTGTACTGGGCCTGCAAGGTTAGAAAAAGCAAGATGGAAAAGGGAGGGCGAGGTGGAGGTCCTATTCGAGCAAGAGGTGGCGAAGACCTGGAGGTGGAGAGAAGCAGGGGAGGCTGTGGAGAAGGGAAGGGTGTCCAGAAATCGATCCACGAGGATGAGTGAAGGGGTGCGAAGGTGATGGGACCCTTTGTGGGATCAGAAGTATTCGTGGGTATGTGTGGTAATTCAATGAAATCGAAAGGGGCGGAGATGGTGGAGCTACCTGGAGGCGGAGCTTAACTGGGGCAGACGGTAGTCGGAGCAGAGCTGATGATGGAGAAGGGTGGAGAGGTTCATCTGGAACAGAGTTAAGGCTCTTGGGGGTCCTCGCTCTAGGGTCTCCGACGAATGAGAAACCGATCTCTAATAGCTTGGAATGGATGCTACACGGCCAAGGAGGTGGCTGTGGATCACACCGTGACTTCTCATCTTCGTTACCCAGCGAAGAGGCCCTCTACTGGTGTCATTGGAGAGGGGATAGAAGTGGGTGAGAAGATCACGATAGTGGTGGAGTTCTGGGGCTTGGGTTTTAGGGCTTGGGTTTTATAAGCGAAGGAGAAGGTAACAGCTGGATGAAGATGAGGGGATCTGAGTGGGTTTAATGGAGATCATGAGGGCTTTGAAGATGGAGGGGGTTACATGCAGGTGGAAGCGATGGTGGTAACGATAGATGGTTAAGGTTTCAATAGGTGGCACATCAAAGAGATGGGGAGGAAAGTCAAGATGTGGTAAGGAAGAGGGAAAAGGCGATCGGTGGTCTGTGACGAAGGTTGGAGGTAGGTGGTGACCTAAAGGAGCCGTCAGATCAAGGAGGATCCAACGGCTGGAATGCGGGGGAGGGGGCACGTGAGAGGGCGTGAGCAGCTCACGTGCATGCACGTGACCTAGGAAGGGGAGAGGTCACTGATGACCCGAAAACCCCGAGCGACTAAGGGTAAAATGTCTCACAGGTCATTGCGACCTCAATCACTCGGATCAGAATCAATCAAGAAACTCAAGACCACCAATCAAAATAAATCAACAAATCAGGCAAATAGCGATCTCGCTATTTTACTTTACCTGGTATAGCTACCAGGGTCGAACACAAGGAGCACATAATGTGTGGGCTACGAAGTAGTCGGGAATCAAAAATAAAAAGAAATAAAATATTTTTGGTGAGATTTTTTGTTTTTCAAATTTTTTGTAATTTTTATATTAAGAAAAAAGTAAAATAAGCAAAAAAGAAGACAAACAAATAATTATTTAACACATCAAAATAGGTCAGAAAATTAAAATAAAAATATTTTTGGTTTTTATAAGTTTTCAGGTGTTTTTGGTATTTTCCTTAGATTTTTCTGATTTTTAATTAATTTTACAAAAATTAAATAAGGCTAAAAACAAGAAATAGTGTGCAGCAAGAATCTAAAGGCACTTTAAAAATATCTAAAGTGCCTGTAAAATTCTAGCACCAATTTTATTATAAACAAGAAATAAAAATCTAACTAAAGAAATGAAGTTGCATTTTTTTTATTTTTTAAGATTTTTTAATGATTTTTATAAGTTTTTTTAGTGTTTTTTACTTTCTAAGATTTTTATAAATCTAGAAGCAACGAAACTTGGACAGAAGTAACACAAAAATAAACACATAATAATTTTTTTTGGAATTTTTAGAGGCTTATTAATATTTTTAATTGATTTTTCAAAGTATATAGAAGCAATTTTTAAGGTTTTTTGAATTATTAAAAATATCAAACGAAAACAAAAAGAGCCCAAAAATTCATAGAATTTTTTATACTATGGCAGGAGCCACATATCCAAATTTCACAATTTTTGGACGAGATTTGATATTTATTTCAACCAATCAAAGATGCACAACACACATGGACATGAGTGCAATTATGGAAAAGTATTCAGTCAAATAATAACACGTGGAAGGAGTATAGGGCTGAAAATGCAAAAAGCAAGATCCGCACAAGGGCGGCACGTGACACAGTCAAGCAGGGATATAAATGCAATTCCTATTTATAAAAGCTCAAACAGTAACTACAATAAAGCTCAGGTAGACATGTGCAAATAACCCAGATCGCATGTAACAGACCACGTGCTGCTCAAACAGAGGGACTAAAATGCAAATTCTAAAAACATAAGGTCCTAAGTGCAAAATATCCAAATTAAAAATAACTGCGAAAAATATTTACAGGCCTACAAAATAAATACAAAAAGCAAAGAGGGCCTAAGTGTAAATTACCCTTCTTATTACAGATCTATCAGTCAAGGATTCTTCACTTATGATCGGACGACTCAGAGCTTCTGATAACCCTTCGACGATGGGCGTGCGAGATCTGATCCTCAGATGGATCCAACATACGAGAGCTCCCCAGAGACGAATGGTGGAGATTAGAACTAGCGGGGAAGCTCGATCCAACGACGGAGGCGTCTCCTGGAAGAACAGAAAAGAACTCATCACCGGCGAGCTTCGCTCGATCGATACGAGCTACTGGAGCGTCCTCCGGAGTTGCTAGGATGGGGAAAACGATGCTGGCGACAGTCCGCAGCTGCTGATATGCTTCGATGAGGTCGGGGACACCTGGAATGCTCTGGCGAAGCGGTGGACCTGGAGCGGCTGTGCCCTTGTGTTTGAACCTCCAGATGAGGTCCTCTGGCATCGAAACCTGCACAGAAAGATTGCTGGGTCGAGGGCAAAGTGCCTCGACCCGTTGATGCGCAAAATGGAGTGGAGGATGCAGTGGGGCGTATCCCTCCAGCGAGGCGACGTCGGAGGAGGGCTGAAGTCCTATTCCTAGGCGAATCAGGGGGAACGGAGGGGCGTAGAAGGTGGATAGAGAACTAATGGAGATGATGGAGTCGTCGGAATGATACCAGGAAGGTCCGACCACGACGAATAGGGATAAACTACCAAGGTTAACCAAAAACGAAAATCTCGAATCTAAAGCAAGAAGAAAGGAAACTAAGCTACCTGATGAATGATTTCATATGTGCTAGAGTTCGGGGACCTCCGGGGGTCATTGCCTCAATGGATCGACGTCTCCAGAGGCTCGAGCTCACCTCGTGGCGGAGCACAGCGGCGTGTGCGCCGGACCTAAGGCTCCAACGCTCGAATCCTCGCTGCGACTCTCTCTAACGCCAGCTGTCACTCAGACAAAGAGAAGAAGGTCATCGGAGATGAGGGGCGGCCAAAGATACCGAGGAAATGGCGGCTCCAGGAAGCTATATACTCAGCGAGGTCCGACAAGTATGGAGCGAAAGCGCGCAATCCGAGGAACGTATCCCTACTGGTAGCATCGGGCGTGAATCACGGATCCTTCCTCAGTAATCGAAGCCTCAAAGTGATGCAAATGGTGGGCGGATCGATTTAGGAAAAATAGGAGAAGAACGGGCGACAATCGGATCCGGGCGCGAACTGGTCCAGGGGGGTAGTTGACCGGGGTCAACAACCCTCCCGGACCAATCAGAAAATAGGAAGTAAAAAAGATTTGTAAATTAAATAAAAAATAGCAAACGATTTTATTTTATAATATTTAAAAAATGAAAAATGTTTATTAATTTTCAAACTATTTCTTAGTGATTTTTATTTAATTTTTTGAAAAATAAATTATGATATATACAATGTATTATTATATACAGGTATACAATACCTATGTATTTTATATTATTATTTTTATTTTTTTATTTTTGTATAAATACCTCAATTTTATATTGTATTTATTTACAACATAAAATTTAGAATATAAAATAATTTTTATTTTATTTTTATTGATTATTTACAAGAGTGAAAGAAATAGATATATTATTCATATATACATGTATTATGTACAAGGGTGAGAGAGAAATTATTTTGTTTTTTGTTTTAATTTATTTTCTAATTTCTGTTTTATTTTTGGAAATATATACAAGTTAATAAAAATACATTTTTATTTTTGTGAAAATAAAATATATACAAGTAAAAAGGAATATATACAAGGTTGAATGACCCTATCTCTCTCTACTTGTTTTATTTGGCGGTCAGGCCAATGCTTGGTCCTCCCTTGGGTTTGGGTCACTCGATATTTATTCTAAATATCTACTTCTTTTTTTATTCTTTATTCTTTTATTTTTGCACAAATACATGCTAATTATTGATATTAACAAATGCATGCTTATTTATATTTTATTGTATTTACAGTTATCTACATGGTATTTTAACAAGATTAATAGCTAAAATAAAAGAATAAAGAGTGATGAATGAGTATTCATCACCCCCCTATACTTTACTTTTTCTAGTCCCTTAGCAAACACTTATTTGAAAAAGAAGTGAAATAAAAAAGGAAAAGAAAAAGAAGGGTAAGAAGATGAATCAATACTGATTATTAAACTTGTCTTCATTAAATTGAAGTATGGAGCTCAGTCAGATCTTTGGATTATTAGTTTGTCGGAACCTTATTTGGACTTAGGTTTAAAACTCAACAACCTCTAAGTTCCACTAATCTATGGTCAAGACTCCTCAACAATCCAGATCAGAACAAGTCTGCATACACAAACTCTGATGACCACGAATCTTTTCTTGTAAGGTGTAAACGATATGTAGCTCCCCACCTCAGAAATGGCAAAGTGACAACCCCCTTAACAAGGTAACTCTAATGCCCTAGTCTGGAAACTCTTTTCTCGAGGAGTGGGGTATTCCCTTCTAAGTTCAAGTTCAACCGGCTCAAGAAGAGGAGGAAGAAGAGAATGGACCACGGCCAGTGTAGCCATGTATCCTTGGGACCCTAACCAGTGTAGCTAAGTCTCCCTGCTGCAAGCTTCATGAGATGGGCATGGGTAACATAAGCTTTGCTTTATTGGACTATATACACTCCGGTGGGTATTTCATTTTCTATCAGACCCACCACTTTTTTGGAGTTCTTTTCTTTTTGCACATTTTTTTATGTGCATATGTACAACATATCTACATGGTGCAACATATATACATAAGGAGTTTTTCCTCTTGAGCTAGTAGACTATCCCTCTTTTGAAGCTTTATCGCAACCAAAAACTCCTGTCTTTAGACCTCACTGCTACCAGACCAAGTTGCGACGCACTTCCTTCACTAAAAAAAGAAGAGAGGTTCCGCCTAGAAGTACTACCCTCATATGCTACCCCAAGTCAAAGAAGACTGCCTCATCACCACCTCATCCGTAGAGAGCTAGGTGTAAAGTGCTGGTCCAAGTAAAGCCATTGTCTGTGAGAGTCATGTGTGTGTTGTTAAGTGTTCTACTTAGGCTCATCAAGATGACATATAATCATAGCCTAGTGGACTCAAAGAATTAAGTCACCATGGACCTGAAAAGTCTTAACCCTAAGCCCTATAAGGTTCCTCTTAGAGTTAGGTGGATTAAGATCTTAACCAAGCTCCATTTTTCAATTTAATTCCAGGCTAGTTTAAATGTCAACTATGATTCAGAAAAATTGTACAAATATTTACAAAGATTCAATTTGTACAAATTTTTGAAAATGTACAAAATTTTTGAAAATGTTTGAAAACATGGATGTATGCATGAATGCATAAGTTTTGCAAAATATTTACACACATTTACACAAAGATTTTTGCAAACTTTTTGTTTTTCAAACATTTTACAAAAATTTTATACTATATACATAATTTTGATATCAAAATATTTACAAAATCTTTACACACAAAACATTTTTACAAATATTTTTACAAAAATAATTTTGTAAATAGCTATGTATGTGCAATAAAGAATTTTATGTACAAGAAAAATTTTTAATTTTTATGGATTTTTAAGAATTTTAGCCATTTTATTTATTAACACACTTACACAAAGTACGAGTTATGGCTAAAGTATATATGAAATATATACGATACCCCCTATACTTAGCTCGAACGATGTCCTCATAGTGAATCAAGAGCGATGAAGAAGACATAACTCGTGCTTAGTATAGGGGAGTGAAAAGAAATCCTATACTACAAAGACAAATGAAAGAATAGATTGGAAAAGGATCTCGGGGGGTTTCCCCCTATACTTAGGATCAAGTAATCTTAAGTATAGTAGGCTGTACACGAAGGGAAATCCGAGTGGGAGAATGTACATGGTCTACCTCCCCTTTACTTAGGGTAAAATATCCCTAAGTATAGACAGCAAAACAGAGGCAGAAATGAAGACGAATATATTTAAGATGGAAGGGACGACATTACTCCCCATATACTTAAGGTGAAGAATCCTTAAGTATAAGCAACGACAGGAGTAATGAAATAGAACGAAAGAGAACAACTCGGTGTTTACACCCCCCTATACTTAGGATAAAGTACATCCTAAGTATAGCAAAGATAATCCTAAACAAGACCTGGGGTGTAAATCAAAAACGGAAGAAGCAAGGAACAAATCAAGATGAAACACATATATACAAAGTGGACAATGTTGAGGTGCCTCTCAACAAGCGCTAGGTTTTATGCCCCTAGCTGGGCGCAAAGGTTAGAACAATGAAGTATCAAGGTTCAGGACGACATATGTAAGGCGAATGCCGTACTGTCATCGTAGTCGTGGTAGACGAACTACGAAATCAATAATGTAAACGAAGACACCCAAGTAGTTAATCAGGCGGGTGTCAGATACCGGGCAAGGATATGGGAAGATGTAATCGGGATCCGGTAGAATAAATGATAACATCGGCTCAAGATCAGAATGGAGTGGAAGTGTAGAGCAGAAGAAATCGAACGTGGAGAAAGAAGGATCAGTCATTGAATCCTCCACATTAATCACTGTCTCGGAAAGATATGGAAGATCTAGATCAGGAGACTCACAAAAAGAACCAATATCCGATGCATAGAATGAAGGACTATTAGAAACTTCATCGAATATCTCAAAAACTGGCTCATCCTTGCAAGGGTCATCGAGGTGAGGCAAATCAGATTCAGAAAGATCAAAAGACCCGATTTCGTGATCCGACAGATCGGATACACTCTCAGAAAGTGAAATCAAGTACGCATCGTATGGGGCATCCTCCCGAAGATAACCCTCGGGAGTAATGCAAGATCATCAGTGGGAAAGGGAGGATCAGAATCTGAATAGAAATCTATGCTACTGGCAAGCACCCACTCCTTGCACCAAAATGCCTTATCAGCTGAAGTCTGCCACTAAACAATCTGGAAATAGGAAATGGTACTGGTCGCCATCGTAGAAGCTATCGAAGTGTCTGAAACTGATCCTCGAGCTGCGGCAGTGCTGGCTACCATTTGGTCCTCATGAAATGTATCTAGCTCATCAAACTGGAGGACAAAAGGCTTGAATATGGGACTATCTCTAACTGTCATCTCAAAGTGTTGTCCCTCATCGAGTACTGGCTGCTGGGCTGAATCATGATGTCTGTCTGAATTGGAGAAGTACCTCTGTAGAGTAGAAGCTGAGTAGTCTGGAAATGGATACTGAAATGTCTGGACTGATGGTTGTAGTAGTGTGGGCTCCTCCATCTCTTGGAATATCAGAAGGTCTGATATCCAAGAGTCGTCAACTAAAAAGTACGGGACTGACTCGAACTCTAGTTGGAAGACCAACAGGAACTCGATCAATCTTTCAGTCTGAGCATCCGCTGTGGTAGTCATCTCCTCTATCGTCTGTAGTGTAGCAGAATCCATGTCCTCGATCTGGTGTGTAGAAGTTGTATCCTCATGAAGTGTGGCATACCCAACTGGTACTGCATCATCCTCGTGTGTTGTCCCGACTAATGCATCTCGTGAAGATGGAACCTGTGAAAGTACTCTCGAGATGGAATCAAGTAAATCAATATCGGTACTGTGATGTGAACCACCACACGAGGTCACTACCAGTGCAATCTGATCAGCGATCATTCCCCTCATGGACATCTCAATATAGGTCAGTCGGCGATAGTCCATGATCTGGAAATCTCCTCAAGAGGTCAAGAAACCTCGGCCATGAATCATGCAATGGCTTCTAGGGGTCTACTGAAAAATCTATGATCAAAGACCGCATCATATCTACTCTACGTTGAGGATAATATCTTTGTGGAAACTCTCAGTGTAACTCTCCCCATGTAGCAAATCTCCTTCCCAGTCGTCTATGCCATTTCATGGCTCTGCCCTGAAGTGAAAATGGGAAGGTCTTCAACATTAACTCCTCAGAAGTGATATCCAAGAATACGTGGGTCACACAGAGCTCTTCAAACTCGAACAGATGAAGATATGGCTCCTCGTGCACCTCCCCTGAGAATTTCGACAGTCTTTGAATGTACTCCAAATCTAAAATGAAGTGGCTAAATGTAGAAGCTGATTTGAGCTTCCTGGCCTGTTTGCTCATCCATCATCTTGTCGTCGGAGGTGTCTGAAACTCATGTCTACTCTCCATGCTCGTGTATGGAGTGCACTCTCATCCCAATAATGAAATCGCATGTGTCTCATAGCTGGTCCATCTGATCTCTGCGGGCGTCCAACACAACATGTCCAGAATAATGATGGGAAAGAGAAAGAGAGAACGGAAGGTCGGTCGGAGTTTCGACCTCCCTCGAGAGTGAACTGGAATGATGGGAAATAAGATGAAGCTGCAAGAGTCAGCCAGAAAGGAGGGTGATCCATCATCTCAGGATAGACAGGGAGAAGAAGGAAATTGAAGGGAGGGTGGGAGGGAGAAAGATAGATGGCTGGAAAGAAGATAAATAGATGAGAAGAAGGAGGATGGGATATGTAAAGCAAACAAGATTGGTCAAGCAAAACCCCTGATTCACCTACGCACGCGGAGCTGATGACTATGACGGTTCGGTCTTTTATCTTGTCAATTTTATTAGGTGATCAAATAGTCTATCAGAGCGATTAAGCGAGCTGTTGGGAATCCAACGCCCCCAGGAGACTGTCCCGATCCAAAGCTATATCTCTCCCAGAGTACAAGTCACGGACCGTTTACCGGCTACCCGATCGACTCACTCTGTTAAGGATATCGCGGCCCGCTTTACCGGAGACTGGAGCGATCCTCACTGGAGAACGACTAACTCGGAATCAGTAGTCTGAAGAAGGGTCGGATGTGGCTCTAGCCTAGGGTGCGTATCACTTTCTCGCTCATCCAAACCATACAAGGAGGGGATTTCTCTCCCAAGACATATTTTTGGTGAAGTGAATTTTAGGTCAAGTTTGCTTAAACAATCCCAATTTTATAGTTTTTATTTTTTAGATATTTTTCAAAATCAAACAACGCCTAACGATTTTTTTGGTTCTCCTGATTTTTATTAAGTTTAAAAACAAGGGGAGAAGACGAAAAAGTCGATGCGCGACTAAACAAGATGATGCATGCTGAGTAAGAAATGCGTACCTTGCCTCCAGCACTCTACATGCAAAATGATCCTCGCATAATTGAAAGAAAGAAATAAAACTAATCTATATGATGCAACAAGGAAATCAACCTTAAGCAGAAATTTCTACACGTGAAGCACAGTAGCTAACGGGTCAACAAGAGGGGTCAGGGTTCGGTCTTTGATGCCGATCGGTGTCCGCCACAACGGATCCTGCCAGCGCTGTATACGGCCTCTAGCAGCACGTGACCCCTCAAGTGACCAGGTTAGCTTTTTTATTAGTGAATTAATTATGGTCTAATTATTCGATCTATAGGAACATACAAAGTAATTAAGGTTGGGCCCTAATAATTACGTTACAATGCGGATAGAAAATCCTAAGCTAAGGCTAAATCCTCGAGAATCAAAAGAAATAAAATCGACAAAAGTAAAACCGACGAAAACCGCAGTGAGGTCCCCTGAGCATACCGGTGTTCGGCAAAACAGACCCCGAAAATCACCAAGTCTGAAAGTGTCTCTGAGCTGGTCCTGGTCCTGTATTATTACAATAATATAAGTGCTGAAAAAGAAACTAAGCTACACCTAAGCTAAACTCCCAACACTCTTGCTCTCCTCTCTCGCGTTCTCCTGCGGTTCTATGCAGAAAAGAACCGCCTCCGAATCTCGCGGTTGCATCGGCTTCCCGAAGAAAGCTACCTCGATCGTCGGGCCCTCGCAAGAAAAGTGAAACAAGAGATGTGTCCGACCAAAATTATTATAATAATGCAAAAATAAAATGAAATAAAATAAAAAATAAATGCAAAAATAAAAACAAAACAACTAAAATAAAATAAAAGGAAATAAAAACAAACAAAAACAAAAATAAAAAGAAAACAAAAATGAACGAAAAAAAGAAAGGAAAAAAGAAAAGTCGAAAAAGAACGAAAAACCGAAAAAGAAAGCCGACTACTAAGCCATGCTCTCCGGCAACGGCGCCATTCTGACGACCTGAAGACCCCGAGCGACTAAGGGTAAAATGTGTCACAGGTCATTGCGACCTCAATCACTCGGATCGGAATCAACCAAGAAACTCAAGACCACCAATCAAAATAAATCAACAAATCAGGCAAGTAACGGTCTCGCTATTTTATTTTACCTGGTATAGCTACCAGGGTCGAACACAAGGAGCACGGAATGCGTAGGCTGTGAAGTAGTCAGGAATCAAAAATAAAAATAAATAAAATATTTTTGGTGGATTTTTGGTTTTTTAATTTTTTTGTAATTTTTATATTAAGAAAAAAGTAAAAGAAGTCAAAAAAGGGAACAAACAAATAATTATTTAACACACCAAAATAGGTCAGAAAATTAAAATAAAAATATTTTTGATTTTATAAGTTTTGAAGTGTTTTTGGTATTTTTCTGATTTTTAGTTAATTTTATAAAAATGGAATGAGGCCAAAAACAAGAAACAATGTGTAGCAAGAATATACAGGCACTTTAAAAATATCCAAAGTGCCTATAAAATTCTAGCAATAATTTTATTGAAAAATAGAAATAAAATTCTAACTAATTAAACTAAAATTAATTTTTTTTATTTTTTAAGAATTTTTTAATGATTTTTCTAAATTTTCTTAGTGTTTTTTACTTTTTAAAGTTTTTTATAAATCTAGAAGCAACGAAACTTGGATAGAAGTAAAAATACACAAAAATAAACAAACAACAATTTTTTTTGGAATTTTTAGAGGCTTTTAATATTTTTAGTTGATTTTTCAAATTAGACAGTAGCAATTTTTAATGTTTTTGAATTATTAAAAATATCAAATGAAAATAAAAAGAGCCTAAAAATTCAAAGGAATTTTTACAATATGGCAGGAGCTACGTGTCCAAATTTCACAATTTTTAGATGAGATTTGATATTTATTTCAACCAATCAAAGACGCACAACAGACATGGACATAAGTGCAATTATGGAAAAGCATTCAGCCAAATAATAACACGTGGAAGGAGTGTAGGGCTGAATATGTAAAAAGCCCAGATCTGCACGAGGGCGGCTTGTGACACATGCAAGCTGGGATATAAATGCAATTCCTATTTATAAAATCTCAAACAATAACTACAATAAAACTCAGGTAGAAATGTGCAAATAACCCAGATCGTATGTGATAGATCACGTGCTGCTCAAACAGAGGGACTAAAATGCAAATTCTAAAAACATAAGGTCCTAAGTGCAAAATGTCCAAATTAAAAATATCTGCAAAAAATATTTACAGGCCTACAAAATAAATGCAAAAAGCAAAGAAGGCCTAAGTGTAAATTACCCTTCTTATTACAGATCCATCGGCCGAGGATTCTTCACTTATGATCGGACGACTCAGAACTTCTGATAACCCTTCGACGATGGACGTGCGAGATCTGATCCTCAGATGTATCCAACGGGCGAGAGCTCCCCAGAGACAAACAATGGAGATTAGAACTGGCGGGGAAGCTCGATCCAACGACGGAGGCGTCTCCTGGAAGAACAGCAAAGAACTCGCCGCCGGCGAGCTTCGCTCGATCGATATGAGCTGCTGGAGCATCCTCCCGAGCTGCTAGGATGGGGAAAATGATGCTGGAGACGGTCCACAGCTGCTGATATGCTCCGATGAGGCCGGGGACACCTGGAATGCTCGGGCGAAGCGGTGGACTTGGAGCAGTTGTGCCTTGGTGTTTGAACATCCAGATGAGGTCCTCTGGCATCCAAACCTATACAGAAAGACTGTTGGGTCAAGGGAAAAGTGCCTTGATTGATGCGCGAAATGGAGTGGAGGATGAGGTGGGGCGTAGCCCTCCGGCGAGGCGACGGCGGAGGAGGGCTGAAGTCCTGTTCCTAGGCGAATCAGGGGGAACGAAGGGGCGTAGAAGGTGGGTAGAGGACTGATGGAGATGATGGAGTCATCGGAATGATACCAGGAAGGTCCGACCACGGCGAACAGGGCTAAACTACCAAGGTTGACCAAAAACGAAAATCTCGAATCTAAAGCAAGAAGAAAGGAAACTAAGATACTTGATGAATAATATCGTCTGTGCTGGAGGTCGGGGACCTCTGGGGGTCTTTGCCTCAATGGATCGATGTCTCCAGAGGCTCGAGCTCGCCTCGCGGCGGAGCACGGCGGAGTGTGCGCCGAACCTAAGGCTCCAATGCTTGAATCCTTACTGCGACTCTCTCTAACGCCATCTGTCACTCAGACGAAGAGAAGGAGGTCATCAGAGACGAGGGGGCGGCCAAATATACCGAAGAAATGGCAGCTCCAGGAAGCTATATACTCAGTGAGGTCTGACAAGTATGGAGCGAAAGCACGCAATCCGAGGAACGGATCCCTACTGGTAGCATCGGGCGTGAATCGTGGATCCTTCCTCAGTAATCGGAGCCTCGGAGTGATGCAAATGGTGGGCGGATCGATTTAGGAAAAATAGGAGAAGAACGGGCGACAATCGGATCCGGGCACGAACTGGTCCACGGGGTCAACAACCCTCCCGGACCTATAAAAAAATAGGAAATAAAAAAGATTTGTAAATTAAATAAAAAATAACAAAAAAATTTATTTTAAAATATTTACAAAATGAAAAATGTTCATTAATTTTCAAACTATTTCTTAGTGATTTTTATTTATTTTTTTTGAAAAATAAATTATGATATATACAATGTATTATATTATATACAGGTATAAAATACCTATGTATTTTATATTATTATTTTTATTTTCTTATTTTTGTACAAATGCCCTAATTTTATATTTTATTAATTTACAACATAAAATTTATAGTATAAAATAATTTTTATTTTATTTTTATTGATTATTTACAAGAGTAAAAGAAATAGATATATTATTCATATATACATGTATTATGTACAAGGGTGAGAGAGAAATTATTTTGTTTTTATTTTAATTTATTTTTCTATTTTTTGTTTTATTTTTGGAAATATATACATGGTAATAAAAATACATTTTTATTTTTATTTTTGTGAAAATAAAATATATACAAGTAAGAAGGAATATATACAAGGTTGAATGACCCTATCTATCTCTACTTGTTTTTTTGGCGGTCTAGCCAATGCTTGGCCCTCCCTTGGGTTTGGGTCACTCGATATTTATTCTAAATATCTACTTCTTTTTCTTTTATTCTTTATTCTTTTATTGTTGCACAAATACATGCTAATTATTGATATTTAACAAATGCATGCTTATGTATAATTTATTGTATTTACAGCTATCTTCATGGTATTTTGCCAAGATTAATATCTAAAATAAAAGAATAATGAGTGATGAATGAGTATTCATCAGTCACGTGCCACGCACATGACCAGACTGGAGTGAGAAAATGGGGGTGCCATGTGTCACCCCAAAAAAATTCAAAAATTAAAAAGGAAAGACAAATAGAAAAGAAATAGAAGGAGACCCCATATCAAAAAAGTTTCTTCATGAAAGTTGTTCATCTTGACGAGATCTACAACTTTTATGAAGGAATTGAGAGTAAAAGAGGTCATGTGTATAAAGTGGTATTACTTGGGTTCTCCATGTGTATAGAAAATCAGCTTTTACGGGTTTTATAACTTTTAATGGTTTTAAAAGAGGATAAAAAAACTAGAAAAAATAGGATAAAATAAAAGACACTTAATTACACAATAATCTATTTTTTTGGTTTTTTAATAAATAAAAAAAAAGGAAAATAAAATAGAAGTACGAAATAAGCAAATTTTGTACAGACTCACAAAGGTCATTCAAACTCAGTCAGTTTCTTTGATTTTATTCTTGATTTGATTTTAGATATTTATGTTGTTTGATAAATTTTCATCGAAGAACATAAATGAAAAGGAAATAAAATTAAAAGGGTTAATTATGTACATAAAATCTTAGGTTAAAAATCGCAAAAAGATAAAATGCACAAAAGAGGTCCAAACCCAAACTTTCACATATGAGCTCCGAATTTATGAAATTGGTCTTCTTTTGAAGGTATTTAAAAATGGAGTACTTTAAAAGTGGGTAGACCAAAATTGGATACTGTATGAGGAAGATATGCACGTTTTAGTCCGTCTAATGTGAAATTAGGTTTTGGGTTTATTTGTCACTTATTTGAGTTAGCATTTTTTGTATTTTTTATTTATTATTGTTAGTATTATTACACAATGGAGATAGTTTGGGGTCAATCAGAGTTAGGATGAATTAATAAAAAAATATGGGAAGTTAGCAGCTTATTAGGTCAATTTACACTTGGATTTTTGGGTTCCTTATTTTATGCAATTATGCATGACGAAATGTGAATATTATTAACACATGTATGGATGCTAATGATGTTATATTAATTATTAAATGCATATAGATTTTGAGGAACATAGCCTAATTGACCAATGTTAGCATGTTGAATATGAGATTCATCATACCCTATACTTAAACCATGCTCATCCCGTGCATCAATGAATGAATGACTTAGTTGGATAAATCCTTGATTGTGCATGTGAATTTTCAAGGCTCAATTCATCGAAGACCCTTAATTTGAGTGATCCTAAAATTTTGGGCTCAACCATGCTTTAATAAAAAGGAACCCAACTTCTCTATTTATCAAACTCTCTATTTGTACGTGTAATATAAAGATATGACTTTTAGTGTACTACATTCATGAGAGTCCAGTCGAGATGTCACCCAAGGTCTCAGTCCAAGATACTCTCCTCTAAACCTGATCCTCAACACTATGGAATAAGTCGGTTCTTGCATTCAATCTACCATCTCATTAGTTTGTCAGATTTGAAGGTGTAGATGGATGGCCAGATGATGAAGGGCATAGGATTTTGTATATTTTTCTCTCCCTCACATTGGAACAAGGGACCTTTGGAGTACCTTATTACTCAACACAAATATATTTTTGGTTTAGTGATCAATGTGTCCGTCAAGAGAATTCGGAGTCTTCTGCACTTGTTTTATTGGGAGTACACCGGGGTGTGTCTCTTTTGAGTATCTAAGATACCTTTGACACCTAGACTTGTATCACTATACGATGTAGAGCTCTTTTTTTGGTGCTACCCTGACTCCTTGGCCCTAATAGCGTTTGGTCCAAGTGAACACTTTGAAATGGTTGGGAGTGCTCGCTTTTGGTGGAAGCTCTTCGTAATTTGACTTGATGTTTGAGAGCTCTTCTTTCAATATTTTTTCCTTTTCTTTTCGGCTAGCTCCACTGCTTTTACCAAGAGTTGGCGCACACTGATCAACAATTTAATTAGGTTTCACCACACCCTGGCACATAGGTAGATATCAAACGATAGCATGCGAACTTGTTCACATATTGGCTAGGGTTTGTTGACAATCAGGCCTCTTGAAGACTTCATTGACCTTATCCAATCCTCGAGCGTCATTAAATCAGTTTTAGACTCAAATCTCCAGCCCTAGTTCCTCAAGTGATAACTCAACTCATCTCACCAATCATGCAATTGTAAAAGTGATGTGCTCATCATATATCTTTAGTAGAGATGAAGAGTGCAATATAGCTCTCAAATATCTCAAACTAGGGAAGTGTGGATTATTAAGCTTCAAAACCCTAATGACTAAGGCTGGCTAACTCAGTCTCTCAAGATCTCAGAAATCCAGTATCTTCAAATCCTCAAGCCTTGAGTGATAGTGAATGTGCTAGAAATAAACCAACCTAGGAATGCATGAGATGTTGAATGAAATGCAAGACCATGAGTGATTTTTTTTGTTTTTTTAAAAGGTATTAATATAATATACATAATATACACAACTTGTACCCATCTCTGATTTTAGATGAAAACAATTAAAGTACGAGGTATGGATAAAGTATGTAGAATATATGCAAACACCCCCTATACTTAGATTGTGCTATGTCCTCATGGCACAATGTGAAATGGAGACATAATTCGTACTAAGTATAGTTGAGCCAAAAAGAAAAAGAATAGAAGTGATGCATAAACAATGGTACCGGTTCCCCTATATTTAGGCTCATGTCAGCCTAAGTATGAGAAGTACTCACAGGTGGGGGACCAAGGAGATGAACGGAGTGGTGGAAATATAGAAGAGTGGTGGAATTTTTATGGAAGAGGTGGTTCATTCAGGCCGCTTGAGTCTTTCATCTACTACAGTACCCTGAGTGAAGGGGATCTGTTCTACTTGTACTAATTGTTTGCTTGATTTGACAAAATGTTTAAGCAACTGACCATTGACTATAGAAATGTGCGTGTTGTCTGCAGTCTCTGAGATCTCAACACTTCCGTTATTGTGCATCTCTCTCACGATGAAGGGTCCCGTCCATTTGGATTTCAATTTACCTTGGAAAATTTTTAATCTTGCATTAAACAACCATACTTTTTGCCATGGGACAAAGGTCTTTGTTCGGATGTTCTTGTCGTGTCATTTCTTCACTTTGTCCTTGTAAATGGTGTTGTTTTAGTATGCATGATTTTGGATTTCGGATAGTTCATTCCAGATCTCTGTTCTTTTTTCCTTGGTTACAGTTCCAATTGATCTTTTTGATTGCTCATTCTGATTTATGCACGAGTTCTGCAAGCAAATAACACGGCTTTCCATATACCATTCGAAAATGGGGAGGTGCCCAATGGGGTCTTGTAAGCCATCCGGTAGGACCATAGAACTTGGTCCAGGAGTTGGGACCTGTTCTTCCTGTCAGGACGGGCTAGCTTCTATAAAATTCTTTTGACCTCCTTCTTTGACACCTCGGTCATGCCATTAGATTGTGGATGGTAAGGACTAGCAACATAATGCTCGATGTCGTATTCCTTATTCAATTTCTTCACCTCCTGGTTGACAAAGTGTCTACCCCCATCATATATTGATACCTTAGGGATCATAATCCTCAAAATAATTCGATCTTTCAAAAACTTGCATACAGTCTTGCTGTCTACTGCTCGAGTAGGGATAGCCTCCACCCACCTAGATAAATAGTCTACGACAAGAAGAATATATTCAAATCCTTGATTGTTTGGGAATGTGACCATAAAGTCAATTCCCCATGCATTGAATACATCACAAATGATCACTGGTTGCATATGCATGGCATCTTTGGGACCGGTAGTCCCTCCATTCTCTAACAGACCGGGCACGACCTGACAAAATTGTAGGCATACTTAAATAAGGTCGGCCAGTAAAATTCACATTGTAGTATCTTCTCAGCGGTCCTCTTCCCGAAGTGATATCCTCCTGCTTCCAAGGTATGGCAGAGATTGAGGACACTTCAGTATTCCTCCCGAAGAATACATCTCCTCCTATACAATCTGATCCTTCAAAGAAAAGGAACAGATCCTCCCAATGGTAGTGTATGGCTTCTGACTTGAGTCGATCAATTCTGTTCTTGGGACAACCTCGGGGAACTTTCTTGGAGACAAGAAAGTTAAACATGTGGGCATACCATGGGAGAGAGTCAATAACATAAATTGACTCGTTTGGGAAGGTTTCATAGATGGATTCAGAATCAGGGATTTTGTTTTGTTCAATCCGTGATAAATGATCAGCCACGACATTCTTAATTCTAGGTTTATCTTTAATCTCCAAATCAAACTTCCGAAGCAAGAGTATCCATCTGAGGAGATGTGCTTTTGTATATTTTTTTGCCATTAAGTACCGAATGGCCGAGTGATCCATGTATGCTGTCACCTTAGATCCTAAAAGTAGAGATCAAAATTTCTCCAAAACAAAGACTACCGCAAGCATTTCCTTTTCGGTCACAGTGTAATTTTTCTGAGCTGGATCTAAAACTTTGCTTGCGTAGTGAATAACATACGAGATTCCTTCTTTTCTTTGCCCTAACAAAGCCCCTACTGTGAAGTCCGAAGCATCTATCATGATCTCGAAGGAAAGAGACCAATTAGGGGCTTGTAGGATGGGAGTCTCAATGGTCCTCTTTTCGAGAAGCTCGAAGGCTTCAAGACACTTATGATCTACAAGGAACTCGGTGTCTTTTCCTAAGAGGTCAGTTAGCAATCGGGCAATGTTTGAAAAAATTCTTAATAAGTCTCCTATAAAATCCGACATGCCCTAGAAAGGACCGTACTTGTTTAACGTTGGTAGGTGGCTTGAGTTTCTTGATCACATCCACCTTGGCAGGGTCAACCTCCATTCCATTCTTGGAAATGACATGCCCTAACATGATGCCCTCTTTTACCATGAAATGGTTTTTCTCCAAAGAGAGTACCCGATTCACTTCCCTACACTTCTTGAGAACTCGATTCAAGTGCGCCAGCCAATCATCGAATGAATCACCATGGACCGAGAAGTCATCCATGAAGACTTCCAGGAAATCTCCAACCATTTCGGTAAAAAATGCAATCATGTACTATTGAAAAGTGCTGGGGGCATTGCAAAGTGCAAAAGGCATGCACTTGAATGCATAGGTGTCAAAAGGACATGTAAAAGTAGTCTTTTCCTAATCCTATAGGGTGATGGCTACTTGGTTGTAGCCCAGTACCCGTCTAAGAAACAGAAGTATTCTCTTCCTGCCAATCTCTCCAAAATTTGATCAATAAAAGGCAGCAGGAAGTGATCCTTCTTCGTTGCGGCATTCAGGTGCATGTAATCCACACAGACACGCTACGACGTGGGTACCCGAGTCGTGATCTCCTCTCCCTCCTTGTTGTGATAATCTGAAGTCCCGACTTTTTCGGGACGACGTGCAAAGGCGACACCCACTTGGAGTCTGAGATGGGATAAGTGAAACCAGTCTCACACCATTTTTTGATCTCAGTCTTAACCACTTCCCGTAAATTTGGATTGAACCTACATTGGCATTCACATGAGGGTTTAGCATTATCCTTAAGGTAAATATGGTGTGAGTTGGGTTAATCCCTTGAAGATCCAACAATCTCCAACCTATAACCTTGAAATTTTTCTCTAAAACTTTACGTAGGCAAATTTCCTACTCTTCGGTCAGATGTGAACTGATGATGACCAAAAACTGTCCCTTATTTCCCGCAAGGAAAACATACTTAAGAGTAGGGGGCAATGTTTTGATCTCGAGTAAGTTTGTATCACTCACAAAATCTGGCTCTATCATTGCTGATTTTGGTTGTGATGTGGAGGGTTTCTGTATATCATTATCAGCCACCATCTTAATTGTTTCGGGTATTGAATCGCTAAAGATACATTGTCATTTGGCAAACACCATGTCTGATCTGTTTACCTCACTCTGGGATTGTCCAGAAAGAGAATGGACTGACTGGTCAAGAGGGACCTCTGAATTTCCGTGAGTGTAGGTAGATGCATGTATGAGCTAGCAGATTAATTCATCAAAAATATCCTCTCCAAATGAGAGTGATTCTATCATTGTGGCCGAGTTTTGTCTCCATTGCCAAACCAATGTCACATGGCGGCTCCAGGAGCTGCCACGTGTCAACTCCAGAAAAATTGAAAAAAATAAAATCTGAAGATAAATATAAAAGAAATAGCAAATGACCGGATCAAAAAGTTTTTCACGAAAGTTGCTCGTCTCGATGAGATCTACAACTTTAATGAAGTGACTAAGAGCAAAAGAGGCCGTTTGTGCAAAATGATATTTTTGGGGTACTCTATGTACATAGAACACTGATGTTTTGGGATTTTATATTTTTTTTATCATTTTTAATTAAAAGAAAAATCGAGAAAAAAATATGATAAAAATAAAGGACACATATTTACACATTACTCTATTTTTTTTGGGTTTTTAATAAATAAGAAATTAGGGAAATAAAAAATGGAATTTGCGAGATATTTGTACAGACTCACAAAGAACACTCAGACTTAGTCAGATTTTTTGATTTCAGTCTTATTTTGGATTTAGATTTTTGTTAATTTTATTAAAATTTTCATCAACAAATATAAATGAAAAGAAATAAAATAAAAGGTTTAATTATATACATAAAATATCATGTCAAATATTGTTAAAACACAAAATGCACAAAAGAGACCCAAAATCCAACTTTCGCATATGAGCTCCAATTTTTATGAAATTGGTCTTGTTTTGAAGGTCTTTGAATATATATTACTTTAAAAGTGAGTAGACCTAAATCAAACATTGTATGAGGAAGATATGCGTATATTAGTCCGTCTATTCTGAAACTGGAGTTTTGTCTCACGTGCCAATTATTTGAGTTAGCATTTTTTTGTATTTTTTCTTTAATCTTATTAGTAATGTGTACATAATGAAGTAAGTTTCATGTCAATTGAAGTTAGCATGAATTAGTTAAAATGCATGAAAAATGTGAAGATGATTATGAGTGCTATGCATGCTAAAATGCAGATATTAATTCTAAGTGTGTGAATGGTAAAAATGCAGAATAAATGATGAAATGCAGCTAATTACTTGGGAACGAAGCTCTATTTTCATCTTTTAGTATGATGAATCACATATTCATCAACCCCCAACGCTTAAACTGTGCTCGTCCCTGATCAACTAAAATGAAATGCAAAAGTGAAATGATTTTGGGTTCCATACCAAGGTCATGAATAAAAGGTGAAAATAGAGCAAGACCCGACCTTTGGATTAATAGTGTGGTAGAACTTCTGTGAGACTTAGGGTTTTAAAATCAACAGCCCTCGAGTTATACATATCATTGTAACAGATTTGGCTCAAAAGTCATCTTAGATCAATCTTCTCCCAAAGCATATCTCATGAACATTGAACAATTGTCTCATATGTGTGAAACGTTTTAGCTTTTCCCATCAAGAATGCCGGACTACCATGTAGATCGCTCTCCCAATAACTCATCCTCGGGGAGTCAGGTATTTCCTTCTAAGGTATGTCATGTTGTGTTCACAATCGAAAAGGAGGAGAAATGAGAAGAAGGGGCAAAGAGCTGGAGGATGACCATTGTAGTCATCTCTTGTTGTGAAGATGGCCAGTTTAGCCAAGTCTCCACCAAGATCTGCAGGTTTTCTTGAAGCTTGGACCTTTTTGGTCAAATATTTGTTTGGTAGTTTGGCTTCTTTTTGGTATGGATTTTTGGTAACTTTGCATGGATATTTTGTGCCCCTAAGGATATGGAATCTTTTTTCCATATATGTTTTGGGGTCTTAGAAAAAATTATACCCATCCGTCCATCCCTTATCCGAAGCTTTATTTCAACCCATACTCCGGTCTTTAGATGTCCACGCTACCAGAAAAGATACTCACACAGCCTTCCAATACCCCATCTAAGTTGAGCTAAGTGCATAGTGCAAGAGTACAGATTAATTCCCTACTTAGAAACTATACCCAGAATTAGGAGACCAGGTTAGACATTAAGAGTCAAAGGTTGCACATTGTCATGCGGAACTCGAAGAATTAAGTCAAAAGACCTGAAGCTTCAAAAATCTTCTTTCTTGATGAAGTTCCTTTGAAAATTAGGTAGATTAAGGCCAAGTCAAGACCACTCTCTACTTCTAGTCATAACTTAGTTCAGAACCCAATAACCTTCCATATTGCATATGCTAGATATGCAAATGAAATGCAGATGTTATGCACATGAGGTGCAAGATGATTTTTTTTCTCATTTTTTTGTATGAAAGCAAGGATGATATGCAAGAGTAAAGAGATTTTTCAATTTTTATTCAATTTTTGCTGTTTTGTTTTTATTTTTTTGTTTTTTGTGTTTATTTTTATTTTTTTGTTTTTTGGACTTTTACCCATCCCATAATATATATACGAAAATACGTAAAAGCACGAGCTATGGGTAAAGTACATATGTAATATATACATGCCCTCATATACTTAGTTTGTGCTATGTCCTCAGATCACAAGAAGTGACGAAAAGACATAGCTCGTGCTAAGCGTAGGAGAGTAAAAAAGGAGTATAGAAGTTAGCCGCCCCCTATACTTAGGCTCTGGTCAGCTTAAGAAGATCAAGAAGTGGAGCGGTCAAGGTTAAGAGGAGAAATGAATAAGTATATACAGGGTCGGCATCGCCCCCCCCATACTTAGGCTCTGGTCAGCCTAAGTATAGGACAAGAGTGAGTATGAGAACCTATGAGATCTGGAGAATAGACGGATCGAGTGAGGAATAGAATGATGAGTAAATACAGATGGCATCGGTCCCCTCCTATACTTAGGCCTTGGCCTAACTATAGGAAGAAAATATACAAGGGAACCAATGGGGGGAGGGTGGACGATGATCAAGGATGTTTATGGCCGATCATTTTTAAAGCATGTGGTGGATGGGAATATTTATAGAAAGAAGATAAATAAGAAGATTCCCAGCCATCGTCGCAGCTGTCATTAGAAGAATAATAATTAAAGGTCATGTCACTCCAACTATTCTTATTTTTGAGCTGCTTTCTCGAAGTTTGCTTAGTTTTCAGGTCAATCTTTTCTTCCTCTGAATATTTAGATGAACAAGTATTAGTCTGGTCATAACGAATTGTTCCGGTGTATTGAACGGGACCAGTGGAGTCGGCCTTAGAAGAATAATAGAGAGGGACATGGAAAATCCAACATGGATCGACGTATGACTGCTTGTTCCGAATGTATGATTGCTTATTCTGATCAGGATCCAGATTCTCTACAGTGAGCTCTATCATAGTAATCACATCCTTCAAATCTGATGAGGAATCCTTAGAAGATTTTTTTACTAAATGTTGCATGTGATATTCTCAGTCGGTTCAGGAGGTATTCTTTGTGAGGAGCTGACCATAGGTTCCTTATTAGATGAGTCTCCATATCAATTGTAATATTTTTGTAAGGTCAACACACGTCCTGAGTAATTGCTCTTTGTTGGCTTTGCATGTGTGGACTCAAGGAGATCTGAAATAACCTTGTCTGGGTTTGGTGAATCGAATGTATCTCGGTTGATTTTATTCACCTTTGTAGCCTCGTCAGCTGTTTCATAAGATGTCTCTCCTTCATTTGTGTCTGTGATAAGTGGAGAGGTCTAGGCATATGAGGATTCTTCTATCTCACAATTGCCAGTCCTTGTTCGATTATCTCAATATTTGGTGTGTCCTCGAGAATTTGATCGATTCAGTTTGGGTTCGAGAATATAATGTATTGAGTCTCGCAGTTAATAGTCACTCTAGCGGAAGCCAGAAATGGCTTTCCAAAAATAATGGAAGACTCATATACATCTCCTTAGTATTCAATATCTTGGATAATAAAGTCCACTCTATGTGCGACTCCTTGGAAAGAAATGACGATGGAAAAATTCCTCTCAATCTTTTTGTGGATCGGTCGGGGAATTGAACGATCACTCGAGTCTTTTTGAGCGATCCATGTTCGAGTCAGTCAAACACGGACTTCAGGAGGATATTCAGGGTAGAATCATCGTCAGTCCGAACATTATTAATCTCAGTATTCTTAATTTCACATGTCACCTTGATCAACCGTTTGACTTTGCGTGTCTTGTTTGTCTGGGTCAGCACCATTGAATTGGCCATAGTAATTAGATGGTATTCGGTTCGAGATCTTTTCTTTCTCGTCTTCTTAGGTGATAGTCGACTCTTCACAAATCTCTGAAGATCGAGTACATACTCTATGACCTTGATTAATGGAAGCTCTAAGATCATACTTTTACAAATCACTTCCATATTGATGTTGTCCATTTTTTTTTGAATTTTCTAGTTTTTTATTTTTTTGGATTTTCACTAGAGTCAGTAAGGTGGTCAGTGGAATGGTCAGGTGTATGGGGTGTCTGTATGTAGGGATCAGGCACATGATGTGTTTCAGGTTCGCTCTATGATCTTCTCGATTACTCTTAAAATTTATCATGTCTTTTACTATTTGGACGACATTATCAAATTATTTTGTCAAAACCTCGGTTCTCTTATTGATTCGAGCTATGTCATCCACTATCGTTTCATAACTCGGATTTGAGTGACTATGCTCAGTATGCCGTGACATTGGCATTTTCTCATATACCGAGAAGTAGTCAATCTTTGTGATTAGGGTCTGATCATGAGTCCCATTTCCTTGACTTTGGGTGTCATCTGTGCGGTCAAAGGAAAAGTGATCATACTTGGGCTGTGAGTCATCCTGAGTAGAGGATGGTTCAAACATTGAATTATTATGTGTAACTGGGAATCATGTTCCTCCATCAAAGTCGGTTACGACTATATTCATCCTCGAATTTTCTCGCTCCATTTTGTCTACATAGAGCATGTTCGGTTCTATGAGCGACTCGTATCTCAAGGTTTCAACCAAGGGTGTGTGGGTGGGTGAAAAGAAAGATGGCTGGGGAGAAACTACCTCAAAGAGAGGATTCCTCTGAAAAGAAAGTGGAAAAAAAGATTGAGAATTTGTCATGTGAGTGTGACCCACGGAGTCAGGGTATGATTGCCAATGTTTCGAGATCTTCGAATGGAATAGTAAAAATTGATTCACGAAACCATGATCTGTGTGTGCAAGTGCATTGCCACACAATTCAATACACAAATGCAAAACCCGAATTCACCAACTCAACTCAGTGAAGGCCTCAAAGGTTCGGTCGAATTATCTTGTCTATTTTAGTTGGTGATAATTGCGAAATTTTGAAAGAGTTAGCGAGCTGTTAGGTGCATGTATTTCCCTAAAGACTGGCCCGACTCTTACAACTAGGTGCACCTACTTTCAGCCAGTATGGGAGTAAGTGTGGACCGTATAAATACGGCTACCCGTTACTTGAAGATGGAGCCTTACGCAATGTCCTCTAAACCTCCCACTCTGCTAAGGAAATCTAGACCGTTTACCGGCTACCTGTAGATCCTCACTGAGAAGTAGCTAATCGTTTTTGTAAAATCAATAGTCAATCAGAAAATCCTGGCTTGGCTCTATCCTAGTGTTCGTCCCTCTCTCACTTGTAGTAAAATCAAACAATGACGGGGTTGCTCTCTCGAAAACAATGAGATTCAATTTATCCGATTTTAATTAATCAATAATGTTAACAATCCCCTTGTTTTAGTTTGGTTATCACTTTGAATTTGAGCAGGGATCAATGCACGTTTACACGAGGATTCCAATTTCCTTTATTCCTATATTAATGAAAACTGGGGGAGAATCGAAAAAGTCATGCAGCAAGAGCTGAATCAGAGATACTTACAATGCTTCCTCGCAATCTTCGTGCAATATGCTAAACACAATTGAAATTTCTCTAGAAAATATAAATCTTATGTATGCACGAGAAATCGTACCTATAACATGAATATCTATTAGCGAGTGATAGAATAATTTAATTTGGTTAAATGAGAATCGATCTAATGCGTATAATTAAGTGCAGTGTGGTCCTAGTCCTACGAGCACAAAAAAATCCTAGTAGCTCTAATAGTTGCGGTGCAATTCTAAGACTACGAACCACTCAAGTCGGGCCCCACCCTCCTCGGAGAGTGAAACATGTCCGACACACCTCAGAAAAAGTCCAGTCCCTTTACACGCGTGAGAACCCGATCGGGAACCGCCGGAAATGATTAATTAATTACAAATTAGAGAATAACTCTCTCTCTCTCTCTCTAAAAATTAAATTCCCCGTGCATCCGGTCACTTCGAGTTACGTCAGCTTTCTAAAAGCTGCTCCAAGCCCACTGAGTACCTAAAAGATCAAATATTAGAGAGGTTCCATAGAAAAATATACAAATAAATAAATAAGTAAATGTTGAAGAAGAAAAGAAGAAAAAATGGAGAAATAAATACAAGAAAAAATAAGGGTCAAACTATCTAGGGATGGAAAATCTAAAAGCTTGTTTTTCTAAAAACAACCTAAGCCACTCTCTTAGGGATTTTGCTAAAAGCGCCCCTGGAAGTTCACTAATACACAGAAGCGCCCCTGCCATCCAAGGGCACGTGCTTCGCATGTGCCCCTTAGAAATATTGCAGAAAATCCCCTAGGAGTATCATTATTTCCTTTTAGGCCATTGTTCTGCATTTTTGTTTTATTTACTTATTGTAATATTACATACAGAACCCTGACTTCTCATTTTATTTTAAGCCTATTTATTGTATCATTTTATTATTCGAAAATAGCACTTTGTTCTAGACTTAATTCTTTACATTGCGACATGCTTGTTTTATTTTTATGCTCTTTGGTTGATTAATAATTTATCTTTGTATGGAAAATTACATATTTTGCCCATTATGTACTTAGAAATTTGTAGATAATTAACCATTATTCAAAAGATTGCAAAAGTTCATGGATCATAGAATTAATTTCTAATTACATTGTACCCAAAAAGAATTACATTTGGATGTATATTTTGCTCTATAAAATTTATTTTGTGCATTTCACTAATTAGTTTTTAATAGATATTAAATTCAATATTTTTAGAATTTATTTTTCTGAGATAGTTTACCTATTGATCTATCATGGATAATTTTATTTCCTCAAAATAAGTTTATTTAATATTTATTATAACTAATTATTGAAAATCTCATTGTCTGCATTCATTAAATCATATAATATTATTTTATATCCGAAAATTCCAAAAAATTACAATAGTCTAATTTCATTATATTTCATATTCTGGCCAAGTTTCATATTTTAGACATTGTTTGAATGAAAATTACATTTTAGTCCCTGAACATCACCAAATTTGCATTCAATCCATTTATTGTATTTAGAAATACCAAAAAATACTTCTTTGAAAATCTAACCCCGAGATCGAGTAAAAACCAACCTAAGGAGATAATTGCCTCCCTGAGTTTGACCTTGCACTATCCAATTCAAAAAAGTTGACTGCTCACTTTAATTGATACAATAATTAAGAAGTGGTTTTTTATCAATATTAATTTGGCCGACTGCAACGATCAATTTAAACGTTAACTTCGACAAATTAACGAGGGAATTTTAGGGTTCTTCAGTTAGCATAAGACGTAATGAAGAAAGATAATCCCTATGGAAGTGCAATGGTTGCACATGTGTTAAGTCGAGAAAATCAGGGTTCTAAATATTTAAAATAAGTGCAATGTCGTTGCAACCCAAATAATCCCTCAACAAAAAAATTTTATTTAAACCTCACGCTAGAATTAGTACAAGAATGTAGTACGAAAAATTGCTATTTATTTTACCTGTATAGCAACATGATCGAACTCAGGGAGGCTACAAAATTCCCGAGGGTTATTCTTATAATTAAAAAATCAATGCAAAGAATAAAGGAATCTCAAGGAGCACTATGCTTGGTTTTTCATTTTTAGGGATTTTTACACCCATAACCCTGAGTAATTTCGTAATAACATTCATGACCCTGCATAATCGCGAATTACACGGGAAACCCTTAGTAGTCACTCCGTCTCACACTCATGATCCTCCGTTAGTTTTCTCCTTAACCCAACCATACTATTGGGTTAATCCAACCTTAGCCTATCCAATGGCTGCTAAATTTAAAAAAAAAATAAAAAAAACCTTCTTCGTCCTGATCCCCTCTCCTTCTTCCTCCTCCATCCCTCGCCTGTAGCCACCCACTTCGCCAGCAGCCACCCACTCCGCCCCTCCGCCCACAGCCACAACCTCCTCCCCTCCTCTCCGCCCGTAGGCACCTCCACCCACCTCCCTCGTCCTCCCCTTCTTCCCCCCACAACAATAGGAGCCCCTCCCCCACCCCCCTGCGCTTGCAAGACCTCCTCCCCAAGCCCCGACCCCCAGGGATGGAATTCCTTGGCATGAGCGATATCACTTGTATTGGCTTGCAGGCTTGGGGATGAATATTTGTAGGGTGAGATGACGTGGGTTTGTAGGTGGCCGACTCGGGTGGTGGAGGTGGAGAGGCGGCGGGGCGGGGAGTCGAGGGCGGAGAGGATTGTTGCAGGCAGCGGTGTGGCGGTACAGGGGGGGTGTAAGGAGATGGCGGGGGCACGCTCGCAACCAGGGGTTTTGACCGGGGGGAGCTTGTCGAGGAAGGTCCCGACTGGCTTGGTCTCGCTCGCAACTCGGGGTTTCAACGGTGGGTACAGGGGTAGGGAGATGACTCGCGTGGGGGGGGGGGATGAAGTGGGTGCAGCGGAGGTGGAGAGGCAGCAGGGCGAGGCAAGGAGTGGAGAGTTTTACAAGGGCGGCGAGGCTTGTTACAGGCAGCCAGCGGGGGAGGGGGGGAGCAGGCTTTGACGGGGGGAGGTCGGCACCGACCTACAAGGGAGGGGGGCTTTGGTATAGGGGAAGCTCGACGCGGGGGGGGGGGGGGGGTCGGGATAGTGGTAGCTCATAGTGGTAGCTCAGCGCGGGTGGGCTTCGAGACAGGGGAAGCTCGGTGTACGGGGGGAGGGGGTTTCGGGACAGTGGAAGGCCCACGGGAGGAGGGGGGCTTGGGGACAGGGGAAGCTCGGCCCACAGAGAGCGGCAGTGGGGAGCTCCAGGACAGGGGAAACTCGCCGCGGAGCAGAGGTCGGGACTGGGGAAGGCGGGCTTCGAGGCAAGACAGGGAGAAGCTTGACGGTGATTGGTTGTAGAGGTGCTCGACGGTGGGGAGGGATTGGGGTTTTACGGAGGGCTTGCTCGGGGGGGGGGGGGGGGATGCGTCGATGCATGGCTTGGAGGAGGAGGTGGTGCTGGTTGGCAGGGGGAGGGAGAAGGATGACATGTTTAGTAAATAAGAATGGATATTAGGGGTAGTTTTGTATTTTTTAATGGAAACCGTCATACATAACGCCCATCCCAAACGGAACATGACACAGGGTTATGTCATGTAAGAGTTAATCATTACTTAGGATTTCTCATATAATTCGCGATTATGCAGGGTTATGAATGTTATTGCGAAATTACTCAGGGTTATGGGTGTAAAAATCCCTTGTTTTTATTATAATTATTATGGATTTTTTATTTTAAATTTTTATTTAGTTTTCTGATTTTATATTTATATTTATATTTTTGCCAAAGATATATATATATATTAAAATAAAATGTGAATTATCCAATGAGAGAAATAAATCAAGACAATGCACTCTTTTTTTCAAAGATATCAAATATGTACAGAAAATTAAGACAACATTATTTTTGGGTTCTTGATAATATTTAAATGTTTTTGTTTTTTTCCATAATTTTTCATAATTTTAAAAACCTTTAAATAAATCAAAAATGGTGAGTGAAATGAACTTGAAATAAATTGGAAGTTTTTGGATTTTTAAAATTAACAAATAAAGTTAAAATTAGATGAAAAATATACAGACAGAAAGATATTTTTTTGTATTTTTCAGAGAGGTTTTTATATTTTTTTTAGAATTTTCTATGTTTTTTTATGAATTTTTAATTTTTTTTGTTTTGCAATTTTTATGGTATTAATAGATGGTAAAAATATGAAAACTGGTTAGAAATAAAATCAACACAAAATATGCAAACATGGATTTTTTTAGAATTTTTGAAAATGTTTTTATTTTTTAATGAATTTTGAATGCAAATAGGTTGTTTTTATGTTATTTTGAATTTTAATAGACAAGAGAATAAATAAAATGCGAAATAAAAATTATGTATACAAGGAGGAGATAACAAGAACCTATTGAAATTTTTATGGAATTTTTTAAGGTCTTTTGATAATTTTTATTTGATTTTAATCATACAAAATAAATCAGACTAGCAGGGACTAATGCGTAATTTTTTAAAATATGCGAACTAAAGATTAACAAGTAATAGAATAGCAGGGTGTATGATGCAAAAGTTCTAAAACTCACATGCATGAGCATGTGTGCCCCGCTGACTGAACCAAAATGCGAATAATTTAATTCCGGGGACCAAACAATAATGACAATATAAGATATTTTTATTGCAAATTTCCAACATATTATGTGACAAGCATATGAATAGTTCAAATTGGACTTAATTGCGAATATAATAAATGTGATGATAACAACATAATTGTTCAAATCATTGAAACACTGATACATGTCCACGGAGGGCTTATTTGATACTAAAATAAAGATAGAGGCTTGGGTCATCGCCTACATCTTCGATGACTTAGAGGCCCAGCTGGGCCTGTCAGTCCTTACCTATTTAGGACAATCGAAAGATGAGGATGACGAGTCAGACGAGGCTTTTGCCGATTGCATGGAGACCTTTGACGATCCGACTCCAGAGCCAAACAACTTGGTGGCATTAATTACAGAGATAGATCCCGCCACTTCCAACACCGAGCCAGATTCGATTGAGCCAGATTTCCTAGACGATCACACCATACCTGAGCTCAAGCCTTTACCCACAACACTGAAATACGTCTTCCTTGCGGGTCAGGATAAGAAATATCCGGTCATCATCAGTTCGCGATTGACCAAGGATCAGGAATCTCGCTTGCTAGAGATCCTGGAGAAAAACTGCAAGGCGATAGGCTGGAGCATTTCCAATCTCCACGAGATAAATCCCGCTCTGTGTTCGCACCATATCTACTTGGAGAATGAAGCCAAACTCTCTCGTGACTTCCAACGTGGTTTGAATCCAAATTTGCGAGAGGTAGTAAAGAAGGAGATAGAGAAATGGTGCAACCCGGGTTTCATTTACCCCATCTCCGACTCTAAATGGGTGGCCCCGATCCATGTAGTCCCTAAAAAATCGGGAATTCAGATGACCACCAACGAGGACGGAGAGGAGAACGTGACGCGAGTGCCCACGTCGTGGCGCGTCTGTGTGGATTACAGACGCCTGAATGCCGCGACGAAGAAGGATCATTTTCCCCTACCACTCATTGATCAGATCCTAGAGAGACTAGCGGGGAAAGAGTTCTTCTGTTTCTTGGATGGGTTCTCGGGCTACAATCAAGTAGCCATAGCTCCAGAGGACATGGAAAAGACCACGTTTACATGCCCCTTTTGTACCTATGCTTTCATGCGCATGCCCTTTGGGTTATGCAATGCTACAGGTACTTTCCAAAGGTGCAAGATTGCTGTATTAGCCGAAATGGTCGACGAATTCCTGGAAATCTTCATGGATGACTTCTCGGTCCACGGCGATTCCTTCGATTCCTGTCTTAGGAATCTGGACCGAGTCCTCAAACGATGTTGTGAGGTCAATCTGGTGCTCTCCTGGGAGAAAAGTCACTTCATGATGACAGAGGGCATTGTGTTGGGGCACGTCATCTATAAGAGAGGAATGGAGGTTGACCCTGCCAAGGTGGATGTGATCAGACGACTCCAGCCGCCAACCAACATCAAACAGTTGCGGTCGTTCCTCGGACATGTCAGATTTTATCGGAGATTCATCAAGGATTTTTCTAAGATTGCCCGACCGCTAACTGAGCTTTTAGGCAAAGACATGGAGTTTGTTGTTGATCACAAATGTCTTGAGGCCTTTAAGCTATTAGAAGGAATGATCATGCACACACCTATCCTACAAGCCCCAGATTGGTCTCTACCTTTTGAGATCATGACGGATGCCTCAGATTTTGCTGTTGGGGCTGTGTTAGGACAAAGAAGAGAAGGCATCCCGTTCACAATCCACTACGCAAGCAAAGTGCTTGACACCGCTCTGCGTAACTATACAGTTACGGAAAAGGAGATGCTTGCAGTAGTGTTTGCCTTGGATAAGTTCAGATCTCATTTAATTGGATTCAAGGTAATCGTGTTCACTGACCACATGGCGCTACGATACTTGATGGAGAAAAAGGACGCGAAGGCGCATCTTCTTCGATGGATTTTGCTTATCCAGGAGTTTGATTTGGACATCCGTGATAAACCTGGAAAGAAGAATGTAGTAGCCGATCATCTCTCTCGTCTCGAAGATCTTAATACTTCCAAGGATTCACCTAGTCGAGACTCCTTCCCTGACAAGTCGATTTTTGTTGTCGATTCACTCCCATGGTATGCCAACATCGTCAACTATCTTGTCTCCAAGAAAGTTCCCGAAGATTGGCCCAAGAGCCACATTGACCGACTGAAGTCGGATGCTAGACACTACCATTGGGAGGATCCGATCCTTTTCTTCGAAGGATCGGATTGTGTCTGGAGATGATGTATTCCTCAGGAGGAATACCAAAGTGTCCTTTCTTTATGCCACAACTTGGAGGCAGGAGGACACCACTCCGGGAAGAGGACCGCATGGAAGGTACTTCAGTGTGGCTTTTACTGGCCGACTCTGTTTCGCGATGCCATCACCTTTGCGAAGTCGTGTCCAGTATGCCAGAGAATGGGGGGAACCGTTGGTTCCAAGGATGAGATGCCTATGCAACTAGTCATCATTTGTGATGTCTTTGACGCATGGGGCATCGATTTCATGGGACCATTCCCTGTTAGCCACGGATTCGAGTACATCCATCTTGCGGTAGATTATCTATCCAGATGGGTGGAGGCTATCCCGACCCGAGCCGTAGACAGCATGACTGTCTGTAAATTCATCAGAGAACACATCATCTCTAGGTTCGGGATCCCCAAAATGATTATATCAGACGGGGGTAGCCACTTTGTAAATTGGGAGGTGAAGAAACTCCTGAAGGACTACGGCATCGAACACCGTGTCGCGAGTCCTTACCACCCACAGACCAATGGTATGGCTGAGGTGTCGAATAGGGAGGTGAAAACTATATTGCAAAAGCTTGTCCGCCCAGACAGGAAGGACTGGTCTCAGATCTTGGATCAAGTCCTCTGGGCGTATAGGACAACTTACAAGACACCGTTAGGAACCTCCCCATTCCGAATGGTATTCGGAAAGCCATGCCATTTGCCCGCAGAGTTAGTGCATAAATCAGAATGGGCAATCAAGAAGGTCAATTGGAACACGTACCTTAGGCAGAAGCAGAGAGATATGGATCTGAATGAGCTTGTGGAAGTCAGAAACCGCGCATATGACAACAGTTTGGTGTACAAGGACAAGGTGAAGCATTGGCATGATAGATATATCAGATGAGAAACCTTTGTTCCTGGACAGAAGGTATGGTTGTTTAATGCTAGGCTGAAGGTCTTCCAAGGCAAGTTGAACTCCAAGTGGACAGGCCCATTTGTCGTCCGTACGGTGCATGATAGTGGATGTATCGAGATTTCAGATCTCGCAGATGATGCACCGACATTCCTAGTGAATGGACAACTATTGAAGCACTTCGTCGAATCCAATGAGCAATTAGTCCATGTTGAGGAGATTGTATTCATGTGTGAGACAGATTCAGCAGATACACCTCGAGCCGCGTATGAGACCTTGCAGCAGTGAGCTCCAGCCATCAACAACATCTTGAAAGATTCAGACCGACTCACTTGTATGTATCATCATTCTTGTACATTTTGTCCCTTCTCCCCCGCGACTCTAGTAACCCATCCCCACCTCATTAATCACTATCTTGGACTATACTTAGGATGACCAGATCCTAAGTATAGGGGGGATGAGCCACCTGAGTCGGTTCACTGTACATTGTCCAGATCACATTGGTCCTCATACTCACTTTCGTCCTATACTTAGGCCGACCTGAGCCTAAGTATAGGGGGGACCGATGCTCGCATTGTATATTCATCCATTTCTCCTCTTGACCTTGTTCGCCCCATTTTTGATCTTCTTCTACACTTAGGCTGCCAGAGCCTAAGTATAGGGGAGCGGAGCAACTTCTATACATTTTTGTTATTTTAGCTCGCCTACGCTTAGCACGAGCTATGTCTTTTTCCTCGCTTTTCGTGCTCTGAGGACATAGCACACGCTAAGTATAGGGGGGCGTGTATATATTACATATATACTTTACCCATAGCTCGTACTTTCACGTATTTTCGCGTATTTTTGTATATATTTTGCAATAATTACGGGTGGGTAAAAATTGAAAAAAAGAATTTATAATACTTGTAAAAATTGAAAAAAAATCTTGTAAAATACATGTATACTTGTATATTATATAACACTTGTATAATTTGTATAATACTTATAAAACTCTTGTAAATTGTTGTAACATAGGAGGTATACCAAAGTTTTGTAAAAACAAAACAAAAAAAACAAAAAAAACAAAAAAAATAGGCTTCTTATTTACTCTTTCATATCATCCTTGCATTTGAAAAAAAAAAAGAGAAAAAGAAAAAAGAGTCTTGCATTTCATTCATAGCATGTCATCTACACCTCATCTGCATATCTTGCATATGCAAGGTGAAAAGCTAGTGGGTTCTGAACCAAGTTATGAGTAGATGTTGAGGATGGACTTGATTTGACCTTAATCCACCTAATTTCAGAGGAACCTTATAGGAGCTGGAGTTATGATTTCTCAGGTCAAGTGACTTAATTCTTTGAGTCCACAAGTCTATATTCACATGTCATCTTGATTAGTCTAAGTAGAATATCTCGTGCACACGCATGATTCTTTTAGATAATGACCTAACTTGGACAAGCACCATGCACGTAGCTCTTCATTGATGAGGTGGTGAGGAGGTAGAATCCTTTAGCTTGGAGTAGCACACGGGTGGAAACATCCGTCCTCCTCTAGGGATGCTGTGGGTTGCAATAATGCTTCAAAAGAGGGATAGTCTACTGACTCAAGAGGAAAAACTCCTAATGTACATGCTGCACCTTGTATATAGTTAAAAAAAGAGAAAAAAGGGAAAAAATGCAAAAACTCCAAAAAAAATCAGACAGGTCCAAGTGAAAAATAAAATACCTGTCGGAGTATGTATATTAGCAAGAAGTCTGCAGCTGGATGACTTGGCTACACTGGTCAGGCATCCCGGGACAGGTAGCTACCCTGGCTACCGTCCATTCTTTTCTCTACCCCCTCCTCTTGAGCTGGTCGCACTTGAACTTAGAAGGGAATACCCCGCTCCTCGAGGAAAGAGTTACTGGACCGGGTTATTTGAGTTACCTTGTTAGAGGAGGCTGTTTCTGAGCCATTTCTAATGTGGAGAGTTACATTTCACTTACACCGTACAAGTAAGAATCATAGTCATCAGAAATTTGCGTTTAAGGATTTGTTCTGACCTGACTGTTGAGGCGTCTTGAATAGAAGACTTGTGGAACTTGAAGTCTGTTAGGTCTTAAGTTCAGATCCCAATAAGGTTCCACTACACAATTAATCCAAAGGTCGAGTCAAGCTCCATTTTCAACTTTTGTTCATGACCTTGGTATGGAACCCAAAATCATTTCACTCTTGCATTTCATTTTAGTTGCTCGGGGACGAGAAAGGTTTAAGTATAGGGGGTGATGAATATGTGATTCATGACTCTAAAAGTTGAAAATAGAGCTTTGTTCCCGAGTAAATAGCTGCATATTTCCCCTTATCTTGCATAATTAGTATTCATGCATGCAAGCATAATATCTGCATTTTAGCATTCATATTTGCATAAAATAAGAAGCCCAATTCACTTGTAAATATTCACCTGTAAATTCACCATTTTTCACCTATTTGTATATATTTTATATTAACTCCGAATCCAATAAAAACAACTCCATAGTGTATATACTACTAACACTAATCAAAGAAAAATATCAAAAAAATAACTAACTTGTAAAATTGACCAATAAAACCCCAATCCAAGTTTGAAACTAGAAGCCTTAAAATGCGCATATCTCTCTCATACAGCCTCCGAATCAGGTCTACTCACTTTTAAAGTAATATACATTCAAAGACCTTCGAAACAAGACCAATTTCATTAAAATCGGAGCTCGTATGCAAAACTTGGGTTTTGGGCCCCTTTTGTACATTGTACAAAATGACCGTTTTACCCTTGTATTTTACCATTTCATTTTCCTCATTATTAAAAATCCAAAAAAATTAGATTAAGTTGTAAATATTCTTCTCATATTTTTTCTATTTTTATTTTGATTTTTCTCTTAATTAAAAATGACAAAAAAATTACAAAAGATAAAATGCGGTATTTTATATCTATAAGGTACCACCCAAAAATACATTTTGAATAGATGCTCTCGTTTGATTTTTGACCCTTCATGAAAGTTGTAGATCTCGTCGAGATGAGCAACATTCGTGCTGACCACTTTTTGATTTAATCCCCTTTATTATTACATTCCGATTTTTCTTTGTATTTAGTTGTGGATTTTTCTGGGAGCGACACGTGGCAGCTCCTGGAGCCGCCATGTGTCACATCCTCATTCACCCACTATACCATTTTCTCCTTCATCCAGTGCCGTTGGATGAAAGGGTATTTCATCATTGACCGAACTTCTCCTCTACCCATTCCTCCCCCACTCTCCCTAGACTTAAGGGAGAAGCCACCCATCGACAACCACTCCCACCCCATCTTCTCCACTCCATCTTCCATATCTCCCACTCTCTCCATGTCCTCTCCAACCTCCACCTTCTCCTCTTTATAATCCCCTCCACTCATCCATTCATCCCCATCCACCA
Organism: Ottelia alismoides; assembly: GCA_037367405.1. NCBI lineage: Eukaryota > Viridiplantae > Streptophyta > Magnoliopsida > Alismatales > Hydrocharitaceae > Ottelia > Ottelia alismoides. The sequence goes on along the minus strand of JAZKJV010004187.1, from coordinate 399,477 downwards.
ACTTAAAGCCTTAGCCTGTGAGCTCCATCCGCCATCTCTTGGTGAAAGCAAGAGAAATCGACGTAGAGCGATGACGTGAGCTAGGCGGCGTGATCCATGGGACCCTCCGTCCTTTGCTACAGCTCTTTCACGGGCTGTCGAGCTCAGCTCTCGCCGGAGCTTCGAGCGAAGATCTGAAGCTCCAGCAAGAGCTTCTTCCCCAGGCACACATCCGTCATCTCCAGGTAACTTCTTTTTCTTCCTCATTACACACCCATTTTCTCTCTCTTCGATTTCATCATCATTCGTTCATCGATTCACCAAAATTTTCGCACTTCAACGGATAAATCATACATTGCGATCGCAACGGTGATTTTTATTGATTTTTTGGAGCATGAGAATCCCCTGTTTACAACAGGGGATCCTTTTGTGAACTTTGACTCTCTCTCTTCCCCTCTCTTCTTCCTTTCTTCCTCCATCTTCACTCCACCATCGAGCAACAAATCCACCTCACTCCTCCGCAGCGCGTACCCGCCATCGTCACCAGCCGCCGTTCTCCCCTCGCGCCACGCGTCAGCCACGCCTACCCACCGTCCTCCAGGCTACCTCGCGCGCGCCGCCTCGACCTTCGACCACCCTCCTTTTCTGGCCGAGCACCACCACCTGCGGCCTGAACGCTCGCCCTCACCACCGCAGCTCGGGGACGCCGCTTACGCAGCATCCCCGCACCTCCTGGTTGCGTGCCTCACATGGCCCCTACCACCCCTTGCCCGCAGCCACGCACCGACCGCCTCGCACGGCCCGTGAGCGCCCAGGTCGCCGTCCCTCCTCCGCGTGCGGCCACCCTCCCTCGCCGCCCGCCTTCGTCAGCAACGCCACCCACGGCCCCTCCAAACTCCATCGGCCACCCGTGGACCTGCCCTGTTTCAAACAACAAAACATAGGAGAAGTATCACACAATAAAAAAGGGAATTTGCAAAGGGGACACTTGCACCCCTTTGCATGTTTTTAAAAAAATTTCAAGTTTCCAGAAATTACATGTAAGTCCCTGTTCTTCATTTGAGTTCATATTTCTTTTTTGTATTGCATTCATACCCCTGCATTTGCACATTTATTTAGTCGTCATTCTGTTGTCCAATTTCAATTCCGAAATTACATTGTGTAGCATAACTCTTGTTCTACCATTTTAGCATTTATATGTATTTTTTTAAATTACAGAATATTTATGGAAATTAACTTGGTGAAAATTGCAACATTTTTCTCATGTTGATTGATTAATTTATTGCGCATTGTCTACTTATCGAAAAATCTCTGAAAAATCATCATTGGTAGATATATGCTACAACATATCCAAAAATTACACCATTTGCACGTATAGTTTGTCTTGGAAAAATCATTTAGTGAAAATAATAATCAATTTTTAGTTAATCAATCGTGAAGCGTTTTAACGAAATTTAAGCTGATTTGGATAGCTCTTAATTAGACCTATTTGGATTAATTTTGTTTCTGAAAAATATCATCGTTTGTTAATTATTAAAATTGGTTTAGTCTTTTTCACTAAAGTATGCATTTTTTATTATCCGTTCATCTAAAAATTACAAAAAAATTAGGTATCTAATTTCATCCCATTTCATCATCTGGCCAAGTTTTATAATTTTTGGAATTAATTTGACTATATTTTTGAATTAACTTGTAATTTGGCCTGATTTTGCATGTGTCTTGCATAAAATATACAAAAAAGACCAAAAATATCTCCTCTGAAAATCATACATTGGATTTTGCTAAAAATCAACCTAAGGAGACAGCTGCCTCCCTGAGTTCGACCTTGGACTTCCAACCAAGTAAAAAAATTCACCGCTTGAAATTAATTTGTATATAATTGAAAGTGGTTTTTGATTTACTCTCATTATCCGACTGCAACGAATATTAGTAATTAATTTGGACATTAATTTGCTCGAATTAAAAAAGGGTAGAGGGAGCGTTATCAGTTACCTTTTATTGACGTGGCACGAAAGACGGTCCTGATGCATTGAGCCTCTAATCCAACGGCTGCTATTGAATCTTGCTTGGATGGCATGGACTGGATCTGGATCTTCAATCAGTGGCGGGCATTTGGGGCAAAATCAATGGCTAGGATCTAAACTAGCAACCGTTCTTCATCGTGTGGTTCTGTGGTGCCCTGAATGCACATGGATGAATGTTATGTCTAGCGAACTTCGATTGAATGATTCTTCCTCGTCTGAGCTCTGCTCCGTTTCAAATCGGTCTAGGATCGAAGCTCCTTCGATTCCGCGTCAGATATATGCCTTGGATCTTCGTGAAATCGTCAAATGCTCAATCTGGAAGGCGATGAACTTTGTTGTTCCAGGAACCTCCTCTTGTTCTGCTCGATGTGATTCACACATTCCTTGGAGCTGCTTTGAGATGTAAAGGATAGCCCATGCTCGGAGGTATTCTCCTACCAAAAGATTAGGTCAGAAGAGTGTAAAATGGGGGTGAGCAAAAGTCTCCGGCGTAGATGGTCAGAGAGGAGACCGAACTCCCGATCTTTTAGGGATCTAGAGGTGAACAAAGGATGGACGAGATGGAAAATGGCTTGGCGGAGGTGTTGGTCGAGTCAGCAACGGTTGATAGTGATCGGAACTTCTCCTATCGTGAGATTGGAGATGGAAGATGAAGTTCATATTTAAGATAAATCAGGAATTAAAACACATAAATAAAATTGTAGAATGAAATCTAAGATACCTAAGGTGCTTACGGGTGGACTGGAAAGGTGAATAACGCCTCGATCTGTGTTGAAGGAGGAGAAGCAAAACTAAAAGCGAAGGACTCCGACGAGTGGTCGAATCACGAATGTGATGCTCCTTCTCACGCTCTTGATTGGAGGAATTCCTCGTTGTCACTGAAGATGTTCCTCTGCCACTCAATCTCGGGAGAATAAGGGGCGAAAGATGGATTCATTCATCGTCGGAGGTGGAGGTCATTTATTTATAGGATGGCCCAGGCAAGGTTTTGAATTCAAACATGGAAACAATCCCATGGAGCGTTGGTTGAATTAGGTGTGCTGACATGCTTGAAAATTGGAGAAGAGAAGGATTCGAGGAAGGAATCAGTACGAGCTATTGATTGAGGCGTGTGGGAAAATTAGTTGAATAAACGATAGAGGCGAGATGAGCGGGGAGAGGGTGCAGGTTGAAGAGTTGACCCGGGTCAACAGACCCGGGATGGACCAATTAGAACATGCATGTGACAAAGACAAATTAGGGAAATGATAAAATAGTAAATAAAAGTTAAATAATTCAATAAAAATCAAAAATGAATTATTTAAATTAAATAATGTAAATAAAATAGGTCAGGAATACTTTAAAGTTAATTTGGGTGATTTTTAATTAATTAAATAATATAATTACAAAGTTTAAAATAAATACATGGTATTTATAGGTATGTATACCTATATATAGAGTATTATGTTTTTTAATTAATTAATTTGTATATATATACATAATTTATTATTTTATTTATTTACCAAATTTTACAAAGATTTTAATGATATTTTTATTCTATTTTTTAGTTAATTTATTAGGTTAATTAAATATGTATAGATACAATATATACATGGTGATACACATACAATAAATACATGATTTTATTTTTATTTATTTTAAATTTTGTAATTTTTATTTGTATTTTATACAGGTTAGATACAATATTTACAAGTAAAGAAAATATAATATTCATAATTATGCATAGGAAAATAATTAATTAAATTTTTTATTATTTTTGGCCTTATCTCACCCTACTTTTTTTCTTGTCGATCAGGTCAAGTCTTGACCTTCTCTCAGAGTTTGATTCATCATGTATCTATTATATATACACAGTATTTTATTTTATTTAATTTTCCTTTATTTCTTTATTTATTTATTTTAGGTTAAATTAGTAATAAATGTACAGTATTTACACATAGATGCAGGTTAGTACGAATATGGATTTATTAATATATATGTATGTTTTATAAGGTATTTTAAGCTAAAATAAATGAATAAAGATGATGAAATGCACATTCATCAACATGTCAAAGGGAAGCGCGGTCGGAAGCAAGAATCTCGGAAGGGCCCAACCCAGAAGAGAAAGAAGAAGAGTCAAGGTGTTGGTTCATCTTCTACTGCTTCCGCACTAGTGACATCAAAGAAGAACGATGTGTGTTATCACTGCAAGAAGTCGGGGCACTGGAAGCGTAATTGCGTAATTTACCTGAAGTTTCTTGACAAAGGTAAAGCCCCAACAGGCGAATTCTACTATCATCATTGAAACTAATTTTCTCGTAGGACAAGAAGGTAGTTGGGTCATCGATTCTGGTGCTTCTGTTCATATAAGCAATTTGTTGCATCGATTTCAGGAAACTAAGAGTCTTGATGAAGGGGGGGTAGTCATCCAGATGGGATCTGATGCAACAGTTGCAACAGGCATCGTCGGGACCTGCAGACTATCATTATTTAGTGGAAGAGTCCTAATACTTGTAGAATGTCTTTATGTTCAAGATGTCAGAAGGAACTTATAACCGTATCTAAATTAGTTAGAAGTGGATATTCATTTCTATTCTATAATAAAGTTGTCATAAGTCATTATGATAAATATATTACGGATGGTGTTCTAACTTCTGGTGGACTCTATGAATTGTGCATTGATGAAAATGTCATGAATGTTACTACCATTAATAAAAACCCTAAAAGAACCAGGGAGTATGGAAATTATTCCAACATAATTTGACATCAAAGGCCTGGTCATTTATCTGTTGATAGGATCAATAGATTGATAAAGAATGGACCCTTAGATTTTCTACAGGTCCAATATTTGCCTACCCACGAACATTGTATACGAGATAAAATGACTAGGGTGCCTTTCCGTAACAAAGCTACAAGATACGAAGCTATTCTTGACCTAATGCATATTGATGTATGTGGTCCCTTCAGTACTGCGACCTGAAATGGATATCGATATTATTTGATGTTTATGGATGACCATTCGCGATACAGGTTTATCTTCCTTTACGTCATAAATCTGAAACCTTTGAAAAGTTCAAATAGTTCATAGCTTTGGTTGAGAACCAAACCAATAGGAAGATTAAACGAATTTGATCTGACTGAGGTGACGAGTACCTCTCAGATGAATTCAAGGAATACCTTAGAGAGAGAGAGGAATTATCTCCAATCTCACTCCTCCTAGAACTCCCCAACTTAATGGTGTTGCTAAAAGACGCAACAGGAACATCATGGACATGGTCTGTTCAATGATGAGTAAAACACATTTACCACTTAGTTTATGGGGATATGCAGTAGAGACTGCAACATATATCCTAAATAAGATTCCTGCCAAATCTATACCTAAGACTCCTCGTGAACTTTGGCATGGAACCAAACCTAGTGTTAGACACTTAAGGATTTGGGATTGCTTGGTTCATACGAAGAACACGGATGCAAGTAAGCTAGAATCTCACATTCATGAGTGCTACTTCATTGGGTATGTTAAGGATGGTATGGGATACCGTATTTATGACCATGAGACTCAGAAGGTCTTCGTCTCTAGAGATGTAAATTTTTTGAAAGATGATTTCCTTAAGAGTCAAGACAAAAATGAAGTAAAGGAACTCATTGAATCCACTGAGGATACTGAGTTCCATTAACCAGAAACTGAGGAAGTAAATGAAGATGTAACATCCGTACCTCTTCGAAGGAGTTTGAGGGTGGTTGCACCACCTAAAAGATACGGATTCCATGTGTCAGGTGAAACTGATAATGATCCAGCTTCATTTGATGAAGCACTCGTAGATCATGACATGGATAGATGGATGCTAGCAATGAATTCTGAATTAGATTCCATGCATAAAAATGATATATGGACCCTAGAGGATCCACCTAGAGGGGTAAAACCCAATTGATGTAAATGGATCTTTAGGAGAAAGAGGGGACCTGATGGGAAAGTAGAGACTTTCAAAGCATGGCTCGTAGCCAACGGCTACACACAGAGATAAGGCATCGCCTACGATGAGACATTCTCTCCTATAGCTATGCTTAAGTCCATCAAAGCACTGATGGCTATAACTGCATATCTTGACTATGACATATGGTAGATGGACGTCAAGACGACTTTCATCCCCAGGGCTTCATAATCGAGGAAGGCAAAGTATGCAAACTGAAGAAATCCATCTATGGGCTCGAACAAGCTTCTTGTAGCTGGAACATCAGATTTGACGAAACCATAAAGAGTTATGATTTTATGCAGAATCCTGATGAACCATGTGTATACAAGAATCTTAGTGGGAGCTATGTTGTGTTCATCGTGCTTTATGTATATGATATCTTTATCATTGGGAATGACACATGGATGATGACTAGCGTTAAGATTTGGCTATCCCATACATTCGAGATGAAAGATCTTGGAGAAGTCTCTTACATCTTGGATCTGAAGCTGTTCAGAAATCGAGAAAAGAGGATCTTGGGACTATCACTGCCATGCAGTGGGAGTGATAAGCATTTATCAATCCTACTATGGAGAACAACCCTGGAATGCAGTAAAGAACATCTTCAAGCATCTAAGATGGATACAAGATTATATCTTAATCTATGAAGATGGTGATCTCCAAATCTTGGGATACACATATTCGGAGTTCCACTCTGATATTGATGATCGAAAGTCGACATCAGGGTTTGTATTCTTATTGAACGATGGTACTGTGATATGGAGAAGCAAGACACTACGACCGATTCAACAATAGAACCTGAATACATTACCGTATCGGATGCTGCAAAGGAGGCGATGTGGTTGTACAAGTTCATCATGGAACTTGGTGTAGTTTCCTCTGATACTCCCATCCCACTACTCTGCGATAACACTGGAGACATATCTCAGGCGAAGGAACCCAGATGACATCAAAAGAGAAAGCATGTGGAAAGGAAATACCACATCATTTGGGAGACTCAAAAGCATGGTGACATCGTCATCACCAAGGTAACCTCTGTCGACAACGTTGCTGATACACTTACCAAACCTTTGACACAAAAGATTTTCGACCATCATGTATTGAGTATGGATTTAAGGATTGTACATGACTGGTTCTGAGGGCTAGTGGGAGATTGTTAGCAATGTGAGCTCGAGGCGAACCATTCCTACAATAAATGTTATTGTAGTATTTGATATATCAATAAAAGTTATTGCTTTATTTCATTCCATGTCCGAGATTAAATGAATGAATAAACTATAAGGTCCCTTAGTACAATTAGGGTATGACCATCTTGATGATCATACAACCGTTGATTTAATCGTTAAATGATAGAGGTTGGTGCATGGATGAATATCTAAAGCATTAGATTGAAGACTCATCATGCACCGTCAAATGATTATTAAGAGATGATATCTAGCCTGAGTAGAAGATGGCAATCCTTTCTCATTTGGCTAATATCTGACCGACCTCTTGATGCAGGTCCTATGCATAGGAATAGAGATTCAAAGGTGTCAGATAAGTTAGGTCAAAGAATTGACTTAGCGAGATCGAGATAACCAAGTCCTATGTCGTATACTATCATGATATAGGCATGCATCCTCTGACTGGAGACATATGTATTGCTATATGTCCGAGTATGTACATTTGGAAAACCAATGGGTTGATGGCTTAATCAATGTCTATATACCGGCGAGCTAGTGTGCATGTAAGGGCATATGAGTAATACGATTTCTCAAAGGGATCATACACGTTCACTTCTGAACTGGAAAACATGATCTAACTCATGAGGTATTGGGACCGATCAAATTCCATGCATGGTTGTATTGCATTGGAAGCATGACAAGAATTTGTAGGTATGGTATATGCTTTTGGAAAGCATATGATCTATACCAACTCCCAATTACTGAATGAGAAACTTAATGATAAAACCCTAAAGATGACAATGTAAATTGGTCTATATCTTTGGGTTTATTTTAGATTTTCCAGTATGAAGTATGTACAAGTATTAGGAATAATTAAGGGTGATGTGATCATAAACGATTATATAACCATGATGCTTTCATTATGAGGGACTGATGAAACGTGTCAAGATTTTAGTGACTCCTCTTATTAGAGTAGTGATATGATCTTAGTCCAAGTGCTGGACATTGATCTGAATGTGATTCAGATGCAATGAGAAGATTGGATCCACGTCATTGATTTAATCAAGCAATTATGAGAGGTCCCCAAGATCTGGATTTGAGATGTGATCTCAATATCCAAGTCACTTTATATGGAACATACAATCACCCTATCCTTATCTCCAAGCATCTGTGGAGAAGCCATTATTCTTGAAAGAGTTCAAGAATAATTCCATGGTTTAATTATGTATCTGAGCATTGAGATATAGATAATTAAATGTGATTTAATTAACATGAATAATGTGAATATGATTTGTATTATTTAAATACATGAGAATGATGATCCAAGATGATTAAATGTGATTTAATTATCAAGGATGTGAATAATGTGGATAGTGCTATCCATATTATTTATATATATTGTAAATGTGATTTATAATATATTAGAGAGAGCTTACTGTAAATAGCATCTTCAAATTAATTGTTGATGTGATTGGATTCACATTGGATATTAATTGGAAATATAATTTACGTTTATTTTGGGTTGTGAATGTGATTCACAATTATTTAATGGCATGATTGCAATACTCACACAATTAATCTGGAATTATTTTTATGATTAATTTACAACAAAATTCATTGTAAATAAATATGAAGGACCGGAGGAGCCACCGCAATCCATTTAATGGATGGTGGACGTCCACCCTTTGACTTGGTCTCAAGGGTGGTCGTCCCCCCTTTTTAGGAGGGTAGGTGGCCTCCCTCCTAATCCTTCTATGATAATTAATTTAGCTTAAACTAAATTATGTATTATCCAATATATATTTAATTTAGTCTAAATTAATTGTTGTTGCATTTTTACAACAAAATCATTTCCATTGAATGGAGATACAAATCAATCACAATCATTGATTTTATGTCTCACATGGATTGGAATCCATGGATTCCTAAAATATTATAAAAGAACATGCAACCCTAGCTCTTCTTTTTATACACAAATCTTGAGTAATCTCTCTCTCGTTCTCATTCTACATGCACTCTCTTTCTCTCTTAGCGGCCATCCACCTTATACCATAGAGAGAGTCGTCGTCATCGCCACACCGTTTTGCCACCGCTTCGACTGCTCGTGGATCTTCGTCTCCTTCAGTGCACCTCGCTCGTGAAGATGAAGAAGACATCGGATCTCGTGTGACGAGATCAGGAGATTCACCACTTGGATCATCAATTCAGATTGCGAGGAGTATGCGTCTCATCAATGTGCTCGCAAGCGTCTTCTTCATCAGATCAGACTTGAGACAAGAGGTCTCTTGGTTTGGAGACTTGATCACAACCACGCTTCAAGAGGTAATCCGACATATTACTTGTGGTTATATGAAACGATCTGAGAAGTGTTCTTAGATCATGCGGTTTCATCATTTAAAATTTTTAATTTCACTGCACCGAGCAACTAGTGCGACTAGTCGCTCTAATCGCATACGATGCGATCATCACTCTTACACAATGCGCTTAAGGATTTTTCTATGTCCTTCATAGAAGATGTTTCTCTTGGTTATGTATCTCAAACAATGAGACATAGGGTTTCTTATATATGGTTGTCCAAAAGAGTTGTTGGTATCCAAAAAATGGAAAGTCCAACTTTATGATTTACAAAATCTATGAAATGATCAATCATGATAAACAACTTGATCGATCATGGGTGATTGGTTATATTTGACAGATGGTCCGAATTTCAAAAAGCGATCTATCATGTTCAAAAGGATGGTCGATCGCATTGATCAATCATGAAGAACAAAATGGTCGATCATAGATGATTGATCATACGTGTCAACATGATCGATCATAGTTGTCAAGTGATCGATCATAGATGTCAAGGTGATCGATCATATGTTCAAAAATGGGAAATGTGAAATTGATGATTCTGGCTTAAGTTTGCTTATTGATCAAGAATATGCAAAAATAATAAGGTTGTTTTTAGCATAAAATAAAAAGTATGTAATGTGTCACATCAACCTTCCAAGTCTTCAAAACTTGAGCTTTTGGAATTGAGTCCATCTTTGATTTTTTTAATAATCTGATTCTGAATGTTCAACCTTCTACCCGAGTCTTTTAGAATTACTTTTATGCTTTGAATCGGCTTATAGCTTTTCTACACTTTTCAACAAAGAGCTTTTGTGAGCTACTATCTGAAAAATTAAACAAGCTACAAAACAAATATGCAATCGAGTCATTAGCAAAATCTAAGTTACTAACAATACATACATATATACATACGTAGATAGATTCATACATATGTACATACAAACATAAATTTAAATATATAGATAGAGAAGACTATTCCAATGAACCATGACCCATTAGGTTCGTAACTAACAGGAATCGTTATCTACACGATCTTATAGGCCAATCATGATTAAAACTGAAGTTTCTCTTAGTTAATGGGTGCCATCTTTCTTGTATGCATTTGTTTTCGTTTTAGTTCATTAAATATTTTACAATTTTGTACCATCCAAATCAATTAGCCATCATTTAGCATCATGCAATTTGGGGTGAATCCAAATTTAGTAACCGTATGTATGCAATGTATTGACGTTTACCTATCAACAAGTTCATCGCCTCTTATGTTCAAAACATTCTCCATCATCTGAAAATGCCATCTTATCACAAGTTGTAGAACATTATGATACAAATGTATTCAAGTTATGTTTATAAAATAATTTGCTGTGTGCAATCCAATAATCAAATTTCGCACCATGTTGATCAATTATTCATAGGGTAAGTTATATGTTCGTATCTGTAAGTTTTTTATTTATAAACGACTATATTACTATATTTTTTCTATAGAAATTGTTATTGCATTTTGTATTGTTACTTTAGTTTATCTGCATGTTTCTGTTATTGTATTTTTTATGTAGTTCAGTTTATCTCCTCAATTTCTTTCCTTCAGATTTTGTTATTGTATTTTTTGTATTCTTGGCATATATATTGACATTAGTGTGGATCTTTCAAACTTTTCGAATGTTAAATTCTTTATTACTTATGTCTTCACACATTTTTACTGCTCGAAATGACCATTTTACAACTTTTATCCCTTTTTTATTATGTCGTGTCTATTTCGTAAACTCAATGTCTACTTCTTACAACTCTATGTTTAAGTATTACAACTTGCTGCGAGCGCTATTCAACTTCACTTTTTACAACTCTGTGTTTTTATTTTTTTTACAACTACGATTTTAATTTTTATCACTCCATATTTAATTCTTACAAGTCCATGTTTGATTATAACAACCTCGTGCTTAAATTTTAGGGATTTTTACACCCATAACCTCGAGTAATCTCGCAATAACATTCATAACCCTGTATAATCGCGAATTACATGAGAAACCCCGAGTAATGCTTAACTCTTAAATGACATAACCCTGTGTTAAGTTCCGTTTAAGATGTCCGATATATTCGACGGTTTCTGTTTGAAAAAGACGAAATTACCTTTAGTACGCATTCGTATTCGCAAATCATGCCATGACCTTCTCTCTCCATCACGTTGGAGAGGTTGGCTGCAAGCTCACTCCTGACGCCCCAGTCTGGAAGCTTCCCCTGGACCCCGCCTGCAATCGCCTCTCCCCGTCGACCTCTGCAAGCCCCCGCCCCTCCCCCTCCCCCCACTGCTGGTCACGTCCAGCCTTCCCCTAGACTGCAACGCACGCGACCCGGATGCTCCCGCGTCTGCGCCCCCTGCCTCAGCTCCAGCTCCCGCGTCTGCGAGCCCCTCCCGCTGTCCTGCAACCTCCCCCCGGCTGCAACGCCCCCCACCCAGCTGCCCTGCAGGCATCCTCCCCGACCCGGCTCCAACTCCCACGCCTGCGAGCCCCCCGGCTGCCCTGCAGTCGTCCTCCCCGACCCGGCTCCAGCTCCCGTGCTTGCGACCGCCCCCCCCCCCCCCCCCCCCCCCCCCCCCCGGGTGCCCTGCAAGCGTCCTCCCCGACCCGGCTCCCGCGCCTGCGAGCTGCCCTGCAGGCGTCCTCTAGCCTCACCCCGGACTGGAACGCCCCCAACCTGGTTCCAACCCCCCACGCGGCTACCCTGTAGGCATCCTCCTCGACTCAGCTCCAGCTCCCACGCCTGCGAGCACCCCCACCCCCGCGGCTACCCTGCAGGCATCCTCCCCGACCCGACCACTGGCAGCGGAGGGAACCCGCTCCACTGGCCGATCCCGACGAGAAGATCGGAGCTTTACATCGAAAGGTGAGATTTTCAGACAAAATTACTACTGTTCTCAGTTGGAGTTGGATTTTAAGGATTGAGAGGAGAATCGGATGGAATTCGTGCACGGAGAAGGGGGTTTTGATCGGCGCAGGGGATGGAATAGAACCAGGCGCTTTGCCGTGTGGGGGATTTCTTTTCTTTTAATTACAGCCGTTGGATATAGGATTGGTTAGATTAACTTTAAGTCTGGTTGAGTTAACTGGCTAAAATAACAGAGGGTTATATGTGTAGAACGAAAGACTTATTCTAAGTTTCTCATGTAATTCACGATTATGCATGGTTATGAATGTTATTGTGAGATTACTCAGGGTTATGGGTATAAAAATTCCTAAATTTTACAATTTCGTTTATTTTAGTTTTTTTATTATATTTATTATTTGTTCTAAATTCATCTATTATTTCTTTTGAAGTAGATTGGATGTTTGAATACTTCTTAAGATTCAAGGATGAAGACGTGGAAAAATGGGACATTGAGTATGTCGAAGACATTTCTTAGCAGCGCTATCTATTAGTTGTCCGCGATATAATTGTAATGGAATACATGGAATTTTTGTGTCAAGGATTAAAGCCACAATTTGAATTTAAAGATATCCCAACATGAAAAAAATCATTGCATTGCTTTTGCAGTGCGAAGGCGACAAGAACATTTACAATTGTACAATACTATTAAGAACAATTTGCTTTTTGAACGTGTAATTTTCCTACATAACATATGCTTAAATTTTACATAACTGTTGGCGTACAAGTTACGTAATATGATTTTTTCAACATTACATATAAAAGAATCACTTCGTATTTTTTTAATTTTCATTGTAGACCACTATACTATCAATCTTTTGTACGAATGTGCAAGTATATTGCATTGTAATATTTTGTAACATCATACTAAATAACAGTTCTTTTATAACTTTTGAAGTAATGATGCTCAACTATTAAGCTATCATTTGTAAGTTATAAAAGGTGATTTATAGTTTTTATGAGGTATTTGTAATTTTATGTGAGGTGTTATTTTTTATAACTCCATAGTTTTATTGTTACAACTCCATAATTTTATTTTTTACAACTCCACATTTAATTCTTACAATTCTATGTTTAGTTCTTATACCTCTTTTTTTACTAAGCGTTCACTACATTTTGGTCCGGCTGCTGGCTCTGAACTGGCTGAGGTGATGATTGTTAGGAGCCATCTCTCTCCGATCTTTAATCTGATTCTATTACAATTTCTGTCTTCAGATTGGGCTCTTGACCTGCAAATGAAATAATTCCATGATTAGTCTATATGGAGGCAATACAAAATTTCATTAAGGATGGTTGTGTGTATGGAGTGGAATCAACTGCCATCCAAAATGGGCAGGTTTTGGGATGATAGTGATTCTGGTTTATTGGAGAAGACGTGGAATTTGGAGATCGATTCACAGAGTCTGAACCGGGCTCTCGGTAGTCGCCCCGAATATTGGAGGTGACGTGCATATGGAATCGATGTTGGTGTCGGCAGGGTCCCGACTAATCCATCCATGTGTCGCCATCTCGAAGGTCAAGAGGAGATCGAGATCGGAAGAATGATACAGAGGTCAACAAGAAATAAATGGAGTGTAAAATAGTAGAAGGCTCCAAATGAGCAAGGGGTCAAATATGGAATCAAAGAGAAGAAGTTTAGAAAAGGCACACACTGTGCATGGCTGATCTTTGAACCTTAATTCCAATTCAAAAAAACACAACACAAGGATAGGTTCACTGACTCAACACATGTGAAGCCGTAAAAGTTCGGTTATTTTTATCTATTCAATTTTATGTTATTTTCAAGCAATCTTATAACGAGTCCTTAAGTACGCTAATCCAATAGGAGTGTGTGTACTGTCAGGCCAGTGCCTCGTACTTGTTCTACCTCTTTTGTAACCTGTGATCTGCGTGCTTAAAGGTCCTTGATCTCGTGCCTGGGCGGCTACTCAGTCAAAGAAATAGAAAGGAAGTCAATAGACGAAACCAATACTTCGGACCTCGATCGTAACGGAATCACCCGTGAGCGGTAAGGACCTAGTCGGACGCAAAGCTATGAGACAGACATACCCGTGAATGCGTGACCTAAGTTCAGTACTTCAGACCAAGTCGGATGCTCCACACAAAGCGGGAACACCGTGTTCAACTAGGTCCGTCTTTAATTCTCACAACTCCGTGTTTAATTCTCCCAACTAAGTGGTTTAATCTTACATTTTCTGTCATTGATTCTTACATCTTCGTAATGGAAATTATAAAGCTCCAGTCCGACCTAATTAGGAACTATGGCATGCGTGGCTCGTTGACCATGGAGATTATGGATCCCAATATGAAATTTGTAACTACGAATGTGGTTGTTACACAGTCATAACATGGTGATAATGTTGTCGTAAATGGCTCTTGCACGATATGTACACATACGTCACAAGCACAATGAACATCACGATCTGTGTTTTAACCAATGAGTCATTACAAATGCAATCACGCTTATGTCGTAAAGACAGTATGCAATACAATGGTTGCAACCCCATGTGAGCACATATTTTATTTTCAGCCTATAAACCATCCATATATAACTGCAAACGTGTATTATGATTTCTTATATCGATTTATACTTTTAAAGAGATCCATGATATGCAAAATAAAAGATCCATCCACAAAACTTAGCGAGACTTTGAACAGGGACGAAGTTAGGATTGTTGAACAGCGACGAAGTTAGGATTGTTGGTTTGGGGGGATATAATATAAAGATGTTTTTTTTAAATATATACAGAATTTTTACACAAATGCAAAATCTGTTTTGATTAATATCATACCATCTTCAAAATTATTAAAGAATTATTTTTAAACATATTGCAATATTTTTAAAAATATGAAAATAAATACTTCAGATTGAAATTACCAACAAACTTACTACATTTAAATATGACTTGGATACCAATAGTTTGTTATACATAAATTATAATTGTAAGCATTTTGTTCATTTTCTTTATAATTTAGAATTGATCATGAAAGAAATAATTAATAATGTTATAATTTTTCATAATAAAAAATAAATGAGATCGAACATACCTTTACGTTAAGCTATTTTAAGCACACTCTCCTTTACTTTGAATCATACTCATCTAAAATTGATTCTGTTGAAATACTTTCTGCAACTTCTTTATCTATATATGCCAATAAATAATTCTGAGAAAATCATCTTCGTATTTAAAAAATCCAACATCCATGTATTTAATTTTTTGAGAAACTTTCTTCTTAATGAAATTTGTTTTTTAAAGATATGGTATTTTAAAAACGGATATTGATATGGTAACATCTATATATGTATCTGTATCAATCAGCTTGCATACGTATGTTTGATATACAAGTTTACCAATGTAGATCATTTATACAAGTATTATATATATATATATATATATATATATTATCTATATATATATATATATATATATATAGGAATAAGGACCCTGCCTCGGGTGGTGCAGGGAGCACCCCGCACCCGGCTTCCCGACCGTGCGATCGCATCCGCGATCGACGGTGCGCAATCTCCCAACCCGCCTTCCTGCACCCGCCTCTCTCTCTCGCAAAACCCTCCCCCCGCACCCGCCTCTCTCTTGTTATTTAAGGAAACTTTATAAGTAATTGGGATAAAGGTGAACAATCATGTGAGATGGTTGTGTTATCCCCATGTTCGTATAAATTGCTAAGTACGAGAAAAATGGTCCTCATCTGGATCTTTGTTTCAACCCTCTACTCTGGTATTTAGATATCCACACTACTAGATGAAGCTGGGGGAAGCACTTGTGTATGTAGTCCCCAAGGCTTATTGTCTACCACCCCTTGATGAAGCAATCATTTTCTGACCCAACTCAATTGGCATGTCTACCTTTCAGCACTCCATTTAAGTTGTGCTAAGTATAAAGTGCAAAAGTATAGATCAATTCATTCTTTAAGATTCGTATTCAGGATATGAGGCAATATACTTCCATAATAAGAGTCAAACTCTAAACATTGTTGTATGAAACTTTGATAATTAAGTCAAAGACCCAAAACTTCTAAACTCTAATCTCTTTATGAAGTTCCTCTTATATTAAGTGGATTAAGGTTAAGAACAATCTCACTTTCAGTTTCTACTCAAGAATCAGTTTAAATCCAATGACTTTTCACTCATGCTAATACATGGGATTCATGTGAATGCAAGTGGTAATCAATTTTTAAGTTTTTATTTTCAAAAAATTTGGGATTTTTTGGTAGACAACCTATTTCACTATAAATTTCACAATACATAGTATTATTTACAAACTTACAAAAATATTTTACCAATTCATGTATATTTTACAAATTTACATACGATTTTATGAATTATATATATTGTATAATATATACACACTTTTACATATTTTACAACTAGTTACCCATATCCTATACATTTTATTGAGTATTATATATATAATATATGAAGGTACAACTTATGGGTAAATAATATATGGTACAATATATACGAGTCACGACACCCCCTTATACTGAGTTGGTGCTATGTCTACATGGCATAGAGAGAAATTAAGACATAAATACTACCAAGTGTAAGGGAAAGAAAATAATATATAGAATAAAAGTCAATCGCTCCCTATACTTAGGCTCTCGTCAACCTAAGCATAAAAGAAGCAAAAACGAGGCCATCGAGGGTAAGGTATTAAATGAAAATAGGTATAAACAATGGATACCTCCCCCCTTCCCAATATTTAGGATTTAGTATCCCAAGTACGGGAAAGAGATCAAGGCTAGAGACCAGTGTGGGACTAAGAGAATAACAAAAAGGAAAAGAAACAAAATGAACCACTTGGATCATTCATCCTCCGTAGGATATGGTCATCCTAATTATATCCACGAATAAAAATGGGATGGAATTGACATGAGTGATATGAAGAACATGAGATAGAAGAAAAAAAGGAAAATCTTTATAAATCGAAATGAGAGCGTTGATTCAAAAAGGTTTACGATAAATCTTCCTGTGGGACCAAGTTGTGACAAAATATACAAATGTATCTCAATATCGGATAGGAATCAGAGCTTAAGGACTCTTTATCAAAGCCGACTAACTAGTGCTTCCTCAAATATGATTGTAGGGAACTGAATTGACCTCATAGATGTAAATCATGGACTCAAATTCATAGACAATAAACTTATCTTGGGGTCCACAGAAGAAGACGATTCCTTAGAATAACAAGAGGAAGAGTCGAAAGAGGAGTCATAGGACTAGCCCAAAATTTCTTCTAGAGTAGGTGACTTTCTTAGCAGTGATTTCAGAAGTAGCTTAGTCCTTAGGTACAGGGTAGAAACTAAGGAAGGGTCTGTTAGATCTAATTGTTAGATCTATTACCTTAATAAAAAATTCTAAGATACTTAATAGTTACCGGAAGCCATCGCAACAGAAATGAAGTGATGAAGATGTGATTTCCTTCTCCTTCTCAACTATTCTCCAATATGCTTGAGTAATGGATCCTCTTGCATTCATTAGTTGAGGGAGAAGGGACCCCAATCTTTATTTATAAAATATGATGGTTACCTATCCATTAAGGTAACTACCAAAAGCAACCTCCCAAAAAGATGCACCCTTTCATAATTAACCATGAGCCACAAAATAAGAAATAATATAATGTTGACAACTATCATATATGGTAGTTGCATGCATAGAATTTCTTACATTCTCCCACTTGGCTCATATAGCAAGTTTGTTGCTTTACATTTGTCAAGTTAAGCTCTATTAATATGAATCTTGGCGGCAGATACCTTTCAAGCAGATATATCCTTCCAAGCATTACAATACCAATATTTTTCTCATCTTAACAAAACTTCACGTGTTAATATCTAAATAGTAACACAAGTTCTTTCTTTATGTCTGTTCATTAAATGCATGCTTCCAAAATATAATAGACAATAAACAAAAGATCATCATACTAAAACTTAAGGTGTACAGACATGGATGTATTGATATTATTACAAGGTACTAAATAGGCCCATCTCAGTTACATGATTGATGAATACACTAGGCATTAAACCTTTTGTCATAGGATCCACAATCATGTACTTAGTACCTATTTGTTCAATCACTAGTAAATGATCTCTAACTTTCTCTTTAACAACAAGATATTTAATGTCGATTCTCATTCCGACACGCGTATACTTGTTGTTAGCGAAAAATACGGCTGCGGAATTGTCACAATGAATCTTTAATGGTCTTGAGATTGAATCCACTATCTTAAGACTTGCAATGAAATTCTTTAGCCAAAGTGCTTGTGTAGTAGCCTCGTGACATGCTACGAATTTGACTTCCATGGTACTTGATGTGACAAGTGATTGCTTCACACTTCTCCATTAAATACCACCTCCAACAAGCAGAAAAATGTATCCAGAGGTAGATTTTATATCCTCCTTACTACCTGCATAATCCGAATCCAAATAGCCAATGATTTCTAAGGAATCTGAATGTCGGTATATTAGCATAAAATCCTTAGTTCCTTGCAAATATCGTAAGACCTTCTTGCCGCTATCCAATGGTCCATGCCTGGATTGCTTTAATATCTACCCATCATTCCAACAACAAAACATATATCTGGTCTAGTGCATGTTTGGGCATATATTAGAATCCCAATGATAGATGTATATGGAATGTCCTTCATCTGTTCTTTTTCTAAATTATTTTATGGACATTTGAATGAAAAACTTTTATCTCCTTTTACCACAGGTGCTGGGGTAGGAGAACAATATTTCATCCCAAATCTCTCTAATAATTTTTCAATATAGGTCTTTTGAGACAATCCAAGTACTCTCTGAGATCTGTCTCTATAAATTTCAATGCCAATGACATATTTAGCATCACCCATATCTTTCATTTCAAAATTATTAGAAAGAAACATTTTTGTATCTTGCAACATCCCAAGGTCATTACAAGCAAGTAAAATGTCATCTACATAAAGGACTAGAAAAACATATTTACTCCCACTCATCTTAAAATATATACAATTATTAACAATGTTCTCAACAA
Organism: Ottelia alismoides; assembly: GCA_037367405.1. Taxonomy (NCBI): domain Eukaryota; kingdom Viridiplantae; phylum Streptophyta; class Magnoliopsida; order Alismatales; family Hydrocharitaceae; genus Ottelia; species Ottelia alismoides. Next base: position 380,078 of record JAZKJV010004187.1, on the reverse strand, counting down.
AATCAAATAAAGTTATTGCATTATTGAACTTAATGTACCATTGACGGGATGCTTGTTTTAGTCCATATATAGACTTCCTTAATTTACAAATCAAATTCTTGCTATTATCTAAAATAAAACCCTCAGGTTGTCGCATGTAAACATGTTAATTGAAGTCTCCATTAAGAAAAGTTATTTTCACATCCATTTGGTGTAACTCTAAATCATAATGAGCTACTAATGCCATGATTATTCGTAATGAGTCCTTTCGTGAGATAGGAGCGAAAGTCTCATGATAGTCCATGCCCTCGTTTTGAGTAAAACCTTTTGCTACAAGTCTGGCCTTATATCTCTCAATGTTGCCTAATGAGTCTTTCTTAGTTTTAAAGATCCATTTGCAACTAATAGATTTCGCTCATTTGGGTATCTCTACCAAGTCCCATACTTGATTTGCACTCATAGAATCCATCTCCTCTCTCATGACATTATACCATTTAGTAGAATTAATGCCACTCATGGCTTTTGAAAAATGATATTGGGTCCTCTAAAATTCTCGTGTCGTAGTCACATTCTTGTAGGTATGTTATAAAATTTGATGACATTGTAGATTTTACTACCCGGTCAGATCTAGTCGTAACAACACCTTGTTGAACACTTGGTGCTATTTCAACTTGATTCTCATGTATTGGAGGATTCACCATTGGTTCAACCAAAGGGATATCTTGTGCTTGAGGAACAACAATGTCTTGATGTTCTGACCAAACAAGATATCATGTTGAATATTTTGCTCCTCCCTTTCTAGTAGTATAACAAAATCCGATAATTCGTCAAGTATGATGTCTTTAATTACCATCCTGCTCCCACTATTCTCGTTATTTTCCAAAAATATAGCATTCCTTGATTCTACAATACTCGATTCCTATTTGGACAATAGGATCTATAACCTTTAGTGCCTTCTGGATAACCAATGAAGTATCCACTTGTAGTCTTCATAACTAATTTTTTTCTCATGTGGGTTATAGATTCTAGTCTCAGCTCGACAACCCCAAACGTATATGTGTCCAATCTTGGTTTCCATCCCTTCCAAAGCTCAAATGGAGTGGATGAAATTGCTTTAGATGGAATTCTATTTAATATATACATGGTTGTATTTAGAGCTTCACTCCAAAAGGATAATGGCAATGAGGAGTTACTCATCATACTTCGAATCATATCCATTAACGTGCGATTCCGTCTTTCGGCAACATCATTTTGATCCGGCTCACCGGGCATTGAAAGTTGATGTTCAATGCCTTCATCTTTAAGAATTCGCACAAATGGTCCAAGTTTTTATTCTCCTCTAACATACCTACCATAATACTCACCACCTCTATCTGATCTCACAATTTTAATTTTTATTTCTAATTATCTCTCTACTTCTATTTGATAATCCTCAAAAAGCATTTATAGCTTCTAATTTTTCAAATAAAAGATAAAGATACATGTAACGTGAGAAATCATCTATGAAGGTAATGAAGCATTTTTGATCAGTAAAACATTCTATAGGAAACTGACCACATATGTCAGTATGTATAATTTCTTAAAGACTAGTACTTCTCGTTGACCCTTTAGTATGTTTGTTGCTATGTTTTCCCTTAATACATTCCAAACAAACATTTGAATCAGTAAAATATAGAGTATCAATTACTCCATCATTTACTAATTTCTTGATCCTTTTAGTGGAGATGTAACCTAATCTTTTATGCCAAAGCATTGATGACTGATCACTATTATGTTTTTGCTTTTTTACCAACTACATTGTAAACAAGGAGATTATTTTCAAAATGTGGATCTAAATATAATTTATATAAATAATCCACTAAGCCACCTGTGCCAATCAACTTGTCATTCTTAAATATTTGGAAAAATGTACTTTCAAATGAAAGTTTGTATCCAAGATTACAAAGTCAAGATTAAATTTCTAGAAAACTTGGGTACATAAAAGATATTTTCCAAATCAAGTACATGGCCAATTTTCAAAATGAGCCATTGCGTCCCAATCACTTCAACGTGTGAAAACAATCAATTTCCCATATAGATGTTTTGCTCACTTTTTAGTGGCATCCTTGTTTTTAGAAAGCCTTAGATGGAGTTGGATATATGGATTGAAGTACCAGAATCAATCCACCAAGTATTAAAAGGAACATCAATGAAATTAGATTCATGACATACATGCCATTCAAGAATCGAAACAGAATTTAAGACATTGAATTGAGTAGACATGAAAGCTGAACTATCTGTAATAAATTCATAACAAGACAAGCAAAATAAGTGACGACGCGCCTCATGACTCAGGTTAAGGTATCAGATAAATCACAAGAGGTCGTTGCGATCCAAACCGCGAAGCGCAATCAATCCAGAAAATTCAAGACCACTTAGATAAGTAAATCAATCAAAGTACAAAATCAATCAAATGTTAGCGGTCTCCTCTATTTATTTAACCTGGTATAGCGACTAGGGTCGAACACAAGGAGTACGGAAATGTACGAAGTAATCAGGGATTAGATCAGAAAATGCATATTTTTGTTGTTTTTAATTTGCAATTTTTTAGGGTTTTTATCAGTTACGCCCCTCTGAGATATTGCAATTTCAATTATGCCCCTCTCTTTTTTGAAATATCAGTTCTGCACCTACCTTCTTGCAAAATTCATAGTTCTGCCCTTCTGTTAAGGTAAAGTAGGGGATAACTGATAGTACGAAAGGGAAGAACTGTGAATTTTGCAAGAAGGTAGGGGCATAACTGATATTTCAAAAAAGGAGGGACATAACAGAAATTGCAATATCTCAAAGGGCCACAACTGATAAAAACCCTTTTTATATTTTCTAATAAGAAAATCAATAAAAAATAATGAAAAAAATAAGTTTTAACAATTTTTATTAAGACTAAAAATGCTCAAAAATTAGAAACAAAAATGTTTTTGTGTTTTTAAAATATTCATATGTTTTTGGTGATTTTGTGGTATTTTTTATTTTTACATGATTTTATAAAAATGAAAGAAATGAAAACATGGAAAACAGTGCACAACCAGGATAAAATTACAAGTTAAAAATACTTAAATTGTCTTGATGTCGTAGTTAGCAATTTTATGCAAAAGCAAATAAAATTATCTAACTATAGAAACTGAATTCCCATTTTTTTGAATTTTCTATAATAATTTTTAGAAGTTTTTGGGTCTTTTGTAATTTTTAGGGTTTTTATAAAAGATAATGTCACAAAAATTATAAAGGAATGAAAACACACAAACACAAATACAAGATTTTTTTAGAATTTTTAGACCACTTTTTTGAATTTTTGTATTTTAGACAACAGACATGATATTTTTTAGGGGTTTTTTATTTTTAGAAAATATTAAATAAAATTAAATCAAGTAACAAAAACTACCTTAAATATTACACGTTAGCAGGAGCCAACTGTAATTTTTATGGTATTTTTGGAGTTAATTTAATAGTTATTTGATTAAAAACAAAATACACATCACATAGGGACCTAATTGCAATTAATGGAAAGTCACATGCCAAATAATAATATCCAATAAAAACTCAGGGCTAATATTGCAAAAATTCCAGATAAATACGCACAACACATGTGACACAGGCTCAAAGGGGCATAAGTGCAATTCTCAAAAAGTTTTACTCAAATCATAACACTAAAAAAGCTCAGGGATATAACATGCAAATAGCCTATAACCCACGTGTACATGCATGTGTCTCAGGTTCGGAGGGACTTAAATGTAAATGCTGAAAACTTGGGGTCTAAATTGCAAAATAGTTTAACTGCTGCTTATTGTACAATATTAAAAGACAAAACATAGACTAATAGGGAGGAAAAGGAAATATACCCCTTGGGGCACCTGTTGGGCACTTGAGTGCTCGGACGACTCTGATGCGTCCCTGCAAGAGATCTGACGGATCTAACACGGTCGATGACATACGCCTGAGATGAGCTGCTACAGTACGGATCTGATGGTCCTAAAAAGGTAGTGGACGTAGGGTGCAGATCTGCCCTAGGTGCTGATCAGACCATTATGAACCAAGCATGGAGGAACAACTCTGATCAGACCTGGAGGAGGAACGCCGAATGAACGGCGAAAGAGGATCCTAGAAGAACTCGCCGGTGCCGAACTTCAATAGAGCGAGGAGAGAGATCCAGGGCTCCGATGAAGGTATGGATGGGCTCGTCACAATTTTGGGTGTGCTCCGCATCTGGTGGTGACCTCCGATGAAGAAGCCAATGATCAGATATCCGAATGGGGGAGCTCTCGCCTGTAGCTGCTCCACCTGAGCAAGAGGGTGTCCAGATGGTGCTCCTCTCGCATGCGGACACCTACAAAGGGTAGAAGGACTCAGGGCGAAGCTCCGATCCACGTTATTGGGACTTGGAAACGAAATAAGCGACAAGGGTGAAGATCGTTCTCCGGCGGAGGCGATAGAGGGAGATCCTTGCCCTAATCTCTACCCGAAGGTCGAGGCTAAGGATGAACAGGTTGCAGGAGAAGGTGAAGGACGATGTGACACATCGACCTGAATGGATGAGATGCAATATCGGGGCTCAGACCGGCTGATCGGAGCAAATGAACTGGCGGCGGGGCTGAATGGGAAGAATGAATCAAAGGGGCGAAATGATGTGAGATGGTAGATACCTGAGGTTCTAGATGAACTCTGGAGCTTCAGGCAAAGGTGGGAGGGAAGGTTATGGCCTCGACCAAGCTGTGGAAGGTCGGGAGGCTAATCGCAGCAGCGCTCGCCGGCTACGAGGCTGAGCAACGTGAATACTCCACCAAACTCCAATCCAAAGGGTCCCTCTGGATGCTAACACTCAATCTGAGGTAGCTAGGGCTGGAAGAAGGGGCGATGCACGAGCTGCCGCACAAGGAGATAGAATCAAAGCTTTTATAGCCACGTCGAGGGTCTAGAAAGATCGGCGTGGTGCGCGAAACCATTGAGAGGTTCGGATCGATAGAAGGACCCACGAGAATGTCGGATATACAAGGAATCTCGGGTTTGGATCTCGAGGCAAGAGGGGTTTGGAATCGATCGGAAGAAATCGAAGAAGATGCTCCGACGACGTAAACTCGACCTGACCTGAGATGGAAGGGGGCGTTGATCGGGGTCAACAAACCCCTCAGGACCAATCAGAAATGTCAAATTTATAAAGTATTTACAAATTCAATAAAAAATAGTAAATGGTTTCAAAATAAAAAGTGTATAAAATGAAAAATATTTATTATTTTTCAAACCATTTTTTTGTGATTTTTAATTATTTTTATGAAAAAGTAAATTAGTTTCTATACAGTATAATGTATTATATACATGTATAATATCCCTATGTATTTTGTAAAATTTATTTTATTTTGTTATTTTTACACAAATACCCTTATTTTGTATTTTATTTATTTACAACATATTTTTAGTAGTATAAAGTAATTTTTATTTTATTTTTATTATTAATTTACATGTATATAATAAATAGGGAGTGAGACATATATACATGTGCCTTATACAAGTGAGAGATGATTTTATTTTTATTTTATTTTTATTTTTTTGTTTTATTTTTATTATCTTTTTAAGAATGAATATAAAGGAGGTAAAAAGAATATTTTATTTTATTTTTTCAAAAAAATATTTATTTACACAAGTAATATGTACAATATAGAGTAGGCCTTATCTCTCTCTACTTATTTTGTTTGACAATCTAAGTCAAGGCTTGACCTTCTCTTGGGGTTCGAGTCACTCTGTATTTATTCTAAATACCTCCTTCCCTTTTCTTTTCCTATATTCTTTTTTTGCAAAAATACATGCTAATTATGTGATATTAACAATCGCATGTTGAATGCTAACTTATTGTATTTACACCTATTTACATGATGATTTACCAAGATAATATCTAAAATAAAATAATAAAGAGTGAGAATAAGAGATTCATCAACCCTATATACTCTACCTTTGCTAGTCCCTTAGCAAACACTTATTTGAAAAAGAAGTGAAAAAGAAAAGAAAAGAAAAAGAAGGAGAATCAAGGTTGATTATTAAACTAGTCTTCATTAAATTGAAGTATGGAGCTCAGTCAGACCTTTGGATTATTAGTTTGTCGGAACCTAATTTGGATCTAGGTTTAAGACTTAACAACCTCTAAGTTCCACCAATCTCTAATCAAGACTCCTCAACAATCCAGATCAGAACAAGTCTACATACACAAAGTCTAATGACCATGAATCTTTTCTTGTACGGTGTAAGTGATATGTAGCTCCCCACCTCAGAAATGACAAGTCAACAGCCTTCCTCAACAAGGTAACTCTAGTGCCCTAGTCTAGCAGCTCTTTCCTCGAGGGGCGGGGTATTCCCTTCTAAGTTCAAGTTCAACCGGATCAAGAAGAGGGGAAAGAAGAGAATGGACCGTGGCCAGTTTAGCGACGTATCTCTGGGAGCCCAACCAGTGTAGCTAAGTCTCCCGCTGCAAGATTCATGAGATGAGAAGGTGTAACATAAGATTTGCTTTATTTGGCTATATACACTCCGCATGTATTTCATTTTCTATCAGACCTGCCACTTTTTTGGAGTTTTTCTTTCTTTTGCACATATTTTTTCGATGTGCATATGTACAACATATCTACATGGTGCAACATATATACATAAGGACTTCTTCCTCTTGAGCCAGTAGACTATCACTCTTTTGAAGCATTATTGCAACCCACAACTCCTGTCTTTAGACCTCAACACCGCTAAACCAAGTTGAGGCACACTTCCTTCCCTAAAGGAAGACGAGAGGTTCTGCCTAGAAGTACTACCCTCGTATGCTACCCCAAACTAGAGGAAACTGCCTCCTCATCACCTCATTCGTAGAGAGCTGAGTGTAAAGTGCCGGTGCAAGTAAATACATTGTCTGTGAGAGTCATGTATGCATTGTTAAATGTTCTACTGAGGCTCATCAAGATGACATGTGATCATAGCCTAGTGGACTCAAAGAATTAATTCACCATGGACCTGAAGAGTCTCAACCCTAAATCCTATAAGGTTCCTCTTAGAATTAGGTGAATTAAGGTCTTAACCAAGCTCTATTTTCCAATTTAATTCCAGGCTAGTTTAAATGTCAACTATGATTCAGAAAAACTATACAAAATATTTACAAAAATCTTTTTTATGCAAAGTTTTTGAAAATGTTTGAATGCATGCATGAATGCAGAAATTTTGCAAACTATTTACAAACATTTACACAAGAGTTTTTGCAAACTTTTATTTTTCAAATATTTTACAAAAAAATTTACTATATACATAATTTTGATACCAAAACATTTACAAACATTTCACAAGAAAAACATTTTTACAATTTGTACAAAAATAATTTTTATAAATATCTATGTATGTGCAAGAAAGAATTTTATGTACAAGAAAAATTTTAAAATTTTGCAATTTTAGAAAAAAGATTTTTAACCATTTTATCTATTTATTTAACACACTCACACAAAGTACGAGTTATGGCCAAAGTATATATGTAATGTATACGATGCCCCCTATACTTAGATCGGACGATGTCCTTAGAGTGATCAAAGAGCGATGAAGAAGACATAACTCGTGCTTAGTATAAGAAAGTGAAAAAGAAAGGCTATACTACAACGACTCATAGAAAGAAGAGATGCCGATGATTCCCCCACACTTAGGATGAAGTAATCCTAAGTATAACAGATTGTACACAACGGGAAAATCGAGTGAGAAGATGTATAGGGTCTACCTCCCCTGTACTTAGGGAAAAATATCCCTAAGTATAGGCAACAAAATAGACATAAATAGAATCAATAGGCTAATCTAAAATCTGACACCCCCATGCTTAGGGTAAAGCACACCCTAAATATAGCATAATCACAAGATGCAGATGGGGTGTTAGACTAAAGAATGAGATGATATGGACATCTGGATCTATACAAGGTGGGAAACAGTGATAATCAGGAATGAGATGCAACTGATGTGAGCCAAAGGCCACATCTCATGCAAAATGAATCGGGGCAACGTCAACGATTAACGGCTCATGATCTAGATATGGTTTGAGGCGCTGATCATTAACACGGAAGGTAGACTCAGATGACATCTCAGATATGTCGATACTACCATTGTCATGCACCTTTCAGACCAGGTATGGTCCTTTCCACTTACTCTGCAATTTTCCTGGAAATAATCTAAGCCTAGCATCAAACAACCATATTCTCTGATCTGGCTCAAACTGCTTATGGATGATATGAGAATAAATCCATATCTTTACTCGCTCCTTATATTGTAGGATGCTTGAGAAGGCTGTGTCTCTAAGCTCCTCCAGGGCTGCCAATTCTGCCTTCCTTTGATCACCTATACTCTCTGGATCCAATAATATATCAGTGACATCCCATAGTGACTTGTGCTTGATCTCAACAGGTAAATGGCAGGGCTTGTCATAAACAAGATGAAAGGGAGACGTACCCAAAGGAGTCTTGAAGGAAGTCCGATATGCCCACAAGACTGAGTCCAAAAGCTGTGACCAATCCTTTCGTTCGGGGCGGACTACCTTCTGCAGTATCGTCTTGATCTCCCTGTTCGACACTTCAGCAAGACCATTGGTCTGAGGATGATATGGAGTGGCTACTCGATGATCTATGTTGTACTCGTTAGCAAGTGCCTTTACCTTGTCGTTGATAAAGTGAGACCCCCTATCAGATATCAATACTCTAGGAACCCCGAACCGTGAACTGATATTCTTCCTAAAAAATCTGCAAACAATCTTAGCATCTGCGGTTCGGGCGGATATGGCCTCAACTCAACGACTCACATAATCAACAGCCAATAGAATGTACTCAAATCTATGACTTTTAGGGAATGGACCCATGAAATCAATGCCCCATGCATCAAAAACATCACATAAGTGAATGGGCTGCACCGTCATCATATCACGCTGTCCACAAGTGCCCATCCTCTGACAGTCAGTACACCTCTTCATGAATTCATCAGAATCCTTGAAAAGGGTAGGCCACCATAGACCGGATTGGAGTATGTGTTGTTCTCCTCCCATAATGATGTCCTCCTGCCTCAAGCTTGTGGCAGTATGTGAGGACGCTATGGTGCTCTTCTTGAGGAATGTACCGATGCCAGACGCTATCCCCTCCTTCATGATAAAGGATGGGATCCTCCCAATGATAGGACTTGACCTTCGCAAGGAAGGTATCAAGTCGCTGCATGGGCCAACCTTGTGGAACTTTCTTGGCAACAAGATAGTTCACAATATCGGTGTACCATGGGAGAGAGGTGATAGCAAGGATCGCCTCATCTAGGAAGGTCTCTGTAATAGAATCAGTCTGCTCAGATTCCTCAAGATTTTCCAAACAGGAGAGATGATCTGCCACCACATTCTTGACTCCAGGTTTATCCTTAATCTCAATATCAAACTCCTGGAGCAGAAGGATCCATCTAGTCAGTCTTGCTTTGGCATCCTTCTTAGCCATGAGGTACTGGATGGTGGTATGATCAGTTAAGATAGTCACTTTGGATCCAAGAATATATGATCGAAATTTGTCCAAGCGAAGACTACAACTAGCATCTCTTTCTCTGTAACAGTATAGTTCTGATGCACGTCATCCAATGTACGGCTAGCGTAGTGAATGGCAAATGGTACTCCATCCCTCCTCTGTCCTAGCACAGCTCCTACAGCAAAATCGGAGGCATCCGTCATGATCTTGAATGGGAGAGACCAATCAAGTGGCTGGAGACAGGAGTCTCAACAACTAAGCTTTTGAGAGTCTCAAATGACACAAGACACTTATCATCTACAATGAACTTGGTGTCTTTCATCAGCAAATCAGTCAATGGTCGGGCAATCTTGCTGAAGTCGTGAATGAAACGTCGGAAGAAAGCGACATACCCCAGAAAAGATCGTAATTGTCGCAAGTTGGACGATGGATTGAGTTTCCTGATGATGTCCACCTTGGCCAGATCAACCTCCATGCCCTTGTTGGAGATGATAGGACCAAACACCGTCCCCTTAGTCACCATTAAGTGACTCTTCTCCCAAGATAAACACAAGATGAACCTCTATGCAGCGCTGAAGAACACGGTCTAGGCAGTCAAGACAAGTATCGAACCCATCCCCATAGATTGAGAAGTCATCCGTGAAGACCTCTAAATAGTCACCCATCATATCCGAGAAAATGGACAACATGCACCTTTGAATGTCGCCGAGGCGTTAATAGACCAAAGGGCATCCATCTTAAAGCATAAGTCCCAAACGGACATGTGAATGACATTTTATCTTGGTTTTCGGGCGCTATGGCCACCTGATTGTATCCGGAGTACCCATCAAGAAAGCAGTAGTGACTCTTCCCAGTCAGCCTCTCTATAATCTGATCAATAAAAGGTAGCGGGAAATGATCCTTCTTGGTGACCTGATTTAATCGTCTATAGTCCATACAAACCCTTCAAGAAGTGGGTACCCGGGTAGCTATCTCCTCTCCAGACTCAGTCAAAACTGTAGTGATGTCCACCTTCTTGGGTACCACATGCAATGGACTAACCCATTTGGAGTCGAAGATGGGGTTAGATAAAATCGACGCTCCACCATTTCGATATTTCCTTCATAACCACCTCCAGGAGATTCGGGCTCAGCCGTCACTGGAACTCACGTGATGGCTTCGCGTCCTCTTCGAGATTGATATGGTGAGAGAATAGAGCCAGACTTATCTCCTGGAGATCAGCTACGCTCCATCCTATTGCCTTGCGATTCTTTTCAAGAACCTCAATCAATCGAGATTCTCGTTCTCCAGTCAAATCTGCTGAGATAATGACTGGGTACATCTCATGCTCACCCGCAAGGAATCTATACTTCAAAGACTATGACAAAGGCTTCAGTTCTGGGCAACTGGGAGCTGGCAAATCTGGCTTCTGAAAGATTTGAGTGAATGCAACCAGATCTGAATGAGAGAACTCTTGCTGATCATACAAAACTGGTGAAGACTACCTTGCTGATGTTTCTGCACTCAGTGCTGGCAAGGTCTCCACCCTAGCTGTTGGCTCTGTGGAAATCTGACAGGGTAATAAATCATCAAATTCTGCCCAATCTATGTCCAAATCCAAGGGATCTGACTCAGAATCACATGATACAAAATCTGCTTCGCTGTCCTGAACGCAGTCATCATCCTTAAAAGTGTCCTCGACCAAGAGTGTGCTCTCTGAACTCTCATCTGCTTGAAACTGCAAACCTATGGCATCTGAAGGTGAGAGAAGGGCTCGTGAAACGGGATCAAACCAAGCAGCTTCATTATCAGTGATCACAAAGTTGCACTCCTGATGGACGCCTTGCTCTGCCTCTATCGTCTTCTCTATGCCACTGCACTGCTCTAAGCAAGTTGAATCTCATGCTTTGGTCTCATCGATCATCTCTATTTGTATACTCTCGCCCTCGACACGAAAGTATACCTTCCCACTATCATGGTCGGACACCGCCTTGGCAGTGGTCAAGAATGTATGTCCTAGAATGATGGGGGTATCGGTCACAGATTCAAAGATCTCAATGTCCAACACAACGAAGTCCACAGTTTCAGGCCCTGAATTGTGACGACCACATCCTTCAACATCCCCTTCAGCCTCTTGACAGATCTATCAGCAAACTGAAGTACTGTCATGCTCTATTGAAGAGGGACAAACTCAAATCGGTCGAGTAAGGCTGCCGGAAGGAGGTTGATAGAAGAGTCGCTGTCTAATAGAGTACGGTCTAATCTCTACTCATGAATATGACATCTGACATAGGGAGCTCCTGCATCTGGCCTCTTGGCTGGAAGACGGTTTTGAATAGCGAAGCAAGTGGAACGGATCGCACATGGATCTTTTCCTGATGGTTCCTCCTTTTCCGACGGATAGTGTTCTTCTCTCTCAAGTTCTTCTGGAAGAGAGGGATGTGCTCGAGTGCCTCTTGTAGAGTTAGCTGGATCTGGAATATATCAATCATCTGCTGGCTAAACTCTAACTGCTGATCTTTTTTTGGATTTTCTTTTTTATTCCCCTTCACTGAGCGGAGTGCTTGAGGGAAGGGGATGGCTGGGACCTCCTCAGATAGAGGGCTAGGAAAAGGTTCCTACTGTTGAGAGGGAATGGAATCCATACAAGTATCATCAAGCATCACATATAGACTCCAATATGAAGAAACCTTTCCTTTATTAATTTTTTGGTATTTATAATATAGTCTCGTTGTACAGAAATTGGAGAGAACACTACTGGAATGGAAGGGGTGGCCTCAGTACCGCCCACAGCATCAGGTGTTGTGGTATCATCACCGCACTCTGGCTCAGCAACTGGTAATCTAGTGGCATCAGTACCACCCTCTGCATCTAGAGAAGTGACGACCTCAGTGCCATCGACTGGATCAACGTCCTTGGTGGCATCAATACCACCGTCATCATCGTCATCCTTAGCGGCATCAACACCTCTATCCTCCTCGTCTAGGGATCCTGAATCCTCATGGTGTTATTGCTCAGACAAGGCACCACTAAAAGTGCTGCTACTGTGGCTGGTGAGAGAACTTGGGCTTCTACTGCGACTGCTGGCCGAACTGTCCACCCTGAGCTGGAGGTTGCTGTTGGGATGAGGCACCTCCTGTCGACCACCTGAATTCGGGATGATCTCAGTGGATCTCGGGCTGCTGTCGATCGTACCAAATCCCGTTGACTTCCATCAGAGGCTCCTGCTCGTAGGGGGTGAAGGGAGAATTGCCAGTGGTTGATCTTGCTGATACACTACCATCTAAGTGTCCTGAGATGGCGTTGGCTAAGGGTACTGGTGCTGCAGCTGCTGGTATGGATCCACCTGGACGTGATGAACCTAAAGAAGTGGGGCGGTGTACTGGGATGAGCTGCTGCTAGGATCTGTCCGTAACCTGAGACGGGGCTGAGAAGCCGCCTGTGCCTCCTGGAGACACATGATATGGGTCTTCAAGTCACTAAAAGTCTGTGCCACTGATCGATCTGAGTCATGCCCTGGCAGGCTGGCACTGCTTCTTTTCAATTATCTATATGCGGTCCAACTTTTTGCTGATATTGCCCATATCAACGGTTGATGACTCTACCTGTGCTGTGGCTGCTGAAGAAGAAGATGATGGACCTGTATCAACCCCTGATATCATGTGATAGGTCACGACCTATGGTGGAGGCTTCCCCTGAGTGTAGAGCCTGGTATGGGACATTACTGTATAGTTCTCGGCCATATCCTCATAGATGGCCCAGACCTGATCTTCGTCTTTGACAAAATAGGAGCCCCACAAGAAGCATTCACTAGCTCCTGCAGATCCGGTGTCAGCCCACAAAAGAAGCTCTGTACTAGATTGGGCTTGGAAATGTCGTGATGTGGACACCGGTCAATAAGCTCACGGAATCGATCCCACACCTTATGGAATTTCACGTTGGGGATCATGGAGAAGTTGCTGATCAGAGCCTGCGCTACGTTCCTCCGGCCGAGTGGATAGTACTTGTTCAAGTACTCGGTCTAGAGATGATCCCATGAAGTAACGTATCTCTCCAAATGTTTCAGCCAGTAGGTTGCCCTGTCAACCGGGGAGAATGGAAATGCCATCATTTTGATGGTGTCCTTGTCCACATATCTATCGTGGACAATGCTGTAGATCATCTCGAATTCCTGTAAGTAAAAATGCAGCTCCTCGGTGGCAAGCCCATGTAATTTGGGCAACAACTGAATGGTTTGAGGGGGGAGCTTGAAATCTCCCAGAATCACCGGAATATGAATCCAACGGTGTGTAAGAGTCGCACCATGGTTGTGCAACTCTCTCATTGATCTAGTTGGTCGGACGGGATCTTGCGGCTCCTTTGGTTGTCCTCCATCTCCTCCTCCAAACTTCGGTATCTCTCCACCGCTTGCTCGGTTCGGCTCTCCTCGGTCAGCTCGCGTCTGTGACATCTCTCTACGCACCTCTGTCATGAAGGCTCCCTGGTCTCTACTCTGCCTCTGCATCGTCTCCAGGGAGGTTAACACCGTGTTGTTGATGACGCCCTGGTCTAGAACATATGTGGTACTCTGAGGCTGTCCATCGGTGCGCTCTTCGCTGCTGGCCATCTCTTGGGTCTCTGCAAAGGAAAATGACCCAAACTCAGGTGACGTCAAATGAATAAATATCTGTACCGGTCTCTACTCGGGCACCTCGGGAGTAGAAGAAGGGTGATCGAGGGGGAATAGGGTGGAATCGAACTCGGGTTCGGAGAGCGGGTCTAGGCTCTCTCGAATCTGCCTTGATGAGTGGGGCGGAGTGCTCGAAAGTGGTGCAACCAAGGGCTGCCTAAGGGACCTCCGACCCATCATCGTGATCTAGAATGAAGGCAGATGGGATATGGAAACAAATAGGATCGGCAGTCAAACCCCCAATTCACCTACGCAATGCAGAGCTGATGACCGTGAAGGTTCGGTCTTTCATCTTGTCAGTTTTATTTAGGTGATAATTCAGTCTTGCGGAGCGATTAAGCGAGCTGGTAGGAACCCGATGCACTCAAGAGAGTGGCCCAATCCCAAAGCTAGATCTTTCACAGCCAGTACAAGTTGCGGACCCTTTACCGGCTACCCGATCAACTCGCTCTGTTAAGGATATTGCAATCCGCTTTACCGGAGATCGGAGCGATCCTCACCGGAGAACAACTAACCCCAAGACCAGTAGTCTAATGAGAGTTCAGGTGTGGCTTTAGCCTAGTGTGCGGGCTACTCTCTCGCGCAAGCAAACCAAATAATGAGGGGATGACTCTCCTAAGACAAATTTTTAGGTGAGGTGTCTTTTAGGATCAAGTTTGTTTAGCAGCCCCAATTTTATGGTTATCATTTTTTTATGGTATTTTTCAATAAGCAAACAAACGCCTAAAGAATTTTTCGATCTCCTGATTATTTAAAGTCCAAAAACAAGGGAGTAGAAGTCGAAAAAGCCGATGCGCGATCAAACACGATGATGCATGCAAAGTAAGAGATGCGCACTTGTCGCCAGCACTCTACATGCATGGTGATCAGCACATAAATTTAAAGACTAAATTTAAACTAATCTAAATGATGCAAGAAGAAAACGACCTTAGATGAGCAATTTCTAAGATCGTGAAGAACAATAGTTAACTGACTAGAGAGAGAGGTCAGAGTCCGGTCTCTGATGCCGAATGGTGTCCACCACAACGGATCCTGCACGCACTGTATACAGCCTCTAGCAGCACATGACGTCTCAATCAATCAGGTTAACTTTTTATTAGTTATTTTTATTAAGGTCCAATTATGAACTATAGGTACATGAAAGATATTAGGGATTGGGCCTTAATTAATTACGTCACAATAAGAGAAATTCCTAGATCTAGGGGGTCGAATTCTTCGAGAATCAAAGAAAATAAAAGTCGAAGAAAAGCAAAACCGATGAAAAACTGTTGTGAGGTCCCCCGAGCACACTGGTGCTCGAGAAACAGACCCTGTTATAGGCCAAGTCAAAGAAAGTGTCTGAGTGTACCCGTATTATTATAATAATAAATGAATGCTGAAAAGTAAACTAATCTATTGTTACTCTATAAGCCACAACTAATTCTGATCCTGTCCTGCTTCTCCTCGGGTAGGGTATCCTATAAAGCGTCCTCGGGCGGTTCCTCGCACAAAAAGTGAAACAGAAACGGGTCAGAAAGCAGTTATAACAAATAGAGCAAAAATAAACAAGTAAAAGTAAAAAGAAGAAGGTTGAAAAGCGACTACTAAGTTGTGCTCCCTGGCAACGGTGCCATTCTGCCGACGTGCCTCACGACTCGGGTTAAGGTATCAGAAAACTACAAGAGGTCATTGATCAAGACCACTCAGAAAAGTAAATCAATCAAAGCACAAAATCAATCAAATATTAGCGGGCTCCGCTATTTATTTAACCTGATATAGCGATTAGGGTCGAACACAAGGAGCACGGAAATGTACGAAGTCATCAAGGATCAGATCAGAAAATACATATTTTTGTTGTTTTTAATTTGCAATTTTTTTATATTTTCTAATAAGAAAAACAATAAAAAGATAAGGATAAAACAAGCTTTAACAATTTTTATTAAGACTAAAAATGTTAAAAAATTAGAAATAAAAATGTTTTTGTGTTTTTAAAATATTCAGATGTTTTTGGTGATTTTGTAGTATTTTTCTGGTTTTTATATGATTTTATAAAAATGAAAGAAATGAAAACAGAGCAAACAATGCACAACCATGACAAAATTCCAAGTTAAAAATATTTAAAGTTTTCTGATTCCTGGATAGCAATTTTTTGCAAAAGCAAATAAAATTATCTAATTACAAAAAACTAAAATCCCATTTTTTGATTTTTCTATAATTTTTAATAAATTTTAGAAGTTTTTGGGTCTTTTGTAAGTTTTAGGGTTTTTATAAAAGATAAATGCCACGAAAATTATATAGGGATGAAAACACACAAACACAAATGCACAGAAATTTTTATAGAATTTTTAGACCACTTTTTTGAATTTTTATGTATTTTAGAAAATAGACAGGACACTTTTTAGGGATTTTTGATTTTTAGAAAATATCAAATAATTTTAAATCAAGTAACAAAAACTACCATAAATATTACACATTAGCAGGAGCCAGATATAATTTTTGTGGTATTTTTGAAGTTAATTTAATAATTATTTGATTAAAAACAAAATACACAACACACATGGTCCTACTTGCAATTAATGGAAAGTTACAGGCCAAATAATAATATCCAATAAAAAACCAGGGCTAATATTATAAAAATCCTAGATAAACACACACAACACATGTGACACAGGCTCAGAGGGGCATAAGTGCAATTCTCAAAAAAGTTCTTACTCAAAGCTTAACACTAAAAAAGCTCAGGGATATAACATGCAAATAACCCACAACTCACATATATGCATGTGTCTCAGGTTGGGAGGGACTTAAATGTAAATACTGAAAACCTGGGGTCCAAATTGCAAAATAGTTCAACTGCTACTTATTTTACAGTATTAAAAGACAAAACATAGACTAACAGGGATGAAAAGGGAATATACCCCTTGGGGCACCTGCTGGGCACGTGAGGGCTCGGACGGCTCTGATGCGTCCCTGCAAGAGATCTGATGGATCTGACACGGTCGGGGACATACGCTTGAGATGAGCTGCTATTGTACGGATATGACGATCCTCAAAAGGTCGTGGGGTGCGGTGCAAATCTGTCCCAGGTGCTGATATGACCATTACGAACCAAGCGTGGAGGAACGACCCTGATTAGACCTGGAGGAGGAACGTCGAATCAACGATGGAAGAGGATCCTGGAAGGACTTGCCAGTGATGAACGTCAACAGAGCGAGGAGAGAGATCCAGGGCTTCGATGAAGGTACAGATGGGCTCGTCACAGTTTTGGGTGTGCTCCGCGTCTGGTGGTGACCTCAGATGAAGAAGCCAACGGTCGGATGTCCGGATGGGGGAGCTCTCTCTTGTAGCTACTTCGCTTGAGCAAGAGGGTGTCCAGATGGTGATCTTCTCGCACGCGGATGCCTGCAAAGGGTAGAAGGACTCGGGGAGAAGCTCCGATCCACGTTATTGGGACTTGGAAACAAAATAAGCGGCGGGAGTGAAGATCAGTCTCCGGCGGAGGCAATAGAGGGAGATCCTTACCCTAATCTCGATCCGAAAGTCGAGTCTAAGGATGAAGGGGTTGCGGGAGAAGGTGAAGGGCGATGTGGAACGTCGATCCGAATGGATGGGATGTGATATTGGCGCTCCGACCGACTTATTGGAGCAAATGAACTGGCAACGAGGCTGAATGGGAAGAATGAATCAAAGGGGCAAAATTATGTGAGATGGTAGATACCCGAGGTTCTAGATGAACTCTAGAGCTTCCGACAAAGATGGGAGGGAAGGTTATGGCCTTGACCAAGATGTGGAAGGCCGGGAGGATAATCGCGGCAGTGCTCGCCGGCCACGAGGCTGAGCAACGTGAATACTCTCCAAACATCAATCCGAAGGGTCCCTCTGGAAGCTGTCACTCAACCTGAGGTAGCTAGGGCTGGAAGAAGGGGCGAGGCACGAGCTACCGTGCAAGGAGGCATAATCAAAGCTTTTATAGCCAACTCGAGGGTCTAGAAAGATCGGCGTAGTGTGTAAAACCCTAGAGAGATTCGGATCGGTAGAAGGAACCGCGAGAATGTCGGATATACAAGGGATCTCAGGTTCGGATCTCGAGACAAGAGGGGTTTGGAATCGGTCGGAATAAATCGGAGAAGATGCTCCGGCGACGCAAACTCAACCCGACCCAAGCTGGAAGGGGGCGTTGACTGGGGTCAACAAACCCCTCAGGACCAATCAGAAATTTCAAATTTACAAAGTATTTACAAATCCAATAAAAATAGTAAATGGCTTTAAAATAAAAAGTGTATAAAATGAAAAATATTCCTTTTTCTGTGATTTTTAATTATTTTTATGAAAAAGTAAATTAATTTCTATACAGTATAATGTATTATATACTAGTATACATATGTATTTTGTATAATTAATTTTATTTTGTTATTTTTACACAAATACCCCTTTTTTGTATTTTATTTATTTACAACATATTTTTAGGAGTATAAAGTAATTTTTATTTTATTTTTATTATTTATTTACAAGTATATATTAAATAGGGAGTGAGACATATATACATGTGCCTTATACTAGTGAGAGATAATTTTATTTTTATTTATTTTTCTGATTTTTGTTTTATTTTTATTATCTTTTTAGGAATGAATACAAGGAGGTAAAAAGAGTATTTTATTTTATTTTATCAAAAATAAATATTTATTTACATAGATAATATGTACAATATAGAGTATGCCCTATCTCTCTCTACTTATTTTGTTTGGCAATCAGGTAAAGGCTTGACCTTCTCTTGGAGTTCGGGTCACTCTGTATTTATTCTAAATACCACCTTCCTTTTTCTTTTCCCTTATTCTTTTATTTTTGCACAAATACATACTAATTATGTGATATTAACAAATGCATGCTGAATGCTAACTTATTGTATTTACACCTATTTACATGATGATTTGCCAAGATAAATAACTAAAATAAAAGAATAAAGTGTGAGAATCAGAGATTCATCAATAAGCAAATAACTCTAGCATAAAACCTAATCCAAAATATTAACTTATTTAATATTTTTAGAAATCAATGTATTATTGTTACAAGACTTGCTGTTGCTAAAGAATTGTAATATACAATTAATTATCTTAATAAATGAGACAAATATAATTTTTGAATATTCATTAGAAATTCCGTACCTATGGGCATTAGAATAACTAATAAAACAATTTATTTTTCTCATTTAAAAAAACCCGATGTCTAATTAACTCTGTTACTTAATGTAATTATTGGCATTGTAATCTTAGATGATGTGGCTACTCTTGGATAACTAGCCAGTAATTATTCATTGTTGAGAAATAATAGGTGTAATATGAATTGATCGGATGTTGTGGCTATTCCTCCCGATTCAATTATACGCACGTACCCGAATGACATAGGGAGTTAATCAAGTAATTTCCACCATGTAGATGCAATTTGATGCCATAAATTGAACTCTACCACTTAAAGCAATTATTGACATCGTTGTCCTAAATGTCATGGCTATTCTAAGATAATTAATCATTAATTGCTCACTATTTAAAGTGACAATATGTACAATATAGAACGAATAGATGTTGTGGCCACTCCTCCGTTTGGATTGTACAATCCATGACATCAAAAAAGAGCTAACAATATAACAAGCAATCAGAAGCGAAAAAAATCAAGGAATTATAAAGAAATCCACATAATCAGGTATTGAACAACTTATTATCTGCCTTGAGAATGTTACAAACCATTCTTTGTTCCTTCTACGGTGCTATATATGAAAGAAACATAAGAATAAGAGTTATCAAGATGGAACATTGCAACCGCATGAAAAAGAAAAACACTATGGAGTTATGAATCGAGATCTTTCTCAGTTACTTAGAAAACAACAATCGTCGGAAAAAGTGCAGTAAACAAGTTGCTCCTTTTCTTTAACAAGGTCTCTTACAAGTGTTATTAAAGACATGAAAACACAATAGATAACCATTAATGACAAAAAAATACATGCAAATTGAAGTACTTGATCCGTAACAAATTAAGGATGGAAATTAAGGATAGAAAGTGTATGATTAGTACACAAGTATAATAAAGTGATACTAACCAAATAGTATTATCAACAAGTCCGTACAAATAACTTGGTAGGACAACGGTATAAGCCACATACACTTTATACTCTTTATGTGTACTAACCAAGTGTATACAGTAACCAAATTGTATACACTTCCCTACAAGTCCTTATACAATAACCAGTACAGACGTACATAAGCCACTTATGTGTAGTAATCAATAATGATTGTTCATGGTCCAAGTTAATTAGTTCAATGATATGAGATCAAAGAATTAACAAAAACTATAAAAAATATGGAAAAAGCATTCAAGTTAGTTTACACGTCCCAGCTAATTTACACGTGCGAGTTATCTTTTTTTTCGATTTATCTTTCCACATGCATATGGATTAAAACATTTGATTATGCTTTTGCAAATAATAAATAATACAAAGTTCTTTTCCAATTGGTGTTTTTTTAAAAATAACCAAACTTAAATGCACAATACGGATTAAAAAACATCAATATACATGTGAATCGTATGAGGTTTGGCCAACGACGGTAACACGGAAAATAACAAAATGAAGACAAAAAATGACATCCGTACAGAATGGGAGATGCTGAGATGTTGGGAAAAAATACCATCAAATAATTGTTGGCTCTGATACCAATTGATAGATCTAATTGTTATATCTATTACCTTAATCAAAAAAAATTTAAGATACTTAATAGTTACCGGAAGCCATCGCAGCGGAAATAATGTGATGAAGATGAGATTTCCTTCTCCTTCTTAACTCTTGCCCAATATGCTTGAGTAATGAATCCTCTTGCATTCATTAGTTGAGGGAGAAGGGACCCCAATCCATATTTATAAAACATGATGGTTACCTATCCATTAAGATAACCACCAAAAGCAACCTCCCAAAAAGTGCACCCTTTCATAATTAATCATGAGCCACAAAATAAGAAATAATATACTGTTGACAACTATCATATATGGTAGTTGCATGTATAGAATTTCTTACAGGATCCTCCATCAGTTCTTTGAAACTCGAATCAAGTAGAGTGGTTGAGTATTGATACGACTCATAAGGTTCAAACTTCAAAGGAACTTCTTAAGGACCCTACAATATCTGTATACTGGATAACCGATTATATAAAGGTCAGCTTCCTAAGATTGTCTTGTGTATTGTCAGATCTCTTCATAGACCTAGTTCCATGTGGCAGTCAACTCCTAGGAATACTTAATTTTTTATATGAATTCTAGGTAATCGAATAACAATAGAGTTTGAGGAAGGTAGATGGTGAATCCCTATTCATCACTGTTTATTCTTTTTATTTTAGCTAATTATATTGGCAATGCATCATGTAAATAGGTGTAAATACAATAACTTAGCAATATGCATGTATGTGTTAATATTCTATAATTAGCATGTATTTTTGTAAAAATAAAAGAATAAAGAATACAAAGAACAAGAAGGAAGTATTTAGAATAAATACTGAGTGACTCAAATCCCAAGAGAGGGCCAAGCATTGGCCTGATCTCCAAATCAAATAAGTAGAGAGAGACAGGGCCACTTTAGTTTGTACATATATATCATGTGTATATAATTTATTTTTCCAAAATAAAAATAAAAATGTGTTTTTATTTCCTTGTATATAATTCTAAAAATAAAATAAAAATAAGAAAAATAAAATAAGAATAGAATAAAATTCTTTCTCTCACTTGTACATAATACATGTTTATATATCTTCTTCCCTATTTATTTTATACCTATAAATAAATAACAAAAATAAAACAAAAATTGTTTTGTACTCCAAAAATTATGTTGTAAATAAATAAAATATAAATTTGGGGTATTTTTTGTAAAAACAATAAATTAAAAATAATTGTACAAAATACATAGGTATAATATACATGTATATAAAAGAATATATTGTATATAGAATAATTATTTTTCATAAAAATAAATAAAAATAATAGAAAAATCTCTTGAAAAATAACAAATATTTTTTTTATTTTATTCATTTTTTAATTTAAATTCATTTACTATTTTTAAATTATTTATCTTTCATTTTCCTAGCTATTTTGTCGTGTAGTAGGCTTTGTCCTTATTCTAGCCTACTTGTGATTTGTCCACGTCTGAAACGTTGACTCGGGTTAACCCCTCTTTCAGGGCTTGACCCGACCTGATCTCTCTGTCGGAACTCCTTCTCGAAATTCGCTAGGACGGGTCGTGTGCCCGTTTGCTCCAAAATTCTGCCCGTGTCTTCCCCATGGATCCAAGATCCTTGCGGATCCCTAGGGAAGCGCGGATCCTTCTCGGATTGTGTGCCCTGACTAGATCTATCTAGCCACCTGGGACTGCTATAAATGCCTTCATCCGCCTCCCCAAGTCGGTAGCTCGTGCCTCACTCCCTCTCGATACTCTAGAAACCTTCAGCGTGGTGACAACCGTTTGAGGAGCCTCCTGGTGGTCAGTTTGGTGTAGTGTCGCCGACGCTCCCCCTTCGTGGCCAGAGATCCATCGTGAGAAGCCTCCCTCGCCTGTCGTTGCTTGGTTGAGGCCATAACCCCGATGTTCACCTTCGCTTGGAGCTTAGGAACGTGTTTGGACCTTCAGGTAACCCTTTAGTCTTTCCTAGCTCTTCATTTGATCTAATCTTTCCATTGTTCACCGCCTTCGCTCGGCCAGCTCCGACCAGCCGGTCGGAGCTCCGTCACCCACATCCATCCATTTCGATACCTTCGTACGATCACCCTCCATCATCCTACACAATCTGATCACCCTAATCTTAGTCCGCATAGCCAGGATTAGGTTCAAGATCTCCCTCTATCGCGACCGCCGGAGATCGTACGCCATTCACCATCGCTTCTTTGCTTTTCAGTCCTAATAAACTAGACCGGAGCATACCTCTGAGTTAGAGCTTCTCGTTGCAGGTTCTGTTGCACGCGGATGGCCTCCAAACCACCCTCATCCAACCTTGCCGGAGCAGCTCCATGTCCCCTCTGCCGTCACACCGATCAGACCGTTGGCACACCCATCTGTGCCGTTCACCTGACGCGGAAATGTCCCACGACTTTACTGGTACCGGCTAATCTCTCATCGGGGCCGAGGATCTCATCCTCAGCTTCGACGAAGTTCGTCCAGGCACAGTTCTTCCGAACATCTTCTCCGCCGTTGGATTGACGACATCCTCCATATCCCATCTTGAGCGTCCATCCATCTGAGGTGTCAGACCGTTAGATGTCAGATCTAGCGGTCCTGTATGTGCCACGACCCCAACCAGCCGACACCATCAGATCTGACATCTGACGCCTGTAGAGCTGCACGATCTCGCCCCCACCAGCGGCCGACACGTGGGCCCCCATGCACGACTCACGTGCCATCGAGGGTATATTGCTCCTTTTACCATGTGTTTATTTTAGTTTGTGTTTTAGTTTGTAAAATATAAGTTATAATTGGACCTTTTTGCATATTAGTCCTTATAGATTCAATTATGTGCATTTTAGTCCTTCCATATTGAAGACACGTGCTGGGTCACGTGCATAGTGGTGCATTTGCATTTTTCATCTTGAACTTGTCACGTGTTATCGATTGAATGAATGTTTTTTAATTTTGCATATATGCCCCTGTAAACACTGATTAGGCGCATATGCGTATTTTAGTGGACAAATTGCATTTCTAGCCCTGGACTTTTATTGCTTGTTATTATTGAGTCTTGAAACTTAAATAAATTGCGTTTAGGTCCCTTTAACCTGTGTGTTTTGTTTTTAATCAAATAAATATCAATACTACTCTAAAAATTCCAAATATTTTACACGTAGCTCCTGTTACTGTGTAGTATTTCTGGTAATTCTTGTGACCCATTTAAATTTATTTGGTATTTTCAAAAAAATCAAAATCCTAAAAAGTGTTTCTGTTTATTTCGGAAAATCAATTAAAAATAAAAAAATGCTGTTAAAAATTCCAAAAAAATTATTGTGTGTTTGTTTTGTCGTGCTTTATATTCTTTGTGATTTTTGTTTCATTCCCTTTTATAAAATACCTAAAAATTGAAAAAGATTAAAAACTTTATAAAAATTATTAAAAATTCATTAAAAATAAAAAAAATGAGTTTTCAATTTCTGTAGGTAGATTTTATTTTATATTTTCCCATAAAATTGTTGCCAAGATTTTATAGGCATTTAGATATTTTTAAAGTGCCTTTCTATCTCGGCTGCACACTATTTGCATTTTTCTTCTTTCTTTTATTTTTAGAAAATTATATAAAAAATAGAAAACACCACAAAATTCCCAAAGACATCTGAATATTTTAAAAACATAAAAATATTTTTGTTTTGAATTTTTGAATAATTTTGAGCCTTTGAATAATTGCTTGAGTGTTACTTGTTACCTTTTCTTTATTTCTTTTTCCTAATAGAAAATCATAAAAAAATTTTAAAAATTAAAAACCATAAAAAATTCCTTTATTTCTTAGAATACCTGACTACTTCGTAGGTTTCATTCTGTGCTCCTTGTTTTCGACCCTGGTGGCTATACCAGGTTAAATAATTAGCAAGACTGCTTGCCTTGGTTTTTATGTTTGCTTGATTTCGTTGGTGGTCTACTTTTTTCTTGATTGAGCCACGCTCCATCGGTTGGGGTCGCAACGACTTTAATCTGATTTTCTGAGACTTAACCCTAGTTGGCGGGGTGCTCATTAGTAGATATGATGGTGTCTGATTGAGGAGTGGCTTCTGTGAATGAATCATCAACAAAAACTTTGGCCAAAGAGGTATACGGTCTGGGTGGCATATATGTGGACTTTATCAAGTATTATGATATTTAAGGTATGTGTATGTGTTTTTCTTGATAGAGATTGTGGTTCCAGGCTTGGGAGATCCGAAACACTAAAGATCAGCTCGATAATGATCTTATTAAGTGAATTTTTTAATACCAGATCACGAGAAGACAAGTCTTTCCCTCACGGTCTATCTAGAAAGGATTGATCAAAAGAAGTAGAGGGTTAGGACTCATCTACCTGTCAGAAGTCATGGTTGTCAATAGCATGGTAGGGCGTCCTAACGTGTCATGCTCTATCAATCGGCTAAACATACCCTACTCTAGAAATTTGATCTCCATTGTCTCACAGTCTATTAGTGCTCTAGAGGATAAGAAGGATTTCCGTTATATAAGTGGAAGACAATAACACCTATTCAAGGTACTTGATGTTCGAGACAATTAAGTCCATTATGTGTTGTACTCCTTGGAAAGTCATGATGATGTCTTGCAATATTCCTCGTGACCTCTTATACTAAAACCCTAGATTTCCTAAGGGGTTTGAACCCGATCTCACAGAACACAAAGATCGAGAGAATGTTGATTTTCAAGGCGCCATCTACCAGAGCATGAGAAAATGAAAGCTCCATGACATCACACTGTATTTTAGGCATCAATTTAACTCTATGGCTCGTGATGTTTCTCCTCACAACCATGACACTGTCCACAGGCACAATATGTCTTTCTATCCGCACCCTCTTCCCCTCTTCCTTTTTTGTGTATAGAAATGCATCACGTATCTTTTGAGGTTGGTCAGGTTGTCTATGGCCTTAACCAGTAAAAGCTAGCAAATAATATGATGCATCAATCCTTCCCATGTATGCTACTTCAATATTTTTTATATTTATCATTTTTTCTTTTATTGAAGAAAAGGTAGTGAGGATTTACAGACTGACTTACATTGAACTGGAGGGTAAATGGTTATTAAAAGAGGGAGGCACACTAGGTAACTTTAGTTGTACAACTTGTATCCTTCTAAATGGCTTGCACAACTTCATATCTTTTTCTCATTCTTTATTCCTATCGTATTCTTGTCTTGTGGCATAAGAATCCATCATTTGATTCACTTCCATCAAGTTCGCCTCAAGAAGATGAAAGCGGCCTTTTAGAATTGAAATATCATCACGAGACATGGATGGTTCAAGATCTGTTATGAGTAACTACGAGTTAGTTGTTTGACATAATCTTCACTCCATGAATATGGCATGCATTCTTGAGGTGAGTAATAAATTGTTCCATTGATCGGCACTAGTCGGACCCAATAATTCGATGATAATGGCCATGGGAACTACATAATGAAGTCATGAGTCCAATCTTCTGTATGGTGCGAATTGCAGAAGGATCTCGAGCGTTGATCATGTGGTCGATCTTGCATCGCATGTATTATCACTAGATGTTTGATGAAGCACTGATTGATGGCTAGAGTAGGTTGCTCTTCGACGACCGTAATGAGACCAACCCCAGTGTCTAATTACAGTTGTGCCTCCAGTTCTTAGATGATTGCGATAAAAAGGAGGGGGGATCTGATGGGTCCTGGGCGTCGACCCCTTCCCTTTGGTTTCATCTTTGCAAGAGACTTTGGTGAGACGTTGATGACTTAAGCTCATGTGATGAAGTCACAACGGAGGTACTGAAGCTCCAATGCTCCTGTGATGAATCAAAGCTTTGATGAAGTTGGGGGGGGTCCATGTTGTAAACTAAACTTGATGGGTATTCCTTTCTTGACAAAAGTAAATTATATAAACTTTAAATCAATCACAAGAATTTAAAGGCCTTTTGCGTGTACAAGCATGGCATATACAAACTAATAAGATGATAAACCAATTCTCATGTTGACAAAATTAATTACAAAGGGCTTTAACTAAAACATCAATAGCATGAGAATAACAATACCAAAGGGTGTTACAACAAATGATAATTATAACGTGTGAATAAAATGAAGAAAGGCATGAATCATCTTTAATTACACGCATGCCAATTTCTAATTAATGAATACATGCTATATTCATAAAGATCTTTAGAAACAAATAGACGTATGAATGATGACCAAGGATATTTGGTGAAGAGGTTAATATAACAAATATGGAAAGGCAAAGAAAAGAATACCTGATTGCATGGACGCCATTAAAGCTTGTAGGCGGCCTTCCAAATCAACCAACAACTTTGCTTCGCCTCTCCTTCTCGAAGGACTCTCTTTTCTCCTCTCACGGCAAAAGAGAGACTTACTATATCGAGAGTCAGGGGTCCGTAACTTCCCTATGAAGATGGGATTTCAAAAGGGAGATAAACGTGTGTGTTGGTTGTTTGAGGATCATGACCCATTCCATAACCGCTTTTGTAATTTGCATTCCTACCCATCATAGCAATACAAATTACACCTTAGGTCTCTACATAATGCATTCCCATGTAGCCTAAATACATTAATGCCCCAATAATTTCCAAATCCTTTATTTGATCACCTTTTATTTTATTGGGACACATTATTAAAGTTGACAGTATTATCGATTATGAATATATATACATATAAGTACATCTTTGAAATTAAATTCCAACAATCCATTCGTGGATGAGCTCTTGATGGAAATGGGGTAAAGCTTAGGAACGGTCTCTTGTCCTCACATAGGTGGCTATGATGGTTGACTCTTCCATCGAAGTGCTATGGTGATGCTCCTAAAAAAGGGAGGAAAAACTCGAGCTTCTCGATCGCAACTTATGGAATACACAAGGAATGGGAGGAAGAGAGGACTTTTGGTGTGAGATATAGAGCATAGCTTTAGTGTGGTCTCAGTGGATGTAGAAGATCTAGGGAAGAGAGATAAACAAAGAGGGCGATGGTGAGGTCGTGGTTGGAGTGAATGTTCAGTCAAATTGAAAAGATGATTAAGAAGAAGGCAATAGAGAGGAGAAGATATGGGTTACTTGTGATGTTGGATGTCGCTAGAGTAAATGGAGCACGAAGGAGGTCCCATTATCACATAGTTTAACAATTGAGATACTCGTCAACAGGCATGAAGTTGTGCTACAACAAGGAGTAGATCCACTCCATGGATCTCATCAAAGAAGAAAGTTATCATGTTGTTACCTTAAGGCCGTGTCCCTTGAGCTGTCACTTTGACGGATTGGCCAAAACTCAGTAGGTCTCTTTCTTTCTTTGCAAAGGCGTATAAAAGTGTAAACTATAGTCAACGTTGTGTTTTATGGAGAGGAATCAGTTTTGCGATGGCTATGGGGAGTGAGGTTGTCGATGAAGAATTGGCATTTTGGGTGGAGATTGAATACTGGTTGGCTGGAAAGATTGAAGAGGATCGAGAATTGCGAATATTATGGAGAAGATCATGGATGGAGATTGGGTTGATGCAGTTGGCAAAGGGTTGGAGGTTCATGTGTAGCTAGTGATGATTATCGATGAAGAGTACACGAGGAAGATATTACTGGTGGTTGATTAGTCAAAACAGAGAAGATTGGCAGAGAAGACATGATGGTTGCGGGATGGCGGAGAAGAAATGGATCCGCTGGGACTTGAAAACATGGAGGAAGGAGGTGTTGATCGACTTAGGTCAACATCCTCGCTGACATGACGTAAAACGGGTGGAGGGCGACCGAACACATGGTTGGTGGATGGACTTGAGCGATTTGTGGTTGATCGTTGGTCGAAGGCACTGGATGTCCAATGGTGCATCACCATGTGGAGTTGACTTAGAAGTTTATTAGCAAAAAATAAAGAGAACCAATAGAAATAAAAAATAAAATATAAGATATTTTCTAATGGAAAAAGTCAATATGAAAGTTGTAGATCTCAATGATATATACAACTTTTATGAATATCTCAAAACCAAAATAAACCATATGTATAAATAGGATTTTTTTAAAGATAGTGCAAATTGCTTATGTCAATTGGATCTAATGATCGGAGTTCAACCTAAGCAAGTGATTTGATCCATCGATGTTGGGGATGCATGACAATCTAATGTGCGTCCTGCGGAATGCATTGTTCTTGCCTCTTTGTTCTTTCTTTAGGCAACAGTGCTCCAAGTGGTCAAAGGCATCGATCGAACCATGACATAAGTCAATTATCTCAGCTTGCCTAGTGTTGGATCATGGCTGATGCAGGTTTCATTGGAACAATGGTCGGAATTTGAGCTCGAGCTAGACCAAGCTGGGTTGGGGCCATAGAGTCTCCTACCCTTGAGCTCATCCAACGAGATGAAGATGCTCTATTTCTTTGGTGATCATGATTGCCCGCAACTAGATATGAACAAAGATTCAAGGTGCGCTTCCTTCAGGTCTGCAACAACCAATGATTCTAAGTGCTCGCTAATCTAAAGATTAGAGTTTTTGAAGCAAAGTTAGCAAAGAAGATCCTTTCTGGACTCAAAATGAATCAGAATCGAAGCATCACAATGCTCCCAACAAACAAAAATCAACAGTGTTATCAATTCATCTTCGATCTTTGGTAAAAAGGACAGTAAAGATCAATTACAAGTGCAATGCAAGCTTTTGTATATTATTAATCTGGTTCAAAATCTTTACAGGATTCTACAACTATTCAAATGGCTCAAAGAACAATGATCCTTGGTAAAAAGGACAGTAAAGATCAATCACAAGTACAATGTAAACTTATACATATTATCAATCTGCTTCGAAATGGGCTGGAGGTACCGGTGATGCAAGCTCTTGTAGAGCTTGAGACGACTCATGAACGCATGGGGTGTGATGGAGGACGGTGATCAGAATGGTTTTGGGATTTTTAACGAACGAGGGAGAATGAGTGGGAAGAGAAGAGGTAACAGAGGAGAAGGGAAAAGAAGGAAACATGAAGAAGAAAAAGGGGGAGAAAAATGAAGGAGAGGTCACCGGTAAGTGGTTGATGTGCGTTCCCCTACGGGCTAGAAATGCTCGAAGCCTCTTCAATGGATCTTCGCTTGAATGGAGAGAATGGAGTCTCAATGATGTTAATAGCTGCGAAGATGAAATTGTAGCAAAGAGGTTGTTCTCCTTCGGATCGTGCCTGAT
Source organism: Ottelia alismoides (assembly GCA_037367405.1). Classification (NCBI taxonomy): domain Eukaryota; kingdom Viridiplantae; phylum Streptophyta; class Magnoliopsida; order Alismatales; family Hydrocharitaceae; genus Ottelia; species Ottelia alismoides. The sequence goes on along the minus strand of JAZKJV010004187.1, from coordinate 350,080 downwards.
GGATGAGAAGGGCTCGTTGTTGTTCGATTACCCAAGCTTCATGCTATCACCATGAAGGGTCGAGGGCTAAAAGTATCTGTCCATTCTCTCATAAGTGATGGATGAAAATCAGAGGAGATTGATAAGGGGGATTTTATTCTAAGGTGATGGTTTCAGTGAGAGATGGTGATCTCAACGTTGTTCACAGAAGTTATAGAGAAAGAGTGGATCGATGAGGGTTCACAATTAAGATAGTTAATCGAGTGTTCATAGATTGGGCAAGAGATGTAGGAAGGTTACCGAAGTTGTGAGGCATTTTGGGGAACTGTTTGAGGAAGATCATGGGACGAGGGCAACAAACCATGGGCGGAGGAGACACAATTGACCATCTTTGGTCAATTGTGGGGGTTGACGCGTCACATGGGAGCTGGAGCTGACCGGAAGGGAAGATGGATCTTCTGGAGTTTGACATCAAGTCAAACCACGATTGACGTGGAACATGAATACAAATGGGAAATTGCCAAGTGATGATTTGACTAGACCATCGACCTTGAAAAACAAATAAAATAAAAAATGATTTTCTTAGAAAATATAGGTCTCAATGAGATCTACATATTTTAAATAGCAAATAAATACAATAAAAAGTGTCATTCTAGATAATATAGACATCATTGAGATACATATTTTACGAAGAACGCAAAATAAAATGAAGCTATATGTACAAAATACATATTTTTTAGTTACATTGTAGGTACAACAATATATGTAATTTCATGATTTATACTTATTTTCTTTGATTTATCTCTTATTACTATATATATTATTTAAATAAAATACTAGAAGAGTATTTACATAATAATCTATTTTGGATTTTTAGTTTTTAAAACATTGCAGAATAAAATAGAAACGGATTCTATATACATTTTCCTAGGTCAATATATACAAGGTCATTTTCCCTTCTTTTTTATTTTTTAATTTAATTTCCTTGTGGTTAAGTAAAACATAAACTAAAGAAATCATATAAAAAAAGAAAAATAAAATAAAATGTTAGTATGCACATGAAATAACAGGTTCACGTTAGAGCAATCATATAATGTACAATTAGGTCCGAAAATCCATGTTTCACGTAGGACTCCAATTCTTTTGAATTTATTTTGTAGATAATTTTATGAAATTAATACAAAGGTGAGTAGAGTTTCATATACGACAATATGGGGAATAATTACAGCTTTTAACTTCCAGACTTCTCAAATTAGAATTCAGATTTTTTTACAGTAGTTACTTGTTAGTATTTTTTTAGGATTTTCATTTATTAAGGTTAGTAATATGTACATAATGGAGTCAATTTATGTTATTTGGACTAAGTATGAATTTACTAAAAATCATGGAAGATTATTCAATATATATGTGATTACATATAGGGATACAATTCCTTATTTTTATGGATTTATATAATTTTATTTTTTGAACAGTTCTATGAGTTAATAATATATAGTCACTTATTTTTTATTGCTTTATTTACTGTTATTATTTTATCATATTATGTGTTTTTATTGAGTTTCTTCTCAATAACAAGGATAAATTTTTAGTTTAAAATAGATGAATCACTAAGTCATCAGTTAGGAAATCGATAATAAAGTCAATGCCCAAGCATCAAATATCTAATAGGTAAAAGCATGCTTCATCGGCATTGAATCTTTGCGATCCATGGCATCTTCCATTATCTGATGTACATGGAAACTCTTGGCAATGGAATACACATTTTTCACGAGAAGGACAAGCCAATATGAGTGGGGTCCATAAACAACTGTTTTGTAAAGGGTAGTATATGACCAAGCCTTGAGAACTGTCCGCTACTAGTGATGTACCCTACTTTCTCTAGTGGCATGCATATCTAAAAACCATAGTAGTGTGTTGAACACAAAGTTTCAGATGAATAATAATATGTTAGAACTTTGTTTTTTAGCTGAGATGGGGCCAAAGAAACCAACTCGCACGATTATTTTTGTCCCATTCAATGAATAAAGGGAAAAGCTTCACTTCTAAAAAGAAACAAATACAATAACTGGAGAAAAGATTCTAGACTCGTAAATAGATTCACTGCAAGTACAATATAAGGCCAAAAATTTTGAACTCAATTGTCCCATGCCTGCAAAGTGAGTTGACTATATACTGGTCGAGCTTCCATAGATACGATTTAGTTACATTGTCTAGGCTTTAGACACCTATTTCTAGATACTGGAAATACTTGAACTTAAAACGGAATATATGACTCCCCAAGGATGAGTTTCTAGATAAGTTGATTGACTACTCATATCTTCAAGTGGGATGAGCTAACACCCTCCACTTACAACACAATTAGCCTCAATATTATGGGCTCTACTTTATGAGAAAATGAGTTTGAGCTGACTTTTGAATCAAACTTGTAGGTAACCAGTGGAACTTAGAGGTTGTCGAATCTAAATCCTAACTCTTGAGAAGTTCAGACACATCCTTAATGTAAAGGTTCGTTCAAGCTCAATTTTCATCTTCTGTTCATGAACTTGCTATGGAACCCAAATTCCTTATACATTCATTTTACACCCATTCTTCAAATACGTGTTTGATAAGGGACTAGAAAATCTTAAATATAGATGGGCGATCAAACTAGATTTCATCCACCATAGAGCTAAAAGTTGAGCTTAATTCCTTCACAAATATATTCATGCATGCATTAATATCGATCTAATCTCATGTCTGAACAAAAAATACATAAATTTGTGAGTTCACGGATCACAATACTACGAGAGGGGGAGAATAATGGTTCGAGACAGTTTTAAAACTTTTGTGGAATATTAAGCAAGCACAGATACAATCAACCAAGAAATCCTATCAGTATACTTTGCACCATATATTATCATGGAACCCACCTGGGTAAAAACCTTAACCCGAGTCTTCCTGACTCAAAATTTCTTGATTAGCCAAGCTAATCAACTACTTCACTAAAGCCCGAGATATTTACACTGATTTCTCAACTATTTACAAAGTTGATGCTTCACAATCTCGGATCAAAAACCAAGATCAACACTACAAATTAGATGTTGTAGCCCAAGTAGAAGAACATTCGAGCTTCAACTCTCTTCTTGCTTCCTTGGATATCTCATGTCCAAGAGCTTAACTGCAACTTAAGATCAAACACCTAAAGTTGTACAGAAAGATGTTAACTGAAAACAAAAGGATTAAAGAATAAACTTCCAGAGAGTATTATCTTCACATATATTAATAAATAATTCTCCAATAAAGAGTAATGATATTTTCTAGATAAATCAGCAGAATATATTGCACTAAGATTCACATATAGTAGCACAGCAATTATATCAGATAACACATGCGAATAATTTGAAGTTCGGGAAGTTCACTAAAGGTTAATTTTTATTTGTAAATGAGAGGAAATGTGTCATTGTGACCCAAAATGAATCCTAAAACAATCAAAAAACTTTTACATAAATAAAGAAAATAAGATGGATTTGTTGTTTATTAACCCAGTATAGCTCCGAGGGTCGAACTCAAGGAGGCACTAAGAAAAACGAGGATTATTAATTTCTAAAAAGAAATCAAAGAGGTTCTTTTCTTCTTTTTCTATTTTGATCTTTTTATGGGTTTTTATGTTTTTGTATTTTTATGTAATTTCAATTTTTTTATTTTTTATGTTTTCTGATTTTGAATTTTTAGTGATTTTTAATTTTGCAAGTTTCTATCTTTTTTTAAATTTTCAAAACAAAACAAAGTGGAATAAAGACACATAAGCACTTTTTTGTATTTTTCAAATATATTAAAGTCCAAAATATTCAAGTAAAAATATTTTTGTATTTTTAATAAATTATTACTATTTTTGAATTTTTTTAAGAATTTTTATATTTTTTAAGATTTTCAAATCAACTAAAATAGGAAACAATACAAACAGTGAAATCTAGCTATTGTTTTAGGGTTTTTAAAATATAAAAACAAATAAAAATTCTAGAAATTAATTTTAAATAGAAGAAGATTATTCAAGCTTTCAAACAAGCTATATTATGTAATTTGTAGACTTTCTATGATTTTATATTAATTTTTATGCATTTTCTGTAATTTGTATTTTTTAATGAAGAATTTTCAAACAAATTTTGTACAGTAATTAAAATAGACAAAACCAACACAAACATTTTTTGCGAATTTTTCAAGCTATTTTTAAAATTTTTATGATTTCTATAAAGCAAACAAGGATATTTTAAAGAGTTTTTTGAATTATTAAAAATAATAAACAAATTATTTTTACAAGCAAAAATTAATGAAGACAAGACAGGTATGCAGGTGTTTACTCTAATTTTTGTGAATCTTTTAGAGATAATTTACCAAGTAAAAAACAATAAATGGAAAGAAATTAAATATTTAAATTGAGGACCTAAGTGTAATTAGTTGAAGTTTATACACCAAACAATAACCATAATAGAACTAAAAGATGAAAAGTGCAAACGTTCTACAAAAACATGTGCAATATCACGTGCACAGGCTCACAGAGACGAAAACGCAAATTAACAAAACATATCTCACACTTATTAATAGAATAAAGGTTACATGATAATGTCGTAAAAACACCAAAAAGACACGTGAATGGTAACGTGCAAAACTCAATAGGACTAAAATGCAGTTAAAATGAACAGAGAGGGTTATTATGCATATATTCGAGCAATATAAGAATGACACATGTCCTACGAAGGACTTATTTATAAATGAAAGCAACTATAGGAGAGGTGGTGTAAATTACCCAGGAGACACGTCCGAGCGCGTGAGGCACTAAAGCGGCGAGCGACTCAGATCAAGGCTCCCAGATCCGATCGGACGACCGGTATTTGGGCACTGATGAATGGATAGGATCTGATCTAGGCTGCATCAACTTGATCGGACGGATATACTCTGGAAGGACATGTATGAATGATGTTCCAAACGAACTTCGATTGTGAAGAAGTCGCTCGATCAGGGTCGGATCGAAGCTCCATATGTCTCAAATGGCTCATTATTAGCTCCTGCTCCGATCTATGTAACTACAAGGTCCGGATCTCGTTGTGAAGAGATCTGGATGAGCACCTTGTGTTCTCTCATCAGTGATGCCACTTTGCTTCTGATCGAGCTCCAGATGAAGGATTCCACTACTACAGGGTTATGGAAAAAACTCAAAGACAATGCTTGGGTTGGGGATAATTTAAGCAGAAAAATAGAGGGAAATAGGTGAATGGGTCGGGGATCCTCGCATTTCTGATCTGATTTGAGGATCATATCTGAAGTGACGGGGTTCTAGATCGAAAAGTAGAGAAGCAGAATAGATCTGGCAGTGAGATGGAGTGATGATCGGATTGAATCGGAATGAAAACAATGATGATTGAAGACGGTTGACCTACGACTACATATCTACAGAAATCAATAAAAAACAAAGTAGGATTAATGATCTACGGTTACCTAATGATGAGAAATGAATGATAGGAGGAACAATGACAGATATGCAAGGGTCGTCACCTCAATTCGGCGATGGAAAGGTGGAGAGGCTCGAGCGCGGTGGAGGAGCTGCGACCACATCTGGATTACGGTCTTCTCCTTCAATTCATCGCTACAGATCGATGCTTGAGCATCCTGTCATGACACTCGAGCTCAAGGTAATGACTTCAGGTGGAATTACCAGGTGAAAGACGGATCAAAGGGGGCGGCGAAGATCTGGAGTGTTATTTATAGGTGTGGTGCAAGTGAAATTTGAAAGGTGCGGAATGCGCGAACTAAGGCCGGAGAATCAAAAAGGTTATTCAGGCAAGATTGGTTGTTAATCAAGCAACAAAATCCTAGAAGGAGTTGGGTGTTATTGATGAGCGGACCGGGTAGAAAAATTAAGAGAAAGGAGTCCGGTAAAGGGGCTTATTTGGTTGGACCTTGAGATGAGAAGGTTGACACGGGTCAACAGACCTGGGTCTGATCAATCAGGCGCGGGCAACTCGCTTGAGTCCAGACACTGGAGGACAAAATAGCATAAATGTTAAATAAATTTGAAAAAATGGAAAATGAATTAAAATAAAATAATTATGTAAATAAAAATGTTAGTAAATAAATAAACTTATTTATGGTCTCTTTTAATAATTGATATAAATTAAATAATTAGGAGAAAATAAATATTTGCCTTTAATTATAGGTATATATACCTATATATAAAACACTTGGCTTTTAATAAATTATCTTTATAAATAAATATATAAATCATTAATGTATTAATTTACAAAATAATTTAAGGATTTTAGTGACATTTGCATTTGATTCTTTTGATTTATCCTATTAAGTTAAATAAATAGAGATATTTTCAATATACACAATGATACATATACAATATTTACACTATTTTATTTTGTGTATTTTTGCTTTTGTAATTTTTATTTGCCTTTTATATGAATAAGATATAATATATACAAATATTTAAAATACAATATACAAAAATATAAATAAAAATAAATAAATTAATAAACATACCATGTATAATACATGCATAATATACAACACACTCCAAAAAATCAATTTTTACGTCTTAACTCTGATTTTAGTGAAACCACTTTCATTTTAAAACTTATTCAATGTTGAGTACAATAAAAGTGAGGTTGCTTTATTTTGAGTTTTTATGGAGAAGATATTGATCTGGCAAGTTGAGCTTTGTGGCTTTTTCAAAGTGTTGTTATTTTAAACATGTACAAGTTCTCTCTTGCAATTATTTTTACTATTTACAACTTATTTTTATGCACAAGTTCCAAGAAGAAACAATTTTTATTCGAGATGATTTAGGTTATAAATAAATTAGTTTAAGAAATATATAGAAAAATATACAATATGTACAAGATGAATAATGATGAATGTTCATGAATAATTAAATATTTTTCTTTAATTTTCTGATGAAGGCCTTATGTCTCCTAGTCGATCAGGTCAAGTCTTGACCTTCTCTCACGGTTAGAGTCAACCTGTATTTATTTGATATATACAATCTTTTATTTCTTTTCCTTTCCTTTTCTTCTTTATTCTTTTATTTTGGTGTAAATAATTGATAAATATACAACATTAACAAATCAATGAAGAATGATAAGTAATGAGAATTATTGTTATTTACATGTGTTTTGGCAAGGATTTTAGGCTAAATAAAAGAATAAACATGTTGAATCATGTATTCTTTATTCCCCTATACTTTACCTTTGCTAGTACCTTAGCAAACACTTATTCGAAGAATAAGTAGAAAACAAAAATAAGAAAATAAAAAGGAAAGAACTTAGAACAATTTTGATTTTTAAACATATCTTCATAAAATTGAAGTATGAAGCTGGGTCAGACCTTTGGATTATTAGTTTACCAGAACCTTATTGGGAATATGATTTAAGACTCAACAACTCTCAAGTTCCACAACTCTATGTTCTGGTCGCCTCAACAGTCAGGTCAGATCAAGTCTACATATGCAAACTCTTATGACTATGGATCTACTGAAGGATACGGGGAGATCCTTAAGCGCATCACATAAGCGTGAGGATCACATCGTATGCGATCGGGAGTGACTAGTCGCACTAGTTGCTCGAGGCAACGGAAATTTAAAAAATTTTATGTGACGAAATCACATGATCCAAGAACACTTCTCGGATCGTTTCGTCTAAACCACAAACAAGTAATAGGATTGCCTCTTGAAGTGTGGTTGCAATCGAGTCTCTAAACGAAGAGACCTCCTGTCTCAAGTCCGATCCGACGGAGGAAACACTTACGAGCATGTTGGTAAAAGGCATGCTCCTCGCAATTCACGTTGATGATCCAAGCGACGAATCTCCTGATCTCGACACACGAGATCTGACATCTTATTCACGAGCGATACACACTGAAGGAGACAGAGATCCACGAGCAAATGATACGGTAGCTTAAGGACGACACTGCGACGATGGAGACTCTCTCTAGGGAATCCATGGTGGACGACCATATGAGTGAGTGAGCGAGAGAGAGAGAGATGATGTGTAGAGAGAAGAGAGAGAGAGACTTGTATTTCTCATTAGCATATAAAGAGCAAGGGGTGCCCTTCTATTTATAAAATTTTGGGATCCATGGATCTCAATCCATGGGCAACACAAATCCAATGGCTCTCATTGATTTGTGTTTCTTTTAATGGCTAAGATTTTGTTGGTAAAAATCAACAACAATTAATTTAATTTAGATTAAATATATATTGATAAATCAATATATATCAATCCCAAAATTAAATCAACAACATATGGAGATAATGGAAAGAAGAGTGCCTCCTTCCATGTACATGGAGTGGACGACCACCCTTTCCTAATAGGAATTGGTGGCCGTCCCTTCCTTCCAATATGGAAGGGACATCTCCAATGTAATCTCCTTAGATTACATTATTCCATTTATCTCTAATTCTACAACAACAATTGTTGTAAATTATTCTACAAAAATAATTCAAAATTATTTGGTGGATATTGCAATCTTACCATTGGAAATTTGTGAATCACATTCACAACCTAAATTAAAATGTGAAATACATTTTCAATTTAATGTTCAATGTGAATCCAATTCACATTAACATTTGATTAACAAATGTGAATTACAAATAGCTCTCTCTTATATATCATAAATCACATTTACATTTTTTCATATCCATGATAATTAAATCACATTTAATCATCTTGGATCTCCATTCTCATGTGCCAAATAATATGAATCACATTCACATTATTCACATCTTTTATAGTCAAATCACATTTAATTATCTAAGATAACTCTCCTTATAATATGAATCAAATTCATATTATTCATGATAATTAAATCACAATTAATTATCCAATTTCTCAATGCTCGGATACACATATCAACAATGAAATTATCCTGAACTCTTTTAAGGATAATGCGCTTTCTCTGCGGATACTTGGAGATAAGGACGGGGCGATTGTATTGTTCTACATATAGTGACTTGGATATTAAGATCACATCTTAAATCCAGATCTTGAGCCTCTCATAGATGCTTGATTAAATCAAGACTGCAAATCTAATCTTCTCATTGCATCTGAGTCACATTCAGATCAATGTACAACATTTGGACCAAGATCAGATCACTTCTCTACTGAGAGGAGTCACTAAAATCCAGACCCATTTCATCACTCCCTAAGAATAGAAGCATCATGGTTATACAATCGTTTATGATCACATCACCCTCATGTATTCCTAATACCTTTACATCCTGCATACTGGAAGACCCAGAATAGTCCCAAAGTATAAGATCAATTTTACACTGTCTACTTCAAGGATTTATCATTAAGTTTCTCATTCGATCATTGGGAGTTGGTATCGATCATATACTTTCCAAAAACATATATCATACCTAGGTGTTGATCATATACTTTCCAAAAGTATATATTAAACCTTACAAATTCAGTCAAGCTTCCAAAGCGAGATGACCGTGCGCGGAATTTGATTCTTCCCCATATCTCATGAGTGAGCTCATGTCTTCCGGTTCAGTAAATGAACCTGTATGATCCCTTTGAGAGATCGTATTACTCATATGCCCTTGTATGCACACCAGCACGCCGGTGTGTAGACCTTGATTAGTTGATCAACCTATTGGTCTGCCAAATGTACATACTCAGATATATAGTAACACATCTATCTCCTGTCAGAGGATGCATGCCTATATCATGACAGCATATGATATAGGACTTTGGTTATCTTGATCTCGTTAAGTCAACTCTTTTGATCTAACTTATCTAACACCTCCGAATCTCTATTCCTATGCAGAGGACCTGCATCAAGAGGTCGGTTAGACATCAGCCTTCAGAGAAAGGATTGCCATCTCCTTCTTAGGCTGGAGATCATCTCTTAATAATCATTTGATGGTGCTTGATGAGTCCTCAATCTAACTCTTTAGATATTCATCGTAGCACCAGCCTCTATGATTCAATAATTGAATCAACAGCTGTATGATCATCAAGATGGCCATGGTACATAATCCTAATTGTACTAAGGGTCCTATTATGCAAATTAGTTATTCTTCATTTCAAATTAGTGAATGATACTTGTAATAACAATTATTGCATAATGGCTCGCCGTGGGCTCGCATGTCCAACAATCTCCCACTAGTCCAAAGAGCCATTAATGGGATAATCTTTAAACCCACACTCATGTGACAATCATAGGCTATTTATAAAATAGCTAGGTAAGTTGATCACTCACTCTGTTCCAAGAGACTACGCCAAGTCCTTTTACGACACTTGCATATCCCAAGGTAACAGTGCTCGCATCCAATGCAAAGGTTGCATCTATGCAACCAATACTCAATCATGTCAGTCATAGTGTCCTTGAAACTACACCTCAATAATTATAACCAGGATGCAATCAATTTCTATTATCCTTATCAGAATACCTTTATTCCTAGAGATCTCTATCTCCTAAGGTATTTGTTAAGACCTTTTAGATCTTCATCTATAAAGTCTTAATTTCTTGAAGATAAGATTTAGAGATCACTATCTCTAAAGTCTTGTCATCTTTGAAGATATTGTTATTACTGCAATCAAGTGTTTTATTTCCATAGTAGGATTAGTAACAGTTTACTACTCCCACTGCATGGCAGACATCTGGCTTTTGTACCCATCTAGCATACACTTGGCTTCTCGTAACTGATGCATAAAGACAACCAGTTTTAGCATTCACTTCCTCAACTCTTTGAGGTGCTATCCTTTTAGATAGGCCAGTACCATATCTTAAGGAAAAGAAGCATTTCTTGGAATTTTCCAGAAAAATGGAATATATCCAAGGTGTACCACTAATGTGACGGTCCCAATACCATCTTTCTTTGCTTCTGAACAACTTCAGAACTAAGATCTAAGAGGTATTCTTGTGATCATATCTGAAGGTATGGAACAACCAGATTATGAAACACTTATTATTATCCTTATGTCATTCCAAATGATTAGGATATTATCAACATTTAGCACGATGAACACAATGGCACTTCCATTAGGCTTCACATGGTTCATCAAGATTCTATATGAAATTATAACATTTATAATTTCTTCAAATCTGATGTTCCAACTACAAGATGCTTATTTGAGTCCATAAATGGACTTCCTTAGCTTACACTCTTTGCTTTCCTCAACCATCAAGCCCTGGGGCTGCTTCATGTAAATGTCCTCAGAGCGGTATTCATGGAGAAATGTAATATTGATTTTCATCTTAAAGATGTCAAAGTCAAGTTGTGTAGCTATAGTTAGCAATATTCTGATGGGTTCAAGCATGATCATTGAAGAGCAAGTCTCATCGCAAGCGATGTCTTCTCTTCGGTGTGTAGCTCATGGCTACGAACCATGCTTTGAAGGTCTCTACCTTCTCATCAGGTTCCGTCTTTCTCTTGAAGATCCATTTACACCTTAATGGATCTTACCCATATAGGTGGATCCTCGAGGGTCTATATACAACATTTGTATATGAATTCTACTTTATACTTTATTGCTAACATCCATCTTTTCATGCTACAATCTTCAGAAGCTTCATCACATGAAGTCAGATCATTGTCAGACTCAACTGAACCTGGAATCCATCCTCAAACTTATTTGAAGAGGTATTAGTGTTTCATATTTTATTGTCCTTTTAGTTTCCAATTTTAGGAGCCTCATTATCGATTAAATGAGTTCCTTTACTTCATTTCCATCTTGATTCTTAAGGGAGTCATCCTCAAAGAATCATATTCTCAGAGATGAGGTCTTTTAAGAATCTCAAGGTCATAAAGTAGGTATCCAATACCATCCTTTATTTTCCTAATGAAGTAGCACTCTCTAGTGCTAGATTCCAGCTTACTAGCATGGAGCCTTATTAAGGATATATATTGTAGTCTCTACTACCTATACATATACCTTGGAAACTAGGAGACAATTATGCTAATATTCATCATTGATCATATCATGTCACACATTATCCAATTGTATCTCCTTACAACTCCATTGAATTTAGGTTTATTAGGAGGAGTGAGATAGAAATGATATTCATATCTCTATAAGGTATTCCATGAATTCATCTAATAGGTACTGACTACCTAGATTATATCAAATTCATTTTTATCTTCCTTCAAACTTTGGTTCTAAATCAAAATTGTGAAATCTTTGAACATTTCAAAGCTTTCTAAGGTGAAGGGAAGAAATCATATATCATAAATAATCATCGAATGATATCACATATTATCAATATTTATCATGATATAGATGATCTGCATACATCAATATATATGAGACATTGAATACCTTGACATCTTAATACATTCTCATAGAAGAGCGCTTTGGACATTATTACTCTTGAATACAATATGAAGGATATGGTATAATCCTCAAGTGCATCACGGAAGCTTGAGCGTCGTATCGAATACAACGAGGAGCGACTAGTCGCACTAGTTGCTTGATGCAGCGGAATTAAAAAAAATTCATGCGACGAAACCACATGATCCAAGAACACTTCTCGGATCGTTTCGTCTAAACCACAAACAAGTAATAGGATTACCTCTTGAAGCGTGGTTGCGATCGAGTCTCTAAATGAAGAGACCTCCTGTCTCAAGTCCGATCCGACGGAGGAGACGCTTGCGAGCGCGGGGATGAACCGCGTGCTTCTCGCAATCCATGTTGATGATCCAAGCGGTGGATCTCCTGATCTCGACACACGAGATCCGACGTCTTCTTCACGAGTAAGGCACGCCGAAGTAGACGGAGTTCCACGAACAAGACATCGGGCAACATAACGACGATGCTGCGGCGATGAAGACTCTCTCTAGGGCATCCATGGTGGACGGCCATGAGAGGGAGAGAGAGGGATGTCGAGTAGAGAGAAAGAGAGAGAGAGAGTTTGCTCCAATATTGCATGTAAATAGAGAGCATGGTATGCCTCTCTATTTATAGGGTTTTGGGATCCATGGATCTCAATCCATGGGACATATAAAATCAATGGATGAGATTGATTTATGTCAATCCAATGGTCAAGATTGTTGTTGGTAAAAGCCAACAAATTTAGATTAAAATATATTGGACAAAATCAAATATAAACCAATCCAATAAATAAGGAGAGAATATGCATGGAGATCAAATCTCCCATGCATCATCAAGGTGGACGACCACCCATTCCAAATAGGACATGGGTGCCGCCCACCACATACCATGAGGGGGCAATCTCATGGAAATCCATGAGATTGCATGCTTCCTTGATTTTCTCCATTATTTATTTCCAACAACTTTTGTGGTTATTTATTCATCAAAAATAATTCACAATTATATTTGAGAATACTGCAATCTTTCCATGGAAAATTTGTGAATCATATTCACAACCCAAAACAACATATAATTTACATTGTCAATTAATTACACAATGTGTATACAATACACAAAATAATTAATCAACAAATATAAATTATAATTATCTCTCTCTAATACATTATAAATCACATTTATAATATATTATGAATAATTGGATATTGATATCCACATTATTCTCATCCATGACAATTAAATCATATTTAATCATCTTGGATCTCTTTTTCTCATGTGTTCAAATAATATGAATCACATTCACATTATTCTCATCTTTGATAATTAAATCATATTCAATTATCTTAGATAACTTTCTTTATAATATGAATCAAATTCATATTAATCATGATAATTAAATCACATTTAATTATCTATTTTCTCAATGCTCGGATACATATTATCAACAATGAAATTATCCTGAACCCATTCAAGGATAATGCGCTTTCTCTGTGAATACTTGGAGATAAGGACAGGGTGATTGTATTGTTCCACGTATAGTGACATGGATATTGAGATCATATCTCAAATCCAGATCGCGGGCCTCCCATAGATGCTTGATTAAATCAAGACCGCAAATCTAATCTTCTCATTGCATCTGAATCACATTCAGATCAATGTCCAACATTTAGACTAAGATCAGATTACTTCTCTACTGAGAGGAGTCACTAAAATCCAGACCCATTTCATCACTCCCTAGGAATGGAAGCGTCATGGTTATACAATCGTTTATGATCACATCACCCTCAGGTATTCCCAATACCTGTACATACTGCATACTGGAAGACTCAGAATAAACCTGAAGTATTAGATCAACTTTATACTGTCTACTTCAGGGTTTTATCAGTAAGTTTGTCATTCGATCATTGGGAGTCGGTATCGATCATATACTTTCCAAAAGCATATATCATACCTAGGTCTTGATCATATACTTTGCAAAAGTATATATCAAACCTACAAATTCAGTCAAGCTTCCAAAGCGAGACGACCATGCACATGGAATTTGATTCTTCCCAATATCTCATGAGTGAGCTCGTCTTCCGGTTCAGTAACTGAACCTGTATGATCCCTTTGAGAGATCGTATTACTCATATGCCCTTATATGCGCACCAGCGCGCCGGTGTATAGACCTTGATTAGGTCATGAACCTATTGGTCTGCCAAATGTACATACTCAGACATATAGTAACACATCTGTCTCCGGTCAGAGGATGTGTGCCTATATCATGACAGCATATGATATAGGACTTTGGTTATCTCGATCTCGTTAAGTCAACTCTTTGACCTAACTCATCTGACACTTCCGAATCTCTATTCCTATGCAGAGGACCTGCATCAAGAGGTCGGTCAGATATCAGCCTAAATGAGATAGGATTGCCATCTCCTATTCAGGCTGGAGATCATCTCTTAACAATCATTTGACGATGCTTGACGAGTCCTCAATCTAACTCATTAGATATTCATCCAAGCACCAACCTCTATGATTCAATAATTGAATCAACAACTGTATGATCATTAAGATGGCCATGGTACATAACCCTAATTGTACTAAGGGACCTATTATTCAAATTATGTACTCTTTATTTCAGATTAAGGAGTGAATTGCAATAACATTTATTGCATAATGGGTCGCCGTGGGCTCGCATTTCCAACAATCTCCCACTAGCCCAAAGAGCCATTAGTGGGCTAATCATTTAAACCCATACTCATGTGACAATCATAGGCTATTTAGAAAATAGCTAAGTAAGCTGATCAGTCACTCTGTTCCCAAGAGACTACGCCAAGTCCTTTTACGACACTAGCATATCTCCTAGTAACAGTGCTCGCATCCAATGCGAATGTTGCATCTTATGCAACCAATACTCAATTTTATCAGTTATAGTGTCCTTGACACTAATTCTTATTAATTATCATAACCACTATTCCCATAATTCTTATTAGAATACGTTCATTCCTGGAAATCTCTATCTCCTAAGGTATCTACAGTTAAGACCCTTATAGATCACTATCCACAAGGTCTTAAACTTTTGAAGATAAGACTTTAAGATCACTATCTCTAAGTTTCATCATCTTTGAAGATATTGTTATTACTGCAATCAAGTGTTTTATCAACATGGTAGGATTAGTAACAGTTTACTACTCCCACTGCATGGTAGACATCTGGTTCTTGTACACATCTAGCATACATTCAGCTTCTCATAACTGATGCATAAGTGCAAGCAGTTCTAGCATTCACTTCCTCAACTCTTTGAGGTGCTATCCCTTCAGACAGGTCACTACCACATTTTAAGGGAAGGAAGCCTTTCTTGGAATTTTCCAGAAAATGGAATAAGTTCAAGGTGTATTACTAATGTGACGGTCCCAATACCCTCTTCTCTTTGCTTCTGAACGACTTCAGAATTAAGATCTAAGAGGTATCCTTGAGATCGTATCTCAAGGTATGGAACAACCAAATTATAAAACACTTATTATTTATTCTTATATCATTCTAAATGATTAGAATAATATCTACATTTAGCACGATGAACACAATGGCACTCCCACTAAGCTTCACATGGTTCATCAAGATTTTATCTGAAATCACAACATTTGTAATTTCATCAAATCTTATGTTCCAACTACAAGAAACTTATTGGAGTCCAAAGATGGAGTTCTTCAGCTAGCACATCTTGCTTTCCTCAATCTTGAAGCCCTGGGGCTACTTCATATGAATATCCTCAGAGAGGTATTATAGAGGAATGCAATCTTGACTCACATCATGAAGAAGTCATAGTCAAGTTGTGTAGCTAGAGTTAGCAATATTCTGATGGGTTAAAGCAAGGTCACTGGAGAGCAAGTCTCATCGCGAGCGATGTCTTCTCTTTGGTGTGTAGCTCATGACTATGAACCGTGTTTTGAAGGTCTCTACCTTCTCATCGGATTCCATCTTTCTCTTGAAGATCCATTTACACTTTAATGGGTCTAACCCGTATAGGTGGATCCTTGAGGGTCCATATACAATACTTATATATGAAGTCTACATTAGACTTTTATTGCTAACATCCATCTTTCCATGTCATGATCCTCAGGAGCTTCATCACATGAAGTCCGATCATTTTCAGATTCAACTGACACATGGAATCCATCCTCAAACTTATTTGAAGAGGTATTAATGTTTCATCTTTAATTGTCTATTTAGTTTCCGATTTCAGGAGCCTCATTATCTTCTCAAGATTAAATGAGTTCCTTTTCTTCATTTTCATCTTGATTCTCAAGAGAGTCATCCTATAAGAATCATATTCTCAAAGATGAGATCTTTTAAGAATCTCAAGGTCATAAAGTAGGTATCCAATACCATTCTTTATTTTCCTAATGAAGTAGCACTCTCTAGTGCCAGATTCCAACTTAATCACATGGAACCTTATTAAGGATATATAATGTAGTCTCTACCACATATATATACCTGGAAACTAAGAGATAATTATGCTAAGATTAATCATTGATCAAATCATGTTACACATGATCAATTGTATCTCCCTACAACTCTATTGAGTTAATGTTCATTAGGAGGGGTTAGATAGAAATGATATTCATATCCTATAAGGTATTCTATGAATTCATCTAATAGGTAATGACTACCTAGATTAGATCAAATTCATTTAATCTTCCTTCAAACTTTGGTTCTAAACCAAAATTGTGAAATCTTTGAACATTTCAAAGGTTTCTAAGTGAAGAGAAGAAGTCTCATATCACTAATAATCATCAATAGATATCACATATCCATAATGTTTACTATGATATAGATGATTCACATACATCAATATGTATGAGATCCTAAATACCTTGACATCTTACATCTTTCCTAAAGAAGGGTGTATTGGACATTTTACTTTGAATACAATATTCATAAGTATGTAAGTTTTGAAATTTTAGACATTCTAAAGTTTCATCTCTTACTTGTCCATTGATCTCATCAACAGACATATGTCCAAAACATTATGCCAGATCATTGTCAAATGATCTTGATCCTCCTATTGATCTTTAAAGGTTTAATTTTCAGTATTAGAAATCTTAATGAACCATTCATTAATTTTCTAATTTAGTGGAGTCCACTAGATGTTAGATTACTATCTGAAATATCCCCATCATAACTCTTTATGATAGGTCTATTCCAGAATTCATGCTTATTCTCAACATTTAGAAATAAACTGAGTGTATTCTAATATCCAGGTTACAGAGACATTCTCTAGGACCAAGGGCTCCTACTGAAAATATGAAGTCTATTGATCCAATGGAAATTGTTGCAACAATTGCATCGCTTTCAACATGATGATCATTAAACCGTAAGATCAAATTATTCTAATACAGATGCAACCAATTGCAAGTGTCATTAGAAAATTGAGATACAATTATTAGACTTTATCTTATCAAATAAGTAAGTCAATTTCAATGATTATATGTAGGTTATTCCGATGCACTATCTGATTCCTTCTCTAAGGATTTTAGATAGATTTGATAGTCATACTATCAACACATTAACTTATTGCAGTATTGGCATTCATCCAACTCTTTGGATGTCACATGGAAGTCACAGAAGTACAGTCAACTCTTTGACTTTCCTTCGTACTTGGGTCCAACCCATGCTTCCACTGCGCTCCCTTTATCTATAAGCAACCATTGCTTAAGACCAATGTCTCTTATGTTAAAATCAAAAATTTCACTATAAGAGTACATGCTTCATTCAATTCATACAATATGAATATTATGAAGCTTCATGAATGACTAGAGTTTAGATAGTAGAATGATGACGCTCATCATATCTACATCCATTTAAACTCTTAAAACTTAGGTTCAGGTAGGTATTCAAATATTTTGAATACATCATCTCTTATGGAGCCACCATTCTGCATGATGCAGAGAACCATGTCATTTATGATTAAATGTTGAGAGCACATATGTATGCCAGAACATCTTCTTAGATTTTATAAGGATTATTTGATAATTACGATCATTATCGACATGTCACTTCAAAAGTACATTCGAGGAGATCAAGACTTATAGAGACATATAAACCCTAGGGTTTCAGTCCTATTGTCTTATTTAATCAACATTCCTCATTATTATGAGGAAACTTGCACATTGCAACCACATACATTATGTGTCCAATTGCAAGTACAATATCTGGATCATAGGTCCAATCCATGATATTCTACTGGTTATTATTGAGTATAATATTGAGTGGGTTTAATGAAGGATTATCTGAAATAAGAAATTTACATAAGTGTATATATTATATATACATATTTTACTTTGATTTAGGAATTTTTATATCAAAGTTGTCTTGCCATGTCAACAATGAAAGTTCATTCGCTTAATCACTTTCAATGTAAGAGATATACCTACCATTATATCTCAAGCAAGATCTGGGATCTCCTTCCTTATCTTTGTTACATCCCATTAATATGAGAACTTGTAACTCGGATAAAAAGAAGCGGGAACACATTCCGCCTTGCAAGTCCAACTTGCATCTTCCAATTTGGTCTTTAACACCCGGTCCCACCACCCCTAAGGTGATGTTGACCCGTCATTAATTGAACCAACTGTCAACAGGAATACAACTCGCTATGCACAATCCAATATCGCCCCAATAATATGAGGACTCGATATTGGGGTCACTACGCATACGTCCTTACTCTTTCGAGAAGCGACGAGCCCGACCCAAATGGATCATATGCAGGAGCTGTCACTTCGGACAGGCGTCTCCTACATATAATATCTGCCGACAAAACTTTTCGCCTTGACGGGAGACCATGGATGTCACTTATGTGATCCTCCATATCATATTCAAATTCTAATTGATTATCATGAATCATATTCACACAACTAATTCTTCCAAGGGAAATAATAATTCTTTTCATAATAGAGTGGTTTAATTAGATATAATTAATTCAATCATATTAAATTAATTATCAATCCAATTCAATCAAATCAAACTTGATTGCTATACTTGAATATATATGATATTATCTCAAAGTACGTTTTAATTCGTATTTTAATAATTGGAAAAAATACAACTTAATCCCTCAGACATTATCCCGGCCCTACCCGCTGTCATGGCCAGTGCAGGCGAGAGTGGGATAGACCACATACGTTGCAACCCGCTACCCCAGCGATCTCCGACTAGTCACCATATCCACCTCGGTAAAGGATAATGCCAAATTGATTAATTTGTACTTGAGATGATCATCGGTTCTTCAACCGAAATTATACCATATAGTAATCAAAACAATTTTGATTATAAGGAAATTTGCTAGACAAATTCCCAATCCTATTCAAGCAAGGAGTTTGATGATTGAGTTTCCAATTATGATCCTAGATCAAATCTAATCAATTAATTTGTTGAGGCCAAGTCAATTAAGGAAATAATCATCTTCTATTATTTCTCAAATATTTTTCATAATTATTTCTCAAAATTAACAATTAATTTCATTAATTGACAATCACATGGTTCTTGATTAGGAATGTAATTTCAGGAGTGACCCCTACTTACTAAAATTAGCATATCTGAATCATATTAAATCCAAATTAGACAAAAATCAATTTTCATGGATTGATAATTTGATTTAGGATAGAACTCAAGTGATGTTTCACACATTTTGAGGCAAGTCTAAATAGTAATTAACATTTTAATCACGTTCATATCTACAGTTCCCGCAACAGTGCATACATGCTCATTAAAACAACCATATCTCGAGCATACGAAATCCGATTTATGAAAACTCAGATCCTATGATTTACTTATTTAATGGGGAACAAATTACAAGTATTAAATTCGTGTTTAAACAATTTAAACAGTGCCTAATTTATTTACTAAACAGATCTGCGAAATCAAATGCGATGAAAACTTTCGCGACCTTAACGAACCCAAGCCGTCCTTGGTTAGCGAATCATATTCGAAACCGTCAATTTGGCTCTGATACCAATTGAAGGATATGGTATAATCCTCAAGCGCATCACGGAAGCGTGAGCGTCGTATCGAATACGACGAGGAGCGACTAGTCGCACTAGTTGCTCGATGCAGCGGAATTTAAAAAAATTTCATGCGACGAAACCACATGATCCAAGAACACTTCTCGGATCGTTTCGTCTAAACCACAAACAAGTAATAGGATTACCTCTTGAAGCGTGGTTGCGATCGAGTCTCTAAACGAAGAGACCTCCTGTCTCAAGTCCGATCCGACGGAGGAGACACTTGCGAGCGCGGGGATGAACCACGTGCTTCTCGCAATCCATGTTGATGATCCAAGCGGTGGATCTCCTGATCTCGACACACGAGATCTGACGTCTTCTTCACGAGCAAGGCACGCCGAAGTAGACGGAGTTCCACGAACAAGACATCGGACAGCATACGACGACGCTGCGGCGATGAAGACTCTCTCTAGGGCATCCATGGTGGACAGGCATGAGAGGGAGAGAGAGGGCTGCCGAGTAGAGAGAGAGAGAGAGTTTGATCCAATATTTCATGTAAATAGAGAGCATGGTATGCCTCTCTATTTATAGGATTTTGGGATCCATGGATCTCAATCCATGAGACATAAAATCAATGGATGAGATTGATTTATGTCAATCCAATGGTCAAGATTGTTGTTGGTAAAAGCCAACAACTTTAGATTAAAATATATTTGACAAAATCAAATATAAATCAATCCAATAAATAAGGAGAGAATATGCATGGAGATCAAATCTCCCATGCGTCATCAAGGTGGACGGCCACCCATTCCAAATAGAACATGGGTGCCGCCCACCACATACCATGTGGGGGCAATCTCATGGAAATCCATGAGATTGTATGCTTCCTTGATTTTATCCATTATCTATTTCCAACAACTTTTGTGGTTATTTATTCATAAAAAATAATTCACAATTATATTTGAGAATATTGCAATCTTGCCATGGTAAATTTGTGAATCATATTCACAACCCAAAACAACATATAATTTACATTGTCAATTAATTACACAATGTGTATCCAATACACATAATGATTAATCAACAAATATAAATTATAATTAGCTCTCTCTAATGCATTATAAATCATATTTATAATATATTATGAATAATTGGATATTGCTATCCACATTATTCTCATCCATGATAATTAAATCATATTTAATCATCTTGGATCTCTTTTTCTCATGTGTTCAAATAATATGAATCACATTCACATTATTCTCATCTTTGATAATTAAATCATAATCAATTATCTTAGATAACTTTCTTTATAATATGAATCAAATTCATATTAATCATGATAATTAATTCACATTTAATTATCTATTTTCTCAATGCTCGGATACATATTATCAACAATGAAATTATCCTGAACCCATTCAAGGATAATGCGCTTTCTCTGTGAATACTTGGAGATAAGGACAGGGCGATTGTATTGTTCCACATATAGTGACATGGATATTGAGATCATATCTCAAATCCAGATCGCGGACCTCCCATAGATGCTTGATTAAATCAAGACCGCAAATCTAATCTTCTCATTGCATCTGAATCACATTCAGATCAATGTCCAACATTTGGACTAAGATCAGATTACTTCTCTACTGAGAGGAGTCACTAAAATCCAGACCCGTTTCATCACTCCCTAGGAATGGAAGCGTCATGGTTATACAATCGTTTATGATCACATCACCCTCAGGTATTCCCAATACCTGTACATCCTGCATACTGGAAGACTTAGAATAAACCCGAAGTATTAGATCAACTTTATACTGTCTACTTCAGGGTTTTATCAGTAAGTTTCTCATTCGATCATTGGGAGTCGGTATCGATCATATACTTTCCAAAAGCATATATCATACCTATGTCTTGATCATATACTTTCCGAAAGTATATATCAAACCTACAAATTCAGTCAAGCTTCCAAAGCGAGACGACCATGCGCATGGAATTTGATTCTTCCCAATATCTCATGAGTGAGCTCATGTCTTCCGGTTCAGTAACTGAACCTGTATGATCGATTGTGAGATCGTATTACTCATATGCCCTTATATGCACACCAGCGCGCCAGTGTATAGACCTTGATTAGGTCATCAACCTATTGGTCTGCCAAATGCACATACTCAGACATATAGTAACACATCTGTCTCCGGTCAGAGGATGCATGCCTATATCATGACAACATATGATATATGACTTTGGTTATCTCGATCTCGTTAAGTCAACTCTTTGACCTAACTCATATGTCACCTCCGAATCTCTATTCCTATGCAGAGGACCTGCATCAAGAGGTCGGTCAGGTATCGGCCTAAATGAGATAGGATTGCCATCTCCTACTCAGGCTGGAGATCATTTCTTAACAATTATTTTACGGTGCTTTACGAGTCCTCAATCTAACTCATTAGATATTCATCCAAGCACCAACCTCTATGATTCAATAATTGAATCAACAGCTGTATGATCATTAAAATGGCCATAGTACATAACCCCAATTGTACTAAGTGACCTATTATGCAAATTATGTACTCTTTATTTCAGATTAAGGAGTGAACTGCAATAACATTTATTGCATAATGGCTCGCCGTGGGCTCGCATTTCCAACACAATATTCACAAGTATGTAAGATTTGAAATTTTAGACACTCTAAATTTTCATTTCTTACTTATCTATTGATCTCATCAATAGACTTATGTCCGAGACTCGATGCCAGATTATTGTCACATGATCTTCATCCTCCTATTGATCTTATAAGGTTTAGTTTTCAGTGTTAGAAATGTTAATGAACCATTCATTAATTTTCTAATTTAATAGAGTCAACTAGATGCTAGATTACTATCTGAAATATATCCATCATAATCTTTTATGGCAGGTCTATTACAGAATTCATGTTTATTTCCAACATTTAGAAATAAACAATGACTGTATTCTAATATCTAGGTCATAGAGACATTCTCTAAGACTAATGGCTCTCCCATTGAAAATATGAAGTCTATCTATCCAATAAAGAGTGTTGCAACAATTGCATCAATATCTATGTTGATGACTATTAAACCTTAAGATCAAATTTCTAATCTTCAAAAGCATATGCAATCAATTGCAAGTGTTATTAAAAGAATGAGATACAATTTTAGACTTTGATCTTATAAAATAAGAAAATCATTTTCAATGACTAAATGTAGATTATCCCGATGCACTATCCGAGTCCTTCTCTAAGGATTCTAGATAGACTTGATAGTCATACTATCAATACATCAGCTTATTGCATTATTGGCATTCATCCAACTATTTGGATGTCATATGAAAGTCATAGAAGTACAGTCAACTTTTTAACTTTCCTTCTTACTTGGGTCTGACCCATGCTTCCACTGCGCTCCCTTTATCTATAAACAACCATTGCTTAAGGCGAAGGATCTCTTATGCCGAATTCAAATGATTTCAATATAAGAGCACTCCAACATTTATACATGCTCCATTCAATTCATACAATATGAATATTATGAAGCTTTATGAATGACCAGAGTATAGATAGTAGAATGATGACACTCATCGTATCTACATCCATCTAAACTCTTAAAAACATTGGTTCAGGTAGGCACTCAAATATTTTGAATACATTATATCTTATAGAGCCACCATTCTGCATAATGCAGAGAACCATGTCATTCATGATAAAATGTCAAGAGTACATATGCATGCCAAAACATCTTTTTAGATTTTATAAGGATAATTCGACAATTACGATCATCGTCGACATGTCACTTCCAAAGTACATTCGATGAGAGATCAAGACTGTAGAGGCATACAAACCCTAGGGTTGTAGTCCTATTGTCTATTTAATAGTCACTCCTCATTATTATGAGGAAACTTGCACATTGCAACCACATACAATATGTGTCCAATTGCAAGTACAATATCTTAATTATGGATCCAATCCATGATATTTTACTGGTTATCATTGAGTATAGAATTGAGTGGGTTTAAATGAAGGATTATCTGAAGTAAGAAATTTGCATATAAGTATATACTTTACTTTGATTTAGGAATTTTTATATCAAAGTTGTCTTTCCTTCTTAACACTGAAAGTTCATCCCCTTAATCACTTTCAATGTAAGAGATATACTTACCATTATATCTCAAGCAAGATCTGGGATCTCCTTCCTTATCTTTGTTAAATCCCAATAATATGAGAACCTGTAACTCTGATAAAAAGAAGCGGGAACGCATTCTGCCTTGCAAGTCCAACTTGCACTCCCAATTCGGTCTTTAACACTCAGGCCCACCACCCCTAAGGCGATGTTGACCCGTCATTAATTGAACCAACCGTCAACATGAATTGTACTCGCTATACGCAATCCAATATCACCCCAATAATATGAGGACCCGATATTGGGGTTACTACGCATACGGCCTTACTATTTCGAGAAGCAAAAAGCCTGATCCAGATGCGCTTGCATACAGGAGCTGTCACTTCGGACATGCGCCTCCTACATACAATCCTTGACGACGGAACCCTTCGTCTTGACGGAGATCATGGATGTCACTTATGTGATCCTCCATATCATATTCAAATTCTAATTATTTATCATGAATCATATTCACATAATTAATTCTTCCAAAGAAAATAATAGCTCTATTAATAATAGAGTGTTTTAGTTTTAATTGGATTCCAATTAATCTAATCATATTAAATTAATGATCTAATTAATATCCTATAAATATTCTTTTATTGTTACTTGAAATATAGTATTATCTCAAATATGTATTATTTCGAATTTTAATAATTAGAAAAATACACCCTGATCTCTCATGCATTATCGAGTTCCTACCCCAGTCATGTCCAGTACGGACGAAAGTGGGACAGGCCGCACTCGGTGCAACCTGCTACCCCAACGCTCCCCGACTAGACACCATATCCACCTCAGGAAAGGATGATGCCAAATTGATCATTGTGTACTTGAGATGATAATCGGTTCTTCAACCGAAGTTATATCATAATAATAATCAAAACATTTTGATTAACATTATAATGAGATTTGCTAAACAAATCCCAAATCCTACTCAAGCAACAGGTTTGTTGGAAAGTGGATTGTGCAACCAATTGTGATCTAGATCATATCTAATCAATTATTAGTTAATGCAATGCCATTTAAGAAAATAATTATCACCAAATATTTCACAAATATTTACACATAATTATTCCAGGAAATTAAATCATTTAATTTCACGAATTTATTAAATGAGAATCACAAGGTTCTTGATTAGGAAAGTAATTTCCAGCAGTGATCCTCACTTACTAAAATTAGCATATCTCAATCAATTCAAATCTAAATTAAGCAAAGTAAGTTTCTAAAGTTTGCTAATTTGATTACAACAGAACCTAACTTATTTGCATGTATTTCAAGATGTTTCTAAATAGTAATTAACTCCTTAATTACGTTAAGATTCGCAATCCTCGAAACAGTGGATACATGTTCACTAATTTGATCATAACTTGAGCAAACGGATTCGAAATCAAGCAAACTCAGATACTACTGTTTCCTTATTTAATGAGGAACAAAATACAATTTTTATTTTCTTATTTAAACAATTTAAACATGGCCGAAAATAATCACAAAATAGAGATGCGAAAATAAAATGCGAGAAATGTTTCGCAAGCCCTAACGAACCCAAGTCGGCTTAGGTTTATGGACCGTATCCGAAACCTTCGACCTAAGGCTCTGATACCACTTTAAGGATATGGGGAGATCCTTAAGCACATCATGGAAGCGTGAGGATCACATCGTATGCCATCGGGAGCGACTAGTCGCACTAGTTGCTCGAGGCATCGGAAATTAAAAAATTTTCATGTGGTGAAATCACATGATCCGAGAACACTTCTCGGATCGTTTCGTCTAAACTAAAAACAATTAACGGGATTAACTCTTGAAGCGTGGTTGCGATCGAGTCCCTAAACGAAGAGACCTCCTGTCTCAAGTCCGATCCGACGGAGGAGACACTTGCAAGCGTGTTGATGAAACATGTTCTCCTCACAATCCATGTTGATGATCCAAGCGACGAATCTCCTAATCTTGACACATGAGATCCGACATCTTCTTCAGGAGCGATACTCACTGAAGGAGATGGAGATCCACGACCAAATGATTCGAAAGCATAACAACGACACTGCGGCGATGGATACTCTCTCTAGGGCATCCATGGTGGGCGATCATATGAGAGAGAGAGATGGCGTGTAGAGAGAGAGAGAGAGAGCGAGAGAGCCTTGTATTTCTCATTAGTATATGAAGAGCAAGGGGTGCCCTTCTATTTATAATATTTTGGGATCAATGGATCTCTATCCATTGACAACACAAATCCAATGGCTCTCATTGATTTGTGTTTCTTTTAATAGCTAAGATTTTATTGGTAAAAAACCAACAACAGTTAATTTAATTTAGATTAAATATATATTGATAAATCAATCCCAAAATTAAATCAACAACATATGGAGATAATGGAAAGGAGAGTGCCTCCTTCAATGTTTATGGAGTGAACGGCCACCCTTTCCTAATAGGAATTAGTGGCCGTCCCTTCCTTCTAATATGGAAGGGACATCTCCAATGTAATCTCCTTAGATTACATTATTCCATGTATCTCCAATTTTACAATAACAATTGTTGTAAATTACTCTACAAAAATAATTCATAATTATTTTTTAAATATTGCAATCTTGCCATGGGAAATTCCTGAATCACATTCACAACCCAAAATAAAATGTGAATTACATTTTCAATTTAATGTTCAATGTGAATCCAATTCACATTAACATTTAATTAACAAATGTAAATTACAAATAGCTCTCTCTTATATATCATAAATAACATTTATAATACATATGATTAACATGGATAGTGCTATCGACATTATTCATATCCATGATAAGTAAATCACATTTAATCATCTTGGATATCTATTCTCATGTGCCAAATAATATGAATCACATTCACATTATTCACATCTTTTATAGTCAAATTACATTTAATTATCTAAGATAACTCTCCTTATAATATGAATCAAATTCATATTATTCATGATAATTAAATCATATTTAATTATCCAATTTCTTAATGCTCGGATACATATATCAACAATGAAATTATCCTGAACTCTTTCAAGGATAATGCGCTTTCTCCGCGGATACTTGGAGATAAGGACATGGTGATTGTATTGTTCCACGTATAGTGACTTAAATATTAAGATCACATCTTAAATCCAGATCTTGGGCCTCCCATAGATGCTTGATTAAATCAAGACCGCAAATCTAATCTTCTCATTGCATCTGAATCACATTCAAATTAATGTCCAACATTTGGACCAAGATCAGATCACTTCTCTACTGAGAGGAGTCACTAAAATCCAGAACCATTTCATCACTCCCTAGGAATGGAAGCGTCATGGTTATATAACCGTTTATGATCACATCATCCTAAGGTATTCCTAATACATGTACATCCTGCATACTGGAAGACCCACAATAAACCTGAAGTATAAGATCAATTTTACACTATCTACTTCAAGGATTTATCATTAAGTTTCCCATTCTATCATTGGGAGTTGGTATCGATCATATACTTTCCAAAAACATATATCATACCTAGGTGTTGATTATATACTTTCCAAAAGTATATATCAAATACAAATTCAGTCAAGCTTCCAAAGCGAGACGATCGCACACGGAAATTGATTCTTCCCAATATTGCATGAGGGAGCTCATGTATTCCGATTCAGTAAACGAACCTGTATGATCCCTTTGAGAGATCGTATTACTCGTATGCCCTTGTATGCACACCTGTGTGTCGGTATATAGACCTTGATTAGGTCATCAACCTATTAGTCTGCCAAATGTACATACTCAGATATATAGTAACACATCTGTCTCTGGTCAGAGGATGTGTGCCTATATTATGACAGCATATGATATATGACTTTGGTTATCTCAATCTTGTTAAGTCAACTCTTTTGACCTAACTTATTTAATACCTCCGAATCTCTATTCCTATAAAGAGGACCTGCATCAAGAGGTCGGTTAGACATCAGCCTTCAGAGAAAGGATTGCCATCTCCTTCTCAGGCTGGAGATCATCTCTTAATAATCATTTGATGGTGCCTGATGAGTCCTCAAACTAACTTTTTAGATATTCATCGTAGCACCAGCCTCTATGATTCAATAATTGAATCAACAGCTATATGATCATCAAGGTGTCCATGGTACATAACCCTAATTGTACCAAGGGACCTGTTATGCAAATTAGTTATTCTTCATTTCAGATTAGGGAATGATATTTGCAATAACATTTATTGCATAATGGCTCGTTGTGGTCTCGCATGTCCAACATCTACTTGTACGGTGTAAGTGAAACATAGATCCCCCCTTAGAAATGGCAAAGAAACAACCTCCTCTAACAAGGTAACCCGAATTCCCTTGTCTAGCTACTCTTTCCAAGAGGAGCGGGGTATTCCCTTCTAAGTTAAATTACAACTGGCTCAAGAAGACGTGGTAGAGAAGAGAATCGACTGTGATGAGTGTAGTCACATATCCTTGGAGCTTGACCAGTGTAACCAAGTCTCCAACTACAGGCTTTCATGGTATGAGACTTTGAAACATATGCCTTGCTTATTTCTATTTTTTTCTCCGAAGGGAATTTTTTATTTATTTACTTTTTTCCCGTCTAACTTTTTTTGGAGATTTTGTACTTTTTTTGAACATTTATACAAAAGAATCGTGTGTGTGTTGTGAAGTTCATATTGAGCTACATGTAAAGTTCTTGTCCATATTGAGCTACATGTAAAGTTCTTGTCCAAGTTAGGACACTGTCTAAAAGAATCGTGTGTGTGTTGTGAAATATTCTACTTAGACCAATCAAGATGACATATGAACATATTCTTGTGGACTCAAAGAGTTAAGTCGCTCGACATGAAAAGTCTCAACTTTAGTTCCTATAAGGTTCCTATGAAACTAAGTGGATTAAGGTCTTAGCCAAGTTCCATTCTTTAAATTTATTCCGGTCTAGTCTAAGTATCAATTTCATTCTGAAAAATGCAAATGCACATGCAAGAAAAATAGAACTTTTTTTAAAAGAAAATAAAATAAAATAAAAGAAACAAAAAGAATAAACTTTTTAAGAGGTTTTTAGAAAGTTTTTGCTAATTTTATAGATTTTGTCTTTTTCAAATTTTATGGTATTTGTAATATAGAATTATACATATTTCAAGAATTTACAAGAACTTTATACAAATTTTACAAAAAATGTACAAGTTTTATCCAAGATTTTACAAAGAGAATACTTACAAGTTTTATATACAAAATTTACAAGAAGATTTTATCTAGAAAAGAATTTTATATACAAGGATTTTATATACAAATTTTAATTTACATGAATTAAAAATAATTACGGCTTTTATACACATGTAGATTTTGTAAGTTTAAAAATAATTCATATAACCATAATTTATATTCCACGTGATAATTTTTACAAAAAAATTTACAAACCGTTTTACAAAAGTTTACAAAATTATTACAAAATATTTAACAAATAATTTAGAAAACCTTTTTACATATTATTTTATAAAACTTTTCAAATAACGTTACAAATGATTTTCAAAACTAATTTTACAAACTTTTTACAAATCAATTTGCAAATAATTTTACATATCAATTTTTACAAACATTTTAGAAATATTTTACAATGTAAATAATTTTGATACAAAATAATTTACAAACATTTTACAATTGAATTAATTTTACAAATATTTTAAAAAAATGTGCAAAAATAATTTACAAAGGATTTTACAAAAGATTTCTACAAATAATTTACAAATCATTTTACAAAATCATTCACAAACAATATTACAAAACCTTTTTACAAAATATTTTACAAAAATTATACAAAAGAGTTTACAAATAATTTTTACAGACACTTTATAACCATTTTTCAAAACTTTTTTATTCCAATTTTATAAATAAGAAACATATTATTAAACACAAAAGTACGAGTTATGGCTAAAGTTTATATACAATATATACGATACCCCCTATACTTAGCTCCAACTATGTCCTCATAGTGTCCAAGAAGCGACAAAGGAAGACATAACTCGCACTAAGTATAGAAAAGTGCAAAGAGTCCTATGATGCAATGACTCAAAGAATAAAAAAAATAAAATGAATAGAAGTCGGTGATCCCTCCTATGCTTAAGATCAAATAATCCTAAGTATAGAAGACTGTATAAGCGGGGAAAACCAAGGAAGAGAATGTACATGAAATCAACGACACGACTTGTCCCCTCTATACTCAGGGTAAAAGACCCCTAAGTATAAAAAAGAATATCAACAATTGATGGGTAAAAGATCCGTATGTATAAAGAAGAATATCAACAATTGATGGACAAGCGATGGAACAATCAAAGAAAGAAAAATCAGATATTACCTCCCCTATACTTAGGGTCGAATGTCCCTAAGTATTGGCAACAAAATATTAAAACAAACATGAGTATGAACAACACATGTTTAACACCCCCTATACTTAGGATAAAGGGCATCCTAAGCATGGAAGGCCGTATCGGCGATATATCGCCGATATATCGGTTTCGACAGGGTAGGGGTTTCGATATTACCCAGTATCTCCTTTTACAGGGATATCGGCGATATATCGCCGATATATCGCCATATCAGCTCATATTGGTAAAAAATGACTGGTTTCAGTAGAAAAAATCCCGGATATCGATCGATATCGTCGATATTTCGCCGATATCTCCATATATCAATGCTATTATTCATGGAAGATTTATTCAACACCTAGTATTAAAACACATATATCTAGCTACACCTAGTATTAAAACACACAATGGTTTATATATATTTTGTTTCGATCCTGGTAGGGTATGGTGCAACAGGAGGGTGCATACAATGGTTCTTCAACTTGGTGTATGTTTACAAGTAAGACTTGAATGAAATCGATTTCCAATATCTATAAGTCAATTCTTCAAAAACAAAATACTATAAGTCAAGAATCAAACATTAATATCGATATGTTCAAAATGATCTATATGTGCGATATAAGCTTCATAGATTGATCGATATGTGTGATCTAAGAGTATATTTGTAAGCTATTTAGTGATCTAAGAACTTGGATGAACTCCATTTTCAATATATATAGGTCAACAACTAACAGTACCAACGATATTTCGATATGATCGATATGTGCAATATAAGGATCATAGTCTTCACAAATGATCTATATGTGTCATCTAAGTGTATATTTGTAAGTTATTTAATGTTATAAGAACTTGAATGGAATCCATTTCCAATATCTAAAGGTCAGGAATAAACATTAACAATGATATGTTCGATATGATGACCGATGTGTACGATATATGGTCTATAAATGACCGATATGTGTGACATAAGTGTGTATTTGTAGGTTATTTGTTGTTCTAATATCTTGGATGATCTTAATTTCTGAAAAAAGCCAAAAAAATTGGTTTTTTGAGCCATTTTTGACATTTCCATCGATATCGTCGATATATCATCGATATATCCCAATATATCCATTTCCGGACGGACCGAAATGATATTGAAATCGATACAACCTTCCATGATCCTAAGTATAACAATAATCCTAAGAGAGACCCAGGGTGTTAAGCAAAAAACAAAGGAAAGAAAGAGAATAAAAGAAAACACAGATATACAAAGAGGCAGGGGGAAGAGTAAATCAGGCATGAAATACAAAATATGAGAATCAAAAGACACATCTCATACAAAATGGATCAGGGCAACATCAACGGTCAACAAGTCATGACCAAGAAAAGGTTTCAGGCGTTGATCATTGAACCGAAAGGTGGACTCAGAAGACAACTCAGATATATCAATGCTACCAATTTAGTACACCTTTATGACTATATATGGGCCTTTCCACTTGCTTTGTAATTTCTCTTGAAATAACTTCAGTCTCAAATCGAATAGCTATACTCTCTTATTCGAATCGAACTGCTCGTGGATAATATGTGAATAATGCCATTCTTTCACTCTGTCCTTATAATGTAGACTACTCGAGAAGGTTGTATCATGTAACTCCTATAGGGTTGCCAACTCTGCTCTCCTCTGATATCCTATACTCTATAAATCCATGGATATCTCTGTAACTGCCCATAATGACTTGTGCTTGATCTCAACAAGTAAGTGGCATGGCTTTCCAAAAACAAGCCGAAAGGGATAAGTATCCAAGGAGTCTTGAAGGATGTCCAGTAAGCCCACAGAATCGAGTCCAAAAGCTGTGACCAATCCTTTTGATCTAGGCAAACAACCTTCTACAATATCGTATTTATCTCCCTATTCGAGACCTCAACAATACCATTCGTCTGTGGATGATACGGTGTGGCTACCTGATGGTCAATGTTGAACTTGATAGCAAGGGCCCTTACCTTGTCATTTATGAAATGAGTACCGTTGTTAGAAATCGGAACTCTAGGCACCCTAAACTACGAAATGATATTTTCCTCAAAAATATGCAAATGGTCTTCGCATCAACAATTCAGGCGGGGATAGCCTCAACCCAACGACTCACATAATAAACAGGTAACAAAATGTACTCAAATCCCTGACTCTTAGAGAATGAGCCCATAAAATTGATGCTCCATGTGTAAAAAACCTCACATATGTGAATGGGATGCATCGACATCATATCTCTATGTCCACAAGCACCCATCCTTTGATAGTTAATAAACATCTTCACGAATGCATCGGCATCCTTGAAGAGCGAAGGCCACCAAAGGCTTGATTGGAGCACTTTCTACGCCATCATCCTCCCAGAATAATGTCCTTCTGCCTCCAGTTTGTGGCAATATGTGAGGATACTGTGGTGTTTCTCCTAAGGAATACACCGATGCCAGACACTATCATCGTAAATGTTAGGTTCCTCTAAATGGTATGACTTGGCCTTTGCAAGAAAGGTCTCAAGCCACTGCCTGGTCCAACCTTGTGGAACTTTCTTAGCAACAAGATAGTTCACAATGTCAACATACCATGAAAGTGAGGTGGCAGCAAGAATCGCCTCGTCTAGAAATGTCTCAGTGATAGGTGTAGGGAACTCAGAAGTCTCAGAAGCTCTAATATGGAGAGGTGATCTGCCATAATATTTTTTACTCCACACTTATCCTTAATCTCAATATTAAACTCCTGAAGCAGAAGGATCCATCTAGTAAGGCATACCTTGGCATCCTTCTTATCCATAGGTATCTGATGGCGATGTGGTCTGTGAAAATGGTGGTCTTGGATCCAGTCATGTAAGATATGAATTTGTCCAAAGCAAAGACTACAACCGGCATTTCATTCTCTATAACAGTATAATTCCATTGGGCAGAATCTAAAGTCCTACTATTATCTGAGGAAAACTCCAACAATGGATGGGACTCATCTGCTTCATCTTCTTTCAATCATTATGACCTCCCGCCACAGGCTCATAAAAAGATCTGCCGAAAACCTCCTTAATCACGGGCAACTTTTCCTCCCGACCCCATCGGTTCCCTTGTATTTATTCTTCCTCTACTTAGGCAAAGGTTAAGTTGGGGGGGGATGCCATCTGTATATACCACTCTCCTCAACCATTTTTGCCCTCAAGCACTGATGAATTTCCATTTCATCACCTTTATTCTATCATTTTGGCCTCAAAAACCCCAGCAAATGCATGTAAATAGCATCAAATTATACATAATAGCATGCATCATTCATTGTAATAATTACACATTAAATACCATGTTTAATGCCAAAATTATAGAATAAAGAAAAGAAAAGAAAAGAAAAAGGAATAAAATATTGAAGATATTTTATGACCCAAACCCTGAGACCAAGGCCAGCATGGAATTGGTCGACAAGGAATAAAGTAGGGGGAGATAAGGGCCAGTATACAATAAATACCTTATTTATTTATTTATGTATTTTTGACACCTATTTTGTACATAATTATTTGTTCATCAAATAAAGTAACTTTGTTCCTTAAGGTTGTAGATAATAATGTAAATAAAAATACAAAATTGAGTTTGTGTAAAAATAATACTCAGTGTACATTTTATACACAGAATAAAAAGCCAAAATATCAACTTCACAGACCCATATCTTGCAAATAAAAACTCCCAATCACCCAAACTCACCTTTGATTATATATAGCTTTCCAAGAACTATTAAATAAAATGGGTTTCATAATTTTTGGAGTCCATATGCAAAAATTAGGTTTTGGCCCTCATTGGGCAGCCTGCCTGATTAAAATATTCCATTTATTCATTATTCATTATTGTAGCAAATTTATATTTTTAGAATTTTACAAATAATTTATAGAATACATGTACATATTAAAATTAAAAGAAAACTAAAAAGAATTTCTAAAATAAAATAAGTTTATGTAACACATAGGTAAAATACCTATGATTAAGAATGTACATAAATAAAAGGGGATTTTATTATTTTATTCTTTTATTCATTTATACTTTTATAATAATGTCTATATTATATATAACTTATTAAAAATACAAATCCAAAATAAAAACAAATAAAATTCATTAAATAAATAAAATGTATATAATATATAGGTAAAATACCTATAAGTATACTTACATATGCATATACCTATTTATTTAAAAATGTAAATAAACTCCTAAAAATTAAATAAAAATACCTTTATACTCACAAAAATTATAAATTTATAAAATAAGCCAATAAAATAATAAAAGAAAATAAACAAATTAAAAATAAAATACACAAAAATACATGCAAATACATACATATACACACTATTAAATTAAAACCATAATAAAACACTTCGAAAAATTCAATAAAAATCACAAATAAATACTACATGAAAAAATACACATTTTTTATGTTTTAAGAAAATTCTAATAAAATCATTTACTATGGTAAATAAATCAATTTAGGCTCAAATTTCCTGTTTTGTCTTTTAGCGACTGACGTGGACTAATGGGGCGCCAGCCTTCGTTGACCCCCTGGTCAACTGTCCCATCCCAGCTCTGGCGTCTCTGAACCATCTTTTCCCCGATTTTCATCCCTTTTTTACGGCCATCCCGTCCATCGATCGAGCTCGCTTCCTTCACAAGAATTGCTCTCTGATTATCCATGATGCCCGCCAATAACTTGGATCGATCAGATACTCATTGGATTAAGTAATAATCGCCGGTCAATAAGGCTCCATGCCAATGTCTATAGATAAGTAGCTCCGCCTCCTTCCTCGAATTTGGCCAATTTTAATCCAACCTTAAGCCTTGATTCCATTCCTGGGACGTTCCTCATGACAGGGGGAGTGCTCCAGCGTCTCAAATCGGCCGGAGGAAGGAGAATTTTGTCGCGGCAGAGCTCCGGCGTCCGCCCTGCTCCCTGGTGGCCCCCAGTTATAAGAGCTGTCCTTTTTATGCTTTTTAGTTAGGTTTCGATGTTAGTTTTTAATTCCAGTAGTTAGATTAGTCTTTAGTTAATCCCCCCAGCTTAAAATCGAAAATTCGAAGTTCTCCGGAGCTCCGCTCCGGCGACTCCCTCACGGTGAACCCAATCGTATCCGACCGCCACGAACACCCCATTTCAACCCCATCGCATTCTCCATCGATCCTTCGCCTTTGACCAACCAAGGACTTCTGGTCTTCGTGAATCGGGGCTCCACCTCCGCCGTTCGTCGGAGCCCCTCCGCCTCACTCCATTTTGCTACCAAGCTTCAAAACCCCGGGTCGAGGAGGAAGCCCTCGCTCCCCCGGTTCTTCCTCTGCAGGTCAAACGAAGAATAGAGCCCATCTGGGCTCGAATCGAACCAGGAAGAGGTTCCTAGAGGTCTGCTACTTCACCGACCTCGTCCGAGTGACTCGGACCTCCAGGAGCCATAATGGAACCATCAGTCGACGCGGGAGGCTTCCAGCTACGTGCAGACCACCTCAGATGTGCCGGAGAGCCTTGGAGGAGCCCAAGCTTCTCGATCGAAGCTCGCCAGGCACGAGCTCCTTCCATGTTCTTCCAGGGAGCTCTAGCGCCGTCGAATCAGGAGGCCCGTCCCAGATCCCACAGGAGCCATCCGATGAAGACATGCGCCAACCGTCAGATCAGCCAGGAGCTTCTAATCCTAACCCTTCATCGACGAACCAGCGTCAACCGTCAGATGCTCGACACGTGGATAAGTGGCGCGCCCAGCGCCGTTGGATATCGTGCCTTTGGGGGGATATTTCACACCTAACCCCCCGTCTTTTTGTATTTATAGTTCAGTTCCTAAAATAAAATACCACGTTGTGAATAAATTGTATAAATTGCAGAAGGACCCCTGGAGTTTATGTATTTACATTTTAGTCCCTCTGCGCCTCACGTGCAGACCCCACGTGAGGCGTGTGATATTTGCATGTTAACCCCGTCGGGTTTCAGTAATTGTAGAATGGCCCTGAAAATAAAATTAAACGTTCATTTTTATTGTAATTTTGCATGGATGCCCCTGTCACTTATTTTAATTGCAAAAATGCCCCTGCTAGGCCATTTATTTTTGTATGCTTTGTCCATTTATTTTGTCCCTCATTTTAATTTGAAAAATCTTGCAAAAATGGATATAAGCTTCTGTTAACATGCTCTCACACGCCATATTTTGGATCTTAATTTTGTTATATTTTTGCATTTATTAAAAATAAAAAACATGTCTTTTATTTACTATCCAGCTTATAAAATACCAAAAAAATATTAAAAGACCTCTAAAAATTCCAAAAAAAATCCCTAGTATGTATTTTGACCTATTTTAGTGTCAGTCCAAAAATCCTTAAAAATCAAAAGAAAAACCGTAAAAACTCAAAAATACCCAAAAACTTCAAAAAAATGTAGAAAATCGAAGAAAAATCAAGAAAATATAAACTCAGTCCCCTTTTCTTCTATATTTTATTCTCTTTATTTAAAAATTAGTGTGGAAAAATTTTGAGGCTGTTTGCTATTTTTAATGCCTATTTTTCTTACATCCAGACCCTATTTCCCTGTTTTCTCTTATTCTGCTATTTAAAAATACTCAAAATGTTTTGAAAAATGCCTAAAAATCACAAAAACAGTAAAAACATGAAAATCCCAAAAAGACTTTATTCCTGAATTTTTGGCTATTTTTGTATATTTTTATAAATATTATAGTACCCCTTTATATATATATGTGTGTACTCCCTAAATATATATATATATATATATATCTAACTACTTATATATGTGTATGTGCATATTTATTCACGTATAAGATTCCAAAAAAAAGAAAAAAAAGAAAGAAAATCACTATATATATTGTATGTATTATAGGCTATGTACTCACCCTCTAGGGGTATATATATATATATATTTATATATATATATATATATTTATATTCTATAAATTATATGTATATATATATATATTACCTAATTATATTATTAAAATAAAAATAAAAAAAGGAAATATTAAAAACCCACAAAAATAGGCTTAAGACATGGATGACTCTGTGATTCATGCACATTTTAGGCTATTGCATTTTGTATTGCTCTCTGTGGTTCGACCTCTACATGCTTAGTCACTGTACATTTTCTGGTAGAGTAATAAATATTAATTCACATTTTGGGACTCAATTGTTTTATTCTTTTATTGTGGGTTAATTGCTGATCAACCCATGTTTGGTGAGCGGTCGCCTCGGCGACACTTGATACATATATTATTGTGACCCTCGCTAAATGTGCGGTTATCAGATTGCGACAGTTACTGGCATCTATCCAGGCCATCCAGCAGCAGCTGACCGAACAGGCCCTCACATAGACAACCTTCCAGAACATGTTGAATGATATGATGAACCGTGACGATGGAGGAGGAGGCAGAGGCAGAGGAGGCAGGGGAGGAGGAGGTGGAGGTGGTGGTCCTCCTGATGATGACCTTGAATTACCGCCACCAAATCCAACACTTAAAGAAACATACAATCCGGGAGACAGCCAGATGACCGAGTGGATCCTCATTCCACCGGTACACGCTCACTTTGAGCTGAAGCCCCAGTTCATCGCCCTTCTCCCTGCATTTCATGGAAACACCAATGAAGAGCTGTAAATTCAACTGCAGCAATTTTCCCGCATTTGCCGTACTACACACTATCCCAATGTCCCTCTGGACATTGTAAAGATGATGGCTTTCCCCTTCAGCCTACAGGGCAAGTCCCTCTATTGGGTCAATCATTTGGGAAAGGTCGTGACGACCTGGGAGGAGTTGAAGTCTGCCTTCCTGCACAAGTATTACCCTCTCGGTCGGCTCAACCAGATGCGTGCCTGTATCAGTAATTTCTCCCAAGGATCCCATGAGTCAGTACACGAAGCTTGGGAGAGATTTACTGACCTACAGGAGAAATGTCCCCACCATGAGATCCCTAAGACCAGCTTGGTCCAGCATTTCTTTGGGGGATTGAACATTGAAAGCCAAAGGCTCGTGGACGCACCACGTGGGGCTCACATTTTAACAAGGATGAAGATGTAGTTTGGCAGATATTTGAAGAAATGGCCTAAGGAGAGGCCGCCCTCTCTTCATCCAAGGCGTATCAGAAGCAGCCCCACATCCTCCAGAAGCAAGTGCACATGGCTGCATCCAAGGAAGCAGAGAGAGATGAGAGCTCCGACCTCAACATCATCGGGGGCCATCTCTCTAAGGTAGATATCATTGAGAAGCGATCACAGGACCTCGAGAAACTCGCTGTGATTGAGAAGAGGACCCAGAACTTGGACAAGCTAGATCAGATCAACAAATACCTTGAACTGTTGGTGGGTAGCATCAACTCTATTCAGTCGGCTACACCATCGGACGCTCCCGCTGAGAAGAAGGACGAGCAGCAACCGCAGCATCAGCCTCAGCCGAGCCAGCAGCCACCGGCAGTCCAGCACGTGTACTACGTGCAGGCGCCCGACCAGGGTCCGCCGCAGCAGCAGATGGTCGTGTACCAACCAGAGTTTCTTTCTGTACCTGATCCAGTCTTCCCTCCACCACCCCTGATTCAAGAAGTGAATGGGGTATGGGCTAATGATGCACAACCGACCCGTCCTCAGGGACAACCCCAGGGTCAGCCATTCGCCAACCGGCAGTACCACCAACCTCAGGGTGGTCGTTTTGGGCAAGTCTCTCAACCTCACCAACAACACCAACAACCTCCCCAGTTTGCACACCAATGGAGGCAGAATTTTTCTTACCAGCAGCAGCCGCAGTACCGCCACCCACATCCGTATCACCAATACGCGGCTGCCCCCTCTCAACAATACCAGCAATATCCTCCTCTGTCGTACCAACAACTTCAACTTCCTGCTCCACCGCAGCAGCACCACCGGCAACAACCTCCCTACCCATCTACCCAACAGCAGCGTGGTCTGCACGCTGAATCTTCTGAAGTATCCCCTGCGAACCCCACCATGGATTGTCTGGCCCAGCTTGTTAAAGGGCTAGCAGAAATGACAAAGCGGCTTGATGACCTGACCGCCACCCGAACTACCATTCCGGCGCAGGTCGAAGCCAACCCCAATAATTTCAAAAAGAAAGAGCAGGTAGAATGTGATGTCCTGTCCGTGTCTGGTAATGATATTACTGCTTATTCTAATGCTGTTACTCTCAGGAGCGGTAGGGCCTTGCCTCCGCCTGCTAGAAAAAGTGGGGTGAATAAAGAAACAGGTGGATCGTCATCTTCCGCATCAGCCGTGCCAGCTCCAGGGGAGGGTGAGGAAGAAGAAGAAGGAGAAGCCAGTCCAGCCGTCGTGCCATGTCATCAGCAACCTCAGCAGAAAATACAAAAAAATCAGCAAAAACAAAAACAACAAAAAGAAGCTTGTAGCCGAAGCGAAGCCGCGCCAACATTGGAGGAGCCGCCAGCAGCAGCCGATCCCTCGCCAGCCGACGGAGCAGATGCTTCACTTTTTGATCGCACTGCAACACTAGCACATCCAGATACAGCTTGTACTCCTTTTTGTAGTTCGGATGTACAAATTTCTATGGGCGATGATGTTGATGTAAATAAGAACTCTGATTTTCCTGCTAGTGATGTACATATTCCTTTTCCTCATGCAATACAAAAATCCAAAAAAATTGCAAAATGAAAAAAAGCATTGTCTGATCCAGGTGTTGTGGAAATTTTAGATAAATTGACTGTTGAGATTCCCCTGTTGAAGGCTGTGGAATACATACCAGCTGTGAAGAAAGGACTGAAAGAGGCATGTACTAACAGGCGTCGCCCAACGCAAGCAAACAGACGCCAGCAAGTTGAGAGGCATGTCCTCACCTTGGCCACGGTAGCAGCTATCAGCAATCTCCCCCAGAAGAAGCAAGACACAGGAGCGCCTCTGATCAGTTGTGAGATTTTTGACCAGGTCTTCGAGCGTACTCTCTTGGATAGTGGATCTTACATCAACCTTCTGCCCTTGTCCATAATGAAAGAATTCAGGCTGGGACCGCTCAAGCAGACACGCATGATCCTTCAGTTCGCTGACCGATCGGTCAAGCGGCCCTGAGGTCTTTTGGAAGACGTGGTAGTTAAAGTGCAGGAAATGAAATTCCCAGCTGACTTTGTAGTCCTTGACATGGACTCACCTGCACCTCTGCTCCAGACCCCTATCATCCTTGGCAGACCATTCCTCCGCACTTCAGGTGCCGTGGTTGATTACGGGTCTAGGAAGATCACTTTCAGCTCGAACACCCAGCAAATCACGATAAACATGAACAAAGAGTTGAATGCCACAACTGATGAGAGCCAGGCGGCATCAGAAGCAGACTGTGATTTTATTGCAGAGATCAGAGACTCAGCTTTATCATTTGATGATTCATGGACCCAAGAAATCCTCACTCTTGAGGAGGATTGGGAAGCGCAGTCAGCATATGCTCTGATGATTCTTGGGAGACAGATTCTCAGATGCAAGCGCATCTTCTTGAGCATTCACTCCAGACCGAACATGATCAGCTTAGCACAGAACCGTTCGGTGCATCACCGGGATCTCAACAGGATGGTGAGGATGGTAAGTATTGCAAGGAAGTACATCCCACCACCAGCATGGTATCGGAAGTGACAGATAAAGTGGACAGATCAAAACTAGAACTCAAACCACTTCCTGTAGGCCTGAAGTATGCTTTCCTTGCGGGTGAAGAACAAATGTATCCGGTCTTCATCAGCAGCAGGCTGAATCTGGATCAGGAATCTCGACTTCTAGAGGTTCTAGAAAAGAACTGCAAGGCACTTGGTTGGAGCGTATCGGACCTCCGAGGGATAAATCCAGCCTTGTGTTCACACCACATCTATTTGGAAGAAGATGCCAAGCTGTCCCGTGAATTTCAGAGAAGGATGAATCCTAACCTTCGGGACGTCGTCATTGAAGAAATCACGAAATGGTGTGACGTAGGATTCATCTATCCCATCTCCGACTCAAAATGGGTAAGCCCACTGCATGTAGTTCCCAAGAAATCTGGGCTTACCGTGGTTACAAATGATAAAGGAGAGGAAATTTCCACCCGGGTACCAACATCCTGGCGGGTGTGTGTTGACTACCGACGTCTCAATGCAGCAACCAAGAAGGACCACTTCCCCTTGCCATTTATCGATCAAGTTCTGGAGAGATTAGCAGGCAAGGAGTTCTTCTGCTTTCTGTATGGGTACTCCGG
This sequence comes from Ottelia alismoides, assembly GCA_037367405.1. NCBI lineage: Eukaryota > Viridiplantae > Streptophyta > Magnoliopsida > Alismatales > Hydrocharitaceae > Ottelia > Ottelia alismoides. Next base: position 308,090 of record JAZKJV010004187.1, on the reverse strand, counting down.
GTACAACCAAGTGGCGATCGCTCCTGAAGATCAAGAGAAGACTACCTTCACTTGCCCGTTCGACACCTACGCCTTCAAAAGAATGCCCTTTGGATTATGCAATGCACCTGCAACATTCCAAAGATGCATGTTAGCCGTCTTCACCGAGATGGTAGGCAGTTTTCTCGAGGTGTTCATGGACGATTTCTCTGTCTATGGTGATAGTTTCGATTCTTGTCTTGAGCATCTAGACAGAGTGCTTCAGAAGTGCCGGGCAGTCAATTTAATGCTTTCATGGGAAAAGAGCCACTTTATGGTCACTGAAGGCATTCTGCTGGGCCACGTCGTTTCCAAGCGTGGCATGGAAGTCGATCCGGCGAAGGTGGATGTCATTTCAAATCTCCTGCCACCTCAGTCAGTAAAGAATGTGAGGTCATTCCTAGGGCATGTGGGGTTTTACAGACGATTTATCAAGGATTTCAGCCGCATTGCCCGACCTCTGACAGAACTTTTGTGCAAGGAGACTGAGTTCATTGTTGATCAGCCGATTCTCCTTGCTTTCAATCAGCTGAAGGAGCTTATCATGCAGGCTCCAATCTTACAGCCGCCCGACTGGACTCTTCCCTTTGAGATAATAACCGATGCGTCAGACTTTGCAGTCGGGGCGGTTCTGGGGTAAAGGAAAGACAGAGCACCCTATGCCATTCACTATGCCAGCAGAACATTAGATGAAGCACAAAGAAATTATACAGTGACAGAGAAAGAATTGCTGGCTGTGGTTTTCGCCCTCGAGAAGTTCAGATCCTATTTGTTGGGATCAAAAGTCACGATTTTCACAGACCACTCTGCTATCCGGTACTTACAGCAGAAGAAGGATGCCAAGCCAAGATTGATTCGTTGGATCCTTCTCCTCCAGGAATTCGATTTGGAAATCAAGGACAAGCCTGGAGTCCAGAATGTGGTAGCAGACCATCTCTCCAGAATAGAGCAGCATGAGTCTCCTCTGAATAGTGCACCTATCACAGAAACCTTCCCTGACGAAGCCATCCTAGCAGTAGATTCTCTTCCTTGGTAGGCAGATATAGTCAACTACCTCGCCTCTGGGGTAACACCAGCGGATTGGACGAAAAATCAGAAGAACAAATTCATGTCGACCATCCGATTCTACCAATGGGAGGATCCTCTTCTATTCAGGGAAGGAGCGGATTGCATTTGGCGCAGGTGCATCCCTCAAACGGAGCAATCAAGTGTCCTCGAGCATTGTCACTCGCTCGAATCTGGTGGACATCACTCTGGAGATCGTACGGTAGCAAAAGTTCTTCAGTGTGGCTTCTGGTGGCCCACTTTATTCAAGGATGCAGCGGAATTTGTCAAACGATGTATTGACTGTCAGAGACTGAAGGGTACACTTGCTGCCAAAGATTCAATGCCCCTGAATATCATTCAGATAGCAGATGTTTTCGACGCATGGGGCATTGACTTCATGGGACCTTTCCCTAACAGTCAAGGATTTGAGCACATCCTTCTTGCTGTCGACTACGTGAGTCGTTGGGTTGAAGCTATCCCCGCTCGAGCCGCTGACAGCCGAACAGTATGCCAGTTCCTGAAGAAGAACATCATTTCGCGGTTTTGGATACCGAAAATTCTCATATCAGATGGGGGTAGCCACTTCATTAACAAAGAGGTCAAGAAGTTAACAAAGGAGTACGGCATCGACCATCGTGTCGCATCTCCTTATCATCCTCAGACCAATGGCATGGCGGAGCTATCAAACAAAGAAATCAAGACTATCCTGCAGAAACTTGTTAGGCCAACTAGGAAGGACTGGTCTCAACTCTTGGACTCGGTCTTATGGGCTTACCGAACCGCCTACAAGTCTCCCTTGGGCATGTCGCCCTATCGTCTTGTATATGGAAAACCGTGCCATCTGCTTGTGGAATTAATTCACAAGTCTCTTTGGGCAATCAACAGTTGTAATTTGGACTCACGCAAAAGTGGTCAGAAGAGAAAAGACAATCTGAACAGGCTCTTGGAATTCTGAGACTATGCATACGATAACACCTTGATGTACAAGGAGAAGGCGAAACGCTGGCATGACCGGCACATCAGAGGAAAGACCTTTGACGTTGGACAGAAAGTGTGGTTATTTGATGCAAAGTTGCGGATATTTCCAGGCAAATTAAAGAGTAAGTGGACAGGGCCATTTCGAGTTTGTGAAGTGCGTGACAATGGAAGCATTGCTATATTAGAACTGTCTCCTGACGCACAACCATTCGTCGTAAATGGTCAACTCCTGAAGCCGTACCTCGAACCAGACACATTCCTGGCCGTTGTTGACTCCGTTCAGCTCATGCACCATGATGACATCTCCTCAGCACCTGTGGCATCGAAAGATTCAGACTATGCAATCCAACAACTATTTGTCTGATTTTCTTTGCTTTTCTTCTTTTCTTCTTTTCCTTTTCTATATTCTTTGTGTATCTAAAAGGTGCCGCCCTTGTAGACAGTCTTCTATACTTAGGACGTACTTGGTCTTAAGTATAGGGGGGATGTGCACCCCGAGTTTTTCATTTCATTCCGATCCCCTCCATTGTCTCCTCTTCTTATCTATACTTAGGAGTATCTTACCCTAAGTATAGGGGGAGACAATCTGAGTACGATCTGTGTATTCCCACCCTTGACCCCCCCTGCTTTTTGTACAGTTTGCTATACTTAGGATTACTTGATCCTAAGTATAGAGGGGATGGTCAACTTCTCATTCATTTATTTCATTCATATATATTCTTTAGACTTGTCTATACTCAGTACGAGTTATGTCCCCGCTTTTCTCTTCGATCTATGAGGACATAGCTCAAGCTAAGTATAGGGGGGTCGTATATACCATGTATATACTATAAGCCATAACTCATACTGAAAAATAAAACATCAATTCAATCTAAAAAGCAATAAGTAACTCTATAATAATAAAAGATGATTGTGAGCTCCTCAGGCTCTTTGTACTTATACTGATTATTAAGTCAGGAAAAATGTTTTGTGAAAGAAAGTTTTCTGTGAAAAACCTTGTGAAAACCGTTTGAAAATAGTGTGTACAAGTATTCAACCTTTGAAAAATCAGTTTTGTATGTAAAATTTATTTTCTTTGAGAGAAATCAAAATGTGTGGAAAATAGCGTGCAAATAATTGTAAAATTTTGATTGTCAAAATTGTTTTGAAAAACCTATCTATGCTGTGTAAAACCTTTGTGAAATCATTTTCAAATACGTGTACATGTTTGCGAAAATTATTTTGGACTAATGTTTTCAAAGCTCTTGTGAAAATGATTCTTGAATAAGTCTGAGGATTCTGCACAAAAATCTCTTATACAAAAATAAGCATAATCCCAAATAAAGCTTATAAGAGCCAAAACCATATTATACATCAAATACAGTTTTCTTCTTTTGTTTATACTGATTAGTAAATCAGGCTAGATACCTATACAGTATGATTTGAAAAATAGTTTGACCAGTTTTGAAAAATTTGATGTGAAAAGATTTCAACCTGGGTGAAACTGTTTTGATTGAAAAACTTTTTCTTTGTGTGAAAGAAAGGATTTGAAAAAATTTCTTTGTGTGAAAGAAAGGATTTGAAAAAACCTATGTGCAAATATTTTGAAAAATGCTTGTCAAAACTATTGTGAAAATTGTATATATAGTGTGAAAAATCTTTGCAAAAATAGTTTTCAATGTGTGTAAATGATTGCAAAAGTTATCGTGTACAATAGTTTGCAAAATTATTTTCAAAACTAGACCTAAAAAATAAGATCACTATTATAAATACTTGTAAATCATAAATAAGACACATACAATTCTAAATAAACTACTTCACTCAACCCTGTAAAGTTTTTATAAATTCATACATTTTGTAAATAAAGTGGAGAGTTGTGTAAATAATTATATGTACCCTTTCATTTTATTTGCAAAAATTCTTTGTGTAAAATATTCTTTGATTCTTTTAAATTCTTTGTTAAAAAATTGCATCATTCATTGTGCATAGCATAAGCACACCATTCATATTCTTTTTGAGTGAGCTTGATGATTGAATCAGTCTAATAAAGTCTCGAATTGGAGCTTGGTTAGACCTTACCGCACCTAACTGCACCGGAACCTTATGGGAACTAGATCTAAGGTACTTCAGGTCTATACAGACTTAATCCTTTAAGAAATCAGGGCTGGGTTCAAGTCACCTCAGTGGACTAACTAGAACTTTTCGAGACACACGTACGACTCTTGCTGATCGTGACCTAACTTGGACACTTGCACCTTTCACTCGGCTCAACTCAGTTGGAGTGGTGAGGGGGTTGGATTTGCCAGTCTGAGACGCACACGGGTGGAAACATTCATCCTCGTCTAGGGAGGGAAGTGCACCCCAACCTGGTGCAATAGCCATGAGGTCTAAAGACAGGAGATTGTGGGTTGCGATAAAGCTTCAAAAGAGGGATAGTCTACTGGCTCAAGAGGAAAAACTCCTTATGTAAATGCTGCTGTGAATAGTATGTTGAAAAAAAATGGTCAGACCTGTACACAAATAAAATGCCTGCGAAGTATGTACATATGTTGTAAAGCCAATAAGCAAGCTTGAGTTCCAAAGTCAAAAATGTGAGCCTGCAGCTGGATGACTTGACTACACTGGTCTTGCATCCCGGGATAGGTAGCTACACTGGCTACCGTCCATTCTTCTCTTCACCCCCTCCTCTTGAGCTGGTTGCCACTTGAACTTAGAAGGGAATACCCTGCTCCTCGAGGAAAGAGCTGTTGGATTGGGGAATCATTGGGTTGTCATTTTGGAGAAGTCAGTTCCTTTATCATTTCAGTTGGGGAGAGCCGCTATCACTTACACTGTACAAGTCAGCTTCATAGTTATAAGGGTTTGCGTATGATGTAGACTAGTTCTGACCAGGCTATTGAGGTGGGTTGAACCGAGTTCTGTGACTATCGAAGGCTGTTGTATTTTAGAGCTGGTTCCCGACTAGGTTCCACACACATCTACACCTAAGGTCTGACAGGAGCTCCAAATTCAGATTTTGTAAAGACATGCATTACACTGAAAGCACCCCTATTCACTCTATCCTTCTTTCATTTTCCTTTTTCTTTTCCTTATTCTTTTTGTACTTATTGCATAAGTGTTTGCTAGGGACTAGCAAAGGCAAGTATAGGGGGGTGATGAATCTCCATTTCATCACCTTTATTCTATCATTTTGGCCTCAAAAATCCCAGCAAATGCATGTAAACAGTATCAAATTATACATAATAGCATGCATCATTCATTGTAATAATTATACATTAAATACTGTGTTTAATGCCAAAATTATAGAATAAAGAAAAGAAAAGAAAAAGGAATAAAATATTGAAGATATTTTATGACCCAAACCCCGAGACCAAGGCCAGCATGGAATTGGTCGACAAGGAATAAAGTAGGGGGAGATAAGGGCCAGTATACAATAAATACCTTATTTATTTATTTATTTATGTATTTTTGACACCTATTTTGTACATAATTATTTGTTCATCAAATAAAGTAACTTTGTTCCTTAAGGTTGTAGATAATAATGTAAATAAAAATACAAAATTGAGTTTGTGTAAAAATAATACTCAGTGTACATTTTATACACAGAATAAAAAGCCAAAATATCAACTTCACAGACCCATATCTTGCAAATAAAAACTCCAAATCACCCAAACTCATCTTTTATTGTATATAGCTTTCCAAGAACTATTAAATAAAATGGGTTTCATAATTTTTGGAGTCCATATGCAAAAATTAGGTTTTGGCCCTCATTGGGCAGCCTGCCTGATTAAAATATTCCATTTATTCATTATTTATTATTGTAGCAAATTTATATTTTTAGAATTTTACAAATAATGTATAGAATACATGTACATATTAAAATTAAAAGAAAACTAAAAAGAATTTCTAAAATAAAATAAGTTTATGTAACACATAGGTAAAATACCTATGATTAAGAATGTACATAAATAAAAGGGGATTTTATTATTTTATTCTTTTATTCATTTATACTTTTATAATAATGTCCATATTATATATAACTTATTAAAAATACAAATCCAAAATAAAAACAAATAAAATTCATTAAATAAATAAAATGTATATAATATATAGGTAAAATACCTATAAGTATACTTACATATGCATATACCTATTTATTTAAAAATGTAAATAAACTCCTAAAAATTAAATAAAAATACCTTTATACTCACAAAAATAAATTATAAATTTATAAAATAAGCCAATAAAATAATAAAAGAAAATAAACAAATTAAAAATAAAATACACAAAAATACATGCAAATACATACATATACACACTATTAAATTAAAACCATAATAAAACACTTCGAAAAATTCAATAAAAATCACAAATAAATACTTCATGAAAAAATACACATTTTTTATGTTTTAAGAAAATTCTAATAAAATCATTTACTATGGTAAATAAATCAATTTAGGCTCAAATTTCCTATTTTGTCTATTAGCGACTGACGTGGACCAATGGGGCGCCGACCTTCGTTGACCCCGTGGTCAACTGTCCCATCCCAGCTCTGGCGTCTCTGAACCATCTTTTCCCCGATTTTCATCCCTTTTTTACGGCCATCCCGTCCATCGATCGAGCTCGCTTCCTTCACAAGAATTGCTCTCTGATTATCCATGATGCCCACCAATAACTTGGATCGATCAGATACTCATTGGATTAAGTAATAATCGCCGGTCAATAAGGCTCCATGCCAATGTCTATAAATAAGTAGCTACGCCTCCTTGCTCGAATTTGGCCAATTTTAATCCAACCATAAGCCTTGATTCCATTCCTGTGACGTTCCTCGTGACAGGGGGAGTGCTCCAGCATCTCGAATCGGCCGGAGGAAGGAGAATTTTGTCACGGCGGAGCTCCGGCGTCCGCCCTGCTCCCTGGTGGCCCCCAGGTATAAGAGCTATCCTTTTTATGCTTTTTAGTTAGGTTTCGATGTTAGTTTTTAATTCCAGTAGTTAGATTAGTCTTTAGTTAATCCCCCCAGCTTAAAATCGAAAATTCGAAGTTCGCCGGAGCTCCTCTCCGGCGACTCCCTCACGGTGAACCCAACCGTATCCGACCGCCACGAACTCCCCATTTCAACCCCCATCGCATTCTCCATCGATCCTTCGCCTTTGACCAACCGAGGACTTCTGGTCTTCGCGAATCGGGGCTCCACCTCCGCCGTTCGTCGGAGCCCCTCCGCCTCACTCCATTTTGCTGCCAAGCTTCAAAACCCCAGGTCGAGGAGGAAGCCCTCGCTCCCCCGGTTCTTCCTCTGCAGGTCAAACGAAGAATAGAGCCCATCTGGTCTCGAATCGAACCAGGAAAAGGTTCCTGGAGGTCCGCTACTTCACCGACCTCGTCCGAGTGACTCGGACCTCCAGGAGCCATAATGGAACCATCAGTCGACGCGAGAGGCTTCCAGCTACGTGCAGACCACCTCAGACGCGTCGGAGAGCCTTGGAGGAGCCTAAGCTTCTCGATCGAAGCTCGCCAGGCGCGAGCTCCTTCCCTGTTCTTCTAGGGAGCTCCAGCGCCGTCGGATCAGGAGGCCCGTCCCAGATCCCACAGGAGCCGTCCGATGAAGACACGCGCCAACCGTCAGATCAGCCAGGAGCTTCTAATCCTAACCCTTTATCGGCGAACCGACGTCTACCGTCAGATGCTCGACACGTGGATAAGTGGCGCGCCCAGCGCCGTTGGATATCGCGCCTTTGGGGGTAAATTTCACACCTAACCCCCCGTCTTTTTGTATTTATAGTTCAATTCCTAAAATAAAATACCACGTTGTGAATAAATTGTATAAATTGCAGAAGGACCCCTGGAGTTTATGTATTTACATTTTAGTCCCTCTACACCTCACGTGCAGACCCCACGTGAGGTGCGTGATATTTGCATGTAAACCCTGCCGGGTTTCAGTAATTGTAGAATGGCCCTGAAAATAAAATTAAACGTTCATTTTTATTGTAATTTTTGCATGGATGCCCCTGCCACTTATTTTAATTGCAAAAATGCCCCTGTCAGGCCATTTATTTTTGTATGCTTTGTCCATTTATTTTGTTCCTCATTTTAATTCGAAAAATCTTGCAAAAATGGATATAAGCTTCTGTTAACATGCTCTCACACACCATATTTTTGGATCTTAATTTTGTTGTATTTTTGCATTTATTAAAAATAAAAAACATGTCTTTTATTTACTGTCCAACTTATAAAATACCAAATAAATATTAAAAGACCTCTAAAAATTCCAAAAAAATTCCCTAGTATGTATTTTGACCTATTTTAGTGTCAGTCCAAAAATCCCTAAAAATCTCAAAAGAAAAATTGTAAAAACTCAAAGATACCCAAAAACTTCAAAAATTGTAGAAAATCGAAGAAAAATCAAAAAAATATAAACTCAGTCCCTTTTTCTTCTATATTTTATTCTCTTTATTTGAAAATTAGTGTGGAAAAAGTTTGAGGCTGTTTGCTATTTTTAATGCCTATTTTTCTTACAGCCAGACCCTATTTCCCTGTTTTCTCTTATTCTGTTATTTAAAAATACTCAAAATGTTTTGAAAAATGCCTAAAAATCACAAAAACAGTAAAAAAACATGAAAAATCCTAAAAAGACGTTATTCATGAATTTTTGACTATTTTTGTATAATTTTATAAATATTATAGTACCCCTTTATATATATGTGTACTCCCAATATATATATATATATATCTAACTATTTATATATGTGTATGTGCATATTTATTCACGTATAAGATTCCAAAAAAAAGAAAAAAAGAAAGAAAATCACTATATATATATTGTATGTATTATAGGCTATATACACACCCTCTAGGGGTATATATATATATTTATATATATTTATATTCTATAAATTATATATATATATATATTACCTAATTATATTATTAAAATAAAAATAAAAAAAGAAATATTAAAAACCCACAAAAATAGGCTTAACACATGGATGACTCTGTGATTCATGCACATTTTAGGCTATTGCATTTTGTATTGCTCTCTGTGGTTCGACCTCTATATGCTTAGTCACTGTACATTTTGTGGTAGAGTAATAAATATTAATTCACATTTTGGGACTCAATTGTTTTATTCTTTTATTGTGGGTTAATTGCTGATCAACCCATGTTTGGTGAGCGGTCGCCTCAGCGACACTTGATACATATATTACTGTGACCCTCGCTAAATGTGCGGTTATCAAGCACCCCATTTTCACCCTTTTTGCAAACTTAGGTTGACCAGAGCCTAAGTATATGGGGACCCGATGCCTGTTTTATATACTCTCCTCATTCACTTTCCCCCTTGTCCGCCTCATTTTCGCCCTTCTTCTATATTTAGACTGTTCACAGCCAAAGTATAGGAGGATGGACCGCCTTATATTTTTCTTTTCTTTTTTACTCTCTTACGCTTAGCCCGAGATATGTCTTCTATGGACTTCTTGTGCTCTGAGTTCATAACACTCGCTAAGTATAGGGGGTGTATATACTCTGTGTATATTTTACCCATAGCTTGTACCTTTGCATAAGTCTATATTCTTATTTGGGGTGGGTAACTAACTTGTAAAATCTAAAAAAACCAACTTTGTGTTTTGTGCAACTAACACTATGAATGTAATAATAAGTTTTGAAAAATGACTTCTTATTCATTTTTGCATCAAAAAAATCCCTTGTATGAAAAAAGGAAGCATTAAAAATAAAAAAATTTTGTTTACATTACGCGCATCTGCACTTCATACACTTGCATTGGTGAAAAGTCCTTGGATTCTGAACCAAGTTATGAGCAGAAATCGAGATTAATCTTGTCTTGACCTTAATCAACCTAATTTTGAGAGGAACTTCACCAAGAAAGAGGATTTAAAAGCTTCAGGTCTTTGATTTAGTTCTTCGAGTTCTGCATGACAATGTGCAGAATTTGACTCTTAGTGTCTAACCTGGTCGCCTCATTCAGGGTACGACTCTTCAATAGGGAATTAATCTATACTCTTGCACTATACACTTAGTTCAACTCAAATGGGGTGTTGAAAGACTGTGTGAGTCTCTTTTCTGGTAGCATGGACATCTAAAGACCGGAGTACGTGTCGAAATAAAGCTTCAGATAAGGGATGGATGGCTCAGCATAATTTTTTCTAAGACCTCAAAACATATGCGGAAAGAAAGATTCCATATCTGTAGGGCCACAACAAGATCCACGCAAAGCTACCAAAAATCCAAACATAAAAGAAGCCAACTACCAAATGAATGTTTGACCATAAAGGACCAAGCTTCAAGACAACCTGCAGATCTTGGTGGAGACTTGGCTAAACCGGCCAGCTTCACAAGGAGAGGTGACTACACTGGTCATCCTCTAGTTCTTTCCCCCTTCTTCTACAAATTTCTCCCCCTTTCGATTGTGAACACATCACGACTAAACTTTGAAGGAAATACCTGACTCCCCGAGGATGATATATTGGAGGAGAGGTTTGATTGGTAGCCCGACATTCTTGATGGGAAGAGCTAAAACCTTTCACATACATGAGACAGTTGTTCAATGTTCATGGGGTATGCATTGGGGAGCTGAAACTGTTATAATGATGTGTAGAACTTGGAGGCTGTTTATTTTAAAACCCTAATTCTTACAGAAGTTCTGCCAAACTAATAATCCAAAGGTCGGGTTTAGCTCCATTTTCACGTTTTGCTCATGGTCTTGGTATGGAATCCAATCTCATTTCACCTCATTTCATTTCTTTAGTTGCTCGGGGACAAGCATGGTTTACATATATGGGGTTGATGAATATGTGATTCATCACTCTAAAAGAGATTAGTTAAGCCCAGTTCCCCAAAATTCATCTGCATTTTATCAATTATCTTGCATAATTAGCATTCATGCATATGTAAATAATAATTGCATTTTATCACGCATGATTGCATAAAATAAGAAGCCAAAAATCTCAGCCCAATTGACCTGTAAAATAAACTAACTTCTCCATTTTTTAGTTAATTCACGCTAACTCCAAATCACCTAAAACGACCTCACTATGTACATATCACTAATAAGAATAAAAAATACAAAAAAATCACTAACATAAATAACTGGTCCATAAATCCAAATCCTAATTTCAAGATAATCGAACAAAAATACGGATATCTTCGTCATGCAGTGTCTGATTTGATCCTACTCACTTTTTAACTAATGTACATTCAGTTATCTTCAAAGCAAGACCAAGTTCGAGTGATTCAGAGATCATATGTGAAAGTTGGGTTTTGGGCCTCTTTGTACATTGTGTATTTTACCCGATTTTGACCTATTATTTAATGTACATATTTGGTCTTTTTATTTTATTTTTTTCCATTTATTTTCTTTGACAAAAGTTCTATCACAACTCACAAAAATCCAAATCCAAAATGAGCTTGAAGTCAATGAAATTAATTGAGTCTGAGTGTTCATTAACAGTATGTACAAAAGTCATCTTTATCAAACTTTATTTTATTTTCTTATTTATTAATTATTAAAAATCCAAAAAAAGTAATGTTTGGATATTTTTCTTTGATTTTATCATATTTTCAGATTTTTTATGTTAATTAAAAATGACAAAAAATTACAAAACAAAAAAATCGGTATTTTATACACAGAGTACCCCAAAAATACCACCTTGTGCAATGACCTATTTTGGTTTTGTCTCTATGAAATTTGTAGATCTCATCTAGTCGAGCATTTTTCATGAAGAAATTTTTTTGATCCGAGGTTATTTGCTTTTTTTTTGAATTTTCTTTTCTTTTGTTTTTTGAGGAGTGACAAGCGGCAACTCATGGAGCCACCACATATCACTCATTTTGGGCTTATTTATATTTTATTTTATTAAAAAAATTAAAATTAAATTAAACAAAAAAAGAAGCCATGTATCCACATTTGGGACGCCGATCTTGGCCGATGGGATGACCCTCCACCTTCTCCTTCCCGCATTTTTACCGCAGCTTTCCATTCTCGACTGCATCACCCCGCGTATTCCATCTCTGATCCGAACCGCCACCTCCTCCCATGTCCTCTTCCAATCTATGATCGCACCTTCCTATTTTGTCGCCACCACCATCACGCTCCTTTCTAATCCCCCCGATCTCGCAACACCGATCTGATCCTCGTCAGATCTTTAATCAACCACCGACGACCTCCATAAGATCAATCAACGCCACCTTCCATCTCCACCCGATACCCCCTCCTTTGCTATAAAGAACACAACCATCGAGCTCTCAAGGCATCCTACATTACACCTGCGAAGGGGCATCCAAATCAGAAGATGATGACAACATCTTTGATGACCTCCTCCTCAAGCTTGGCGAGATCCGAGTATTCATCCTTGTCGCATATCGCTCCTCCACGACTGCCTTGCTCCAACGATTTGGTCGTTGATCCTATACTGTCAGGAGCCACCATTCAACATCTACGCTCCTTGACCACCAAACACTCTGCTACCACGCCATCGACACCATCGTCCAACCGCACACCTTTCATTCCAAGAGCACCTCCCACGTCGGAGCACTCCTCCATCTTCATCGCCACCTCCTGGTCGGAGCCAGGAGTCATCCTCTTCATCGCCATATAGAGGCGGGGCCAACCCTCCGCTGCGACTCCTCCGGCATCACCACCCTTCAGCTCTCCACTATTGCACCCCGACCACCGTCATCGACTCCAGCATCTACCTCCTCCTGTCATCGCCCGTAAGAGCTCCTCTATAGGAGCACCGACTTCGCTCGCTTCCGGAGGCCCCTCCGCCGTGGCCACCTCATTGCAAGCGGGCCACCTCCACCCTTCACCATACTGCTACCAGCCCACCCTCGCCAGCCACCGAGCACAAGGCATGAGGACCACCCACGTGCTGTGCACATGCAAGAGGGAACACGTGACCAAGCGCCCCCTCCTAGGGAATCTTGCAAGAAAAACCCTAGAGCTCCACCAATTCGTAGAGACATCCCCGCCGCTAAAGGGTCACTTGCTATGCATGTGACCTCTTAGGAGTTTTGCAGAAACCCCTTAAGGGTTTAGGTAATTTCCTTTAGGTCCCTCTTTTGCATTTCTATTTTATTATTTATTACAAATAGACCCTTATCTTACCTATGTATTTTGAACATTATTTTCACATCTTTTTATCATTCACAAATTACACTTCTGTTCTATAATTAATTGTCTACATTGTGGTATACTCCTTATATTTTTATGCTTTATGGATAATTGTCAATAATTACTCTGGTGAAAATTTACATATTTTACCCAATTTACATTCAAAAAATCATATTAAATTAATCACTGCTCAGGAAATTACCAAAAAATCATGATAGTAGAATAAATTGTATTTCACATTATGACCAAAAAGAATTGCAATTACATGCATCATTTGCTCTATAAAAATCATTTTTTGTATTATAATATTTAGTTTTTAATAGGTATTAAACTCCACGTTTTTAGAGTTTGGGATTTTTTTGAGATAAATCAGTTAGTGATATATCTTGGATAATTTTATTTCTTGGAAATAAGTAGGATTGCTATTTATTATATTTAATTTTTATTAATCACACCATTTACACGATTTAATTGATTAAATATTCATATTACGTCAAAAAAATCCAAAAAAATGCAGTGTATTTATTTCATCATTATTTACATATGAGTCAAGTTTCATAATTTTTAGACCTCATTTAGTTGACATTACTTTTTCTAGTCCTTAAAATTAGCCACATTTGCATTTGCGTCCATAAATTGCAGTAAAAATACCGAAAAATTTACCTTGAAAACCATGACGAACTTTGATAGACATTAACTAGGTGGTTTATTTGCCTCCTTGAGTTCGATCATGGGACTTGCCCCAAGGTAATAAATATAAAACCGCTCCGATTAAATTTTAATAATTAATTAAGTGGTTATTTTCTTGATTGATCCCTATGACTCGACTACAACACAAATGACACATCTATATTTGCACATTAATTCTCATTAATTAATAAAGGATAATTTGGCTCAATCATATACTTAGGCTGAGAAGAGCCTAAGGATAGAGATATGCAATGAAGATGGAGGGATCCGAGGTGAACAGTAAGAGATGGACATGGTTCCCCCTATACTTAGGTTGAAGAGGAGCCTAAGTATCTGGATGTGGAGCTATGATTGGGAACTGGGTTATCCGTTAGGGTTAGAATGGAGTGAATCAACAAGATAGCTCAATCTTCGGAGATGAATGAATCTATGGAGATCGAATGGAGAAGGGTTTACGGGAGGGTTGGGGTGAATACACAATCAAGGCTTAACCAGTCAAATGATACCCCCTTAGTTCACCAACTCACACATGAAGATCAACAAATCTGGGTCGTTTTATCTTGTTGATTTTTGTTGGTGATCATCTAAAATATAAGTACGTTACACAAGATTTAATGATAGGTTTTGAGCATTATCATAGGGATGCGACCTCATCTCTCAACAATAAAAAATCCATCTTTCTTGAAATGATGGGGTTTGCTCTTCCATAATCCAAGGTCAATTTTACTCCATTTTATTAAGGTCTAATTGCATTTATTAGCCTCCATTTTATGATTAGGTTATCACTGAGATTAATGTGTATACACTCAAGCAATCATTGTCTAACGTCCAATCCCAATTCCATTTAAAATCCTAGGTTATAAATCAAGAGTGGGATGTCAAGAAAAGCCAATCCAATGAGAAAACATGATGTTTGCTCAAGAGAAGTACTTACAACGTCTCTAGCAATCTCCATGCAAGTGCAAGTCTGAAATTAAATCTAACATTATTTGCATGCAAGTCAAGGAAACCACATCCTAAACATGCCACTATTAGCGGGGAAGAATTGATTTGATTTTTGGCTAAGTGGAGTGATGTTTAGTGTGTCTCATGAATCTATGAAAGATGAAATGAATCTCCAAGATGTTAAGTGTATCCTACCTATGATCAACTATAACAGATATGAAAATAAATCTAGCTCTAACAATTGCATGCCTAACCTAAATCGAACACTCAAGTAGAGCCCCACCCAGGTTGGGGGGTGAAACATGCTCCACATAACACACGAAAGTCCAAGTCTACACACATAAGCCCTCAAACAAGGAATGCTAGACATGCAATTATTACATATATATATACAACATAGAAATTGAACAAGAATGATAATTAAATCCCCAATGCTTCAAAAGGTGCTTATACGACTCCTCGCAGTGGGAGCTCCTGACTCTCGCCTCTGTATCTCCTGAGCATCCTCAATCTCCACGGCACTACCATAAAATTTAACATTAGATCTCCATCAAGAAATAAAATGACATCCTAACATAACAATGCAATACAAATAGACATGCAAGTTGACCTGTATTTTAAAATCATCAACTTGATTAAATATTAAGATCCAAAAAGTTAAGTAGATGAGCCATGTCCCTAACAACAGTACCATCTGATGAATCGCATTTCATCTCTCTAGGAATGATGTGTTGTAGTCAGGAGGGGAACATGGTCATGCAAAGGACCACCCGTTGGAATAGATGAAGAAGTTTTACTTGCTAAGTGTTCCACGATTTTTAACACAGGGACACGGGTCTAATTGATTAATCATACTTTAATACTTAAATTAAGTGAATAAATCATCTACCTAGTTCAACAATACACAAATAAGATATAAAACAATGCAGAACAACGAAGAGACATGACTACAAGATGAATTTTTGTTTGATTTTTATGCAATTAAATGATGAGACAATATGCAATGCAAATAAAAATACAAACATGCAACTATACCCCTCAATCTATCAATTAATGGAACATGGTGTTAAGAATCAATTTCATTAGAAGCTGATGAAATTACGTTTATTGGCATTGAAAAAATCCAGCTAATTGACACTATATATATCTCAAATTTAACATATTGATTTAAGTGTCGAAATAGGGAATAAATACATACATTAGATAAATAATAAAATGGGCATTAAAATGCAACTGAAATCATTGAAAAAGGAGTTCATATAATGAAGTTATGAAAGAAATGGTCCAAGGGCATAAACGCAATAAAAACATGCAAAATGTATACAGAAATATTACAAATATCTTCTTTCAATGGCATAAATTCAAATATGAAAAGCCAGTGGGGTTCCCCTGTAAATAACCTAAGTGCACCACATAAGGCTTGCATAGTCTGGACCTAAATGCAAATATGGAGAAGAGAAGCGATAGGGCACGGTTTTTTGAGATGACATGTACGGGGCATGTGGATGGAGGCTCGGGCGAAGGCTTGGGATGAAGGTGCCTCGGGCCAGGTAGGTGGCTCGAGGTGACTCGGGTGAGGCTCGGTGCCATCGAGCCTCTACAACTCGGACGAGCTACATGTTGTGTCCTGCATCATTGGATTGGTACCGGGTGGGTATCATCCAACGGTGTCTGTAGCTCCTAGATCCTCCTCCTCCTCCGATCTACGATAGCATGAATGGAGCTCCTACGAAGTGCCTGGAATTTCACCTCGCTCCTCCTTACCTGTAGAAGCTCTAGGAAGCTTCTTGGGGACTTGGCGAAGGAGCTCGGGTGGCGGAGAAGAGGTGTATCCTTCTAGAGGTTGCTATCGATGCTCACTCGTCGAAGGTGGAGCTCTAGAATAGAGCCCCGCCCAAAGTCCAACCATTGAAGACTTGTACCTGCAATATGGGTTAGGGGATATAACTGAAGTGTGCAAGGTGGAGTGAAGGGATGTGATGAAGAGAAGGTGTGAGCCCTAAGTAAGTTCTCCTCTAACCATGGTTGGAGAGAATGCCTAGGATGCTGAGTCTATGGAGGAAGGATGAGGGTGATCTGGGCCAAACACGAATATGGTGTAAGTTCGACGAAGCTTGGGGTGATGTAAATCGAAGGTGGAGATGCTTGTGTACGCCTAATTTAGTTGGAGAAGACGTGAAGATGAAGCAAAGAAGCTTACCTACGAAATTGAAGGAAGATTTCGGGTAATGGAGATAGTCTGGGATGAGCTCCTAGGCAGAGTTCCTGTCTTCGCTTGACCTGGATGACCGCACCAGGGGTCTCGAACAACTGCAAGGCACCGTGGCATGGCCTCTCTGACCATGGGTCAACACCGGAGGCCACAACCATCGTCGCTCTTCAATTCCACCTCCCCCTATCATGGGGAGGGGAAGAAGCTAGGGCGAAGCATCACATAAAGGTGGACATGGTCAATTGTGGATGGTGAAGGTGGTTTTGAAGAACAAAGCCAGTGATTATAGGAGATGGGGCGAGATATTCGTAACCATCGCTGGAGTGTATGCGGGGAGAAATTATGGATGGGGAATAGTTGTGTGAGAGGAGGTAGTTAGGGATCTGTAATAGAGGTAGTGGTGAGGGGAGAGATCCTAGTGGTCGGTTGGAAGAAAATGGATAAGAGTGGAGTCGATGAAGGACTACGTGGAAACAAGCAGTTAAGGGAGATGGAAGACGAATGCATAGTCGTTGGATCTAATGATCCAACGATTGAGGGAGCGGTGCGAGGGTGTGGCTAAATTGGATCTAGTGATGAGATTGAATGGCTGAGAATGGCACGAAGATGGATGGCTCAGATGCACCCGATCAAGGTTGATCATACGGTTATAATTGAGGAGTAGATGAAAGGACCTTGGTCGTCTGATCTAAGTGATCAGACAACTCAGAATGAGAGAGAGCTGAGGACAAATGGCAGGCCACGTGGGCGGCCCAGGGGGTACCAAGTGACCCAATAGGG
The DNA here is from genome assembly GCA_037367405.1 of Ottelia alismoides. Classification (NCBI taxonomy): domain Eukaryota; kingdom Viridiplantae; phylum Streptophyta; class Magnoliopsida; order Alismatales; family Hydrocharitaceae; genus Ottelia; species Ottelia alismoides. The sequence continues at coordinate 290,316 of JAZKJV010004187.1, read as the reverse complement.
AAATAATAAAAAATAAAGAAAAATATAAAAGAAATAATTATAAGCTTCAAATGAAAAAAATAAAACATGAAAGTTGTAGATCTTGATGAGATCTACACATTTCATTGAACAAGAAATCAAAATAAGTCAAATACACAGAAATATTGTTGTAAGTATTTTTAATGAATTAAAACACTTCTTTTAACTTCTTTTGTTCTTTTATTTTATTGTATTTTTAATTTATAAATAACATGAAAACAAATATACACAACATTAAACTATTTTTTGGGTTTTCTAATAATAAGAAAATAAATGAAATAATGAGAACAAAACAATGTTAATTATATACAATAGTTAGGATTAGTTACGAACAAGGGTTAGTTTGTTAATTAATTTAATTACGTATACATTTAACTAAAAAAAGTTTAAGATATAGGATAATAAATAGTAAATATGATGGCAAATCACAGATTTATCACATAGGAATAGAGATACCGAGGTATCAGATAAGTTGAGTCAAATAATTGACTTAACGTATGATGTCATGATAGAAGTGTGCATCCTATGACCGGATACAAATGTATGAGTATGTACATTTGGCAAACCATTAGATTGATGTCCTATTTAAGGTCTATACCCCGTCGTATTTGTGTATATATGAGCGCATATGAGTAATACAATCTCTAAAAGGGATCACACATGTTCACTACTGAACATGAAGACACGAGCTCACTCATGAGATATTAAAACAAACTAAATTCCATCAATGATCGTCTTGTTTTGAAAGTAGTACATGATTTGAAAGTATGATACATGATTTTGGAAAGCATATGATCAATACCAACTTCGAATGAATAAGAAACTTAATGATAAAACCCTGAGGGAGATAATTCAAATGAGATCCTAATTTTGAGTTAGTCGTAGTCTTCCAGTATGCAGGATATATGTCTGTTAGGAATACCCGAGGGTGATGTGATCTTGATCGATTATATACCATGATGCTTACATTCCTATGGAGCGATGAAATGAGTTTTGATTTTAATGACTACTCTTAGTAGACTAGTTATCCAATCTTAGTCCAAAGGTTGGACATTGATCTGAATTGGACTCATATACAATGAGAAAATTAGGTACATTGTTTGATATGATAAACAACTTTGAGATGCCTTTTAGATCTGGATATGAGATTAGATCTCATTATCCAAGTCACTATACATGGCATATACAATTGCTCTGACCGTATATCCAAGTATTTGTGGAAAAGGCACACTATCATCGAAAGAGTTCAATTAAAGACAAGATCTGAATATTGGGAAAAGAAAAAAAATTAGGATGATTAGTTAATCATCATGGATAACATTATCTTGGATGTTATCCACAGTATTCCAGGAATAATGTGGATAAGATTCACATTGTTTCTAGATATGCATAGAGAGGATTCACAGATAATTAAATTGGGTTTATTTATCATGGATGTGATTAATACGAATAATGCTATCCACAATAATCATGGATAATGTGGAAAAGATCCATTATCCTATTGAGATTTATTGTTAATTAGGATTCATAAATTTCGTATTAATATGAATTGGATTCATATTATACAATAAATGTAAATTAGATTTACATTTAGTCTTGGACCTATGAATATGATTCATATTTTTGGATGACTTGTTTTTAATTTTAAAATATAATTTAGAATTATTTGTTGATAAATAATTTCTATTTTTTAACAATAAATAGAAAATAATTGAAGAGATAAAAGAAAAACAAAAGAGAAAAAGAAAATTAAAAGGGGACTTCCTAGGTGGGTCCCACCATAGGGACATCCTCTCTATTTTTGGCATTATCTCTTGTTCTCTCTCTCTCTCTTATCCTGTTATTTTTTGTTGATAATATTGGAGATGATAGTTGATGGAAAAGAGTTGATACTATTTTACCAATTTTTATCCTCAAGTTGTTGAGAGTTCAATCAATCCTCACCATTTATTCAACAATTAAGATTGCAATCCTGACTGTCTGAAAAAATATAAGGAGAAGCAACACCTTCCTGATTAGGTCTAGAGGAGAGTCTCCTGGACTGGAACTTTGGGTGATGTCTTGACTCGACTCTCATGAATGCAGTACACTAAGCTTCATATCCTTATATTTTATGTACAAACAGAGAGTTTGATAATTAGAGAAGTTGGATTCCTTTTGACTAAAGCATGGTTGAGCTCAGAGTTTTAGGATCACTAAAATTAAGGGTCTTCAACGAATTGAGCCTTGAAATTTTCACATGTACTGTCAGGAATTAATCCGATTCCTTCATTCTTTAGATGCTCGAGGACGAGCATAGTTTAAGTATAGGGGGTATGATGGATCTTGTATTCATCATATTAAAATCAAATTATTAATTCCCAGACTTAACCAATTCAATAAAAATTACTAATAATTCCTTGTTCTTAAACATGTATTATATTGTATATAAACTATGTATAATTATACTATATTTATTGGATTTAATTAGTAACCTCTTTCTTTATTTTATATTTTATTAAAACTCCTAAAAATTAGAGTTAATTAATTATCTATAATTGTTTTGACCTTTAAAATAAATTAAAAATACAAAAAAATCTCAAAGCCTTGAAAGTAATATTTTTAACACTTTGAAAATACCCCAAAAATATACTTTTCTATAAATGACCTTATTTGACTTTTTATCTAACATGAAACTTGTAGATCTCATCGAGATCTGCAACTTTCATGTTTTAACTTTTTCCTACTTCGGCCTCCTTTTATTTCTTTTTGATTTTTCTTTATGTTACTATTTTCTGATTTTTCTATTGGGCCATGTGGCGCCCTCTGGGTCGCCCACGTGGCCCGCTCCTCTTCATACCACTTGTCACCATCCTGACCATTGGATCTATGTTCCCCGCCTCCATCTCCACCGCTCATCATGCTTCTCCTCTCCATCGTACGATAAGGACGCCTTGATCTGATCCCAGCCGTCCGCCACCTCTCTCTTCCTAACCCCACGATATCCTTCGCATCTTATGACCACCCTCGCTCCACGTCACCCGTTCACCCCCTACCGTTGGATGGGACCCTAACTCCCATCTGGATCGCCCGCCTCCGCGCACCTTCCAGTCGTTCGATCAGATCCTAAGGATTTGATCTGCACCGCACACCTGCGCCTTCATTTGACTGTTTGGATCATGAGATCCAACGGTTAGAGCCTCGTCTTCCTTCTCAATGCTCTTCCTTCCCCAAGCGTTACACTTGCGACCAACCCCACCCCCTTATTTTGGAGCCCTCATCATCCAGTCCCTCCGTGTCATAACGCCACCACCCCATAGCCTGCTCCTCTGCCATCCTCACGCAACTACAATCACTGCACCTCCATAACTCCCAGCCTTCATTCCATCCATTACACAATGCCTCACCACCACCATAACTACCCACCCTCTCCGCCTACAAAAGCCCCTTCTCTGCCCTATGTTCACACCATCCACCAACCATGGTTGTTGGCCCAGTTTGCCCCGTCCCACTGGTAACAACGTAGGACGCTGCCCATGGTGAAGAGGACCACCTATCCAAGGTGTGATCCGTGACTGTCCGGCCATGTCGCGATGCCTCCACCGCTATGAGATCCTCGGAGAGACTGCCTAAGTACAAATGATGACCCGAGGTCCCTTGGACCTCAACACAAGCCTCCGCTCCATCCCTTCTTCCTCCTTATCCTCCAAGTACACTCACCTTATTTTTCTTGATTTTCCCTTGATTATCCCATCGCCTACAACCATTCTCATTGTCACCTGATCACCTCCGAGCTCTGCCACCCATCTATCACCTTCGCCGACTGATGAATACCCATTCATCACTCTTTATTCTTATATTTTAGCTACAAAAACCTTTGCAAATACATGTAGATATGTGTAAATACAAATAATTACCAAAAGCATGCATTGTGTAAAAACCAATAATTAGCATGTTTTTGTGCAAAAATAAAAGAATAAAGATTAAAAAGAAAAAGAGGGAAATATTTAAGATAAATACTGAGCAACCTAACCCAAGGGAGGGCTCAGCATGGGCCTGACCGCATAAAAGCCAAAATAGAGGGAGATAGGAGCTCTTGTGTAAATATTTATGTAAATAAATATAAATATATTTTCCTCACCAAAAATATGCTTGTAAATACTTGTATATATTTAGAAAAATATAAAAACAAAATAAAAAGATAAAAATAAAAAAGGGAACAAAAACATCACCTTCACCATGTACATAAACCACACCTATGTATTTATTTAGCCTTGTAGATATATAAAATTAATTTTTATAATTTTTGTAACTAGTCTATGTTATATATTGTAAATAAATAAAATAAAAACAATGAAAACAAAAACAAAACAAAAATAGAAAAATTAAAAATACAAAAATACATTGTACATATACCATGTATATAGATGTACACATATATTTATTTTACCTATGTAAATAAATAATAAAAATAAAATAAAAACACCCTTTTATTCCTTATTTTATTCTATAAATAAATAAAATATAAAATCAGGATAAAATTGTATAAAAATAATAATTAAAAATCAAAAAATCAAAACCCTATATATTGTACATATACCTATAGATAGTACATACTATGTATATAGCTTATTTTTATTTCCAAAAATTAATTAAAAATCACTAAAAAATAGAAAAAAATAAAAGAAAAATATTTCATGTTTTGATTTTTTGCAGATTCGGCCCCTAGCTACCCATATTTGTCACTTCAAGATCCAGCCACGTGGCCGAATCCCATGGGGTCCTGGGGATGTTGACCGCCCGGTCAACTAGCCCCCCCAGGACCACTTCCCACGGGTCTGAGCTCCGGACCCGACTTCTCCTATTTCTACCCGCTCGACCCGACACCCATTTCCCTAAAACCCGGCTCCGTTTTGAACCTCCCACATCCGACACCTTCGCCGGGCATCCTCCTCGGGATCCGCGCGCTTCATCGACCTACCCGAGCCCGTCTTAGCCGGACCCCTCCAACGCATATAAGCGAGCTCCGCCACCTTCTCTCGCGATCTTTGGCCATTCGCCTCCTTCCCTGTGAGCTCCAGAGAGACCGCGAGAGTGACAGCTAGTGCCTCCACCTGTTGCAGCGAGGAGAGGAGGAGGATTCCATTGATTCGGCGACGTAGCCGCCGCAGCTCCGCCACCTGCGAGAGCTTCGAGCCTCGGGCAGAGACGACCCTCGAGGCGACGACCAGGAGCATCCCCTGCTCCTCCCCAGTCTCTCCGACCACCCAGGTAGCCACTTAGCTTCGCTATTTCCTTTGATTTTAGTTTATCCCCAAATCGCGCCGCCGCCGTCGTTCTTTGATTCCGACCACCCCGTCACCTATCGCGATCATCGGAATCGATCACCATCACCGCCTTCGTCCGACGCACCTTCTCCACCCACTCACTCAACCCAGCTCGCACAGGAGCTGGGAACCGGGCTCCTCCGTCCACCACCTTCGTCGGAGCCCGCCGTCCCGACGCACCAGCCACCCCCACTTCGCCTAACAGGGTCGAGGCACTTTGCCCTCGACCCGCGAGTCTCCTGAGTTGCTTTGCAGGTCCAACAGAGGCCATCTGAGGCCTTTCCCCATTCAGACCAGGAGTCTCACCTCCGCCACCCTCGCCGGGGCTCTCCCGAGCTCGGGTGGGCCATCGGAGGGCATCAGTAGCTGCGCACCTTCACGCCGGAGCTCTTCCGATTCTCAGGCGCAGCAGAGGAGGCCGGGAGCGTTGCCACGAGGCCGGCGAAGTTCGCCGGCCACCTGTTCATCCAGGACCTCCAGTTGCCGTCGATCTTCCTCTTTCGATCCAGATTGCATCACGACCGTCCATTAGTGGAGCTGCATCCACCGCCAGATCATCGAGGGATCGACCTCAGCCGTTGGATCACGAGCCACGTCGCTTCTACGCCATCCGATCATACACGTGGCGCGCATCCAGCACCCCCGCTTAATAAAGGGTAATTTACCCTTAGGCCCCCGTCTCTATTTTATTTCGTTTTAGTCCTGTAAATATTAAATGAAGTTGTTTAGTTTTAGGGTTAATTGCTTAGTGGACCTCGTGCTTTAGTTTATTTGCATCTATACCCCTGTGTGTTGTGAGCCACGTGCTTCGTCACGTGTTGTTTGGGTTATTTGCAGTAGACCACCCTGTAGTTCTGGATGTTACTAAATGAATGAAAGTTTTTAGATAATTGCATTTATACCCCTGTGCGTGGTTTATTTGAGCATGTGCGATATTTTTTTGGGTTATTTGCATATAAGACCCCTAGACTTTTGGTACCTGTTACCAATAAGTCCTCGGGACTTATTTTTCTTACATTTAGGTCCCTGAGTGCCCCAGGCACGCGCGTGGCACGTGTTTTGCTGGGTTAATTGCACCGGGACCCCCAGAACTTTGGGTATTTGCACTTTGGTCCCTGTGCACAGTACCCTACCTTTATTTTTGAATAAAATATCAAACCACCTCCAAATCCAACGAAAATTTGACACATGGCTCCTGCCATGGTGTAGGATTTTTGTGGATTTTTGAGGACATTTCTGATTTTGTTTGATATTTTTAAAAATCAAAAACATCTATTTTCGCCACTGTCTAGTTTGAAAAATCACAAAAAAAAATTAAAACTCCCTTAAAAATTCTATAAAAATTAGCTACTATTTGTTTTACTTAGCTTGATTTTCTAGCCAATTTTGGCTATTTTTCATTACTGGAAAACACTAAAAACCTAAAAAACACTCAAAAACCCATAAAAATTATAATAAATAAATTAAAAACCCAAAAATAATAAAATTGGTACCTAAATTTTCCTTGCCTTATCTACTTTACAGGAAAATTACCTCCAGGCCATTTTGAGGTCCTTAGATATTTTATCTAGGGCTTTTTGGTTCGGCTGGACAGTACCCTTTGTTTTTGTTACTGTTTGATTTTTAGAAAATAAAATAAACATCAGAAAATTATCAAAAATTCACCAAAAATACTAAAAAATATAAAATACATAAAAACATTTTTGTTTTAATTTTTTGTTGATTTTTGATGCTTCGAATAATTTCTTAAAGTGTGCTTTTCTCTTGTTTTCTTATTTTCTTGATATATTAAAAATCCAAAAAAATATAAAAATAATTAAAAACCACTAAAAATATTTTGTTCTTTTATTTTCTTTATTTTTACTACTTCGTAGGCCTCTCGGCCAACCCGTGCTCCTTGAGTTCGACCCTGGGTGCTATACCAGGTTAATCACATAGCAGGACCGCTATTTGAGTTTTGATTGATTTTATCCTTCTTGAGTGGTTCATTTTTCTTGATCGACACATCTGAGTGATTGAGGTCGCAACGACCGTCTTAGATATCTGATTGCCTTAGTCCCATTCACTCGCCATCTTCCCTTCTCCACGACCTCGTCCACCTCCGCCAACTTCACCTCTGCTTTGCCGAAGGAGAAGATCGTGGTCCACCACTCCAGCCACCTCCACTGACCCACATTCCACTCATGTCGCACACACAACAAGCTTCGGCTACACCTAACCCTTGCAGGACTTCAATGGCTGGAGATAGCCTGCCCTCGTCGATCTCGAGTTCTGCCACCGGTGAAAATTCATCGATCGGTCGCCTTGATCGCCCCCGGGTCCTCTCCGTACCTCTAGCCTCTTCGCCAGGACATCAACCAGCTTCGTCGACCCTCAGGCGGGTGTCTGGAGCATGGACGAGTGTACAGGTGGTCGCCGGAGTGCAGCCTCCTCCGGGCCTACGAGGGAAGACAAAGATATAGCTACCGTCTGATCCTCATGATCGGACGATC